>CAWUFW010007809.1:600000-955000 GCA_963921515.1 Calotriton arnoldi | reverse complement strand
AAAGGTTTCTCTTATCTGTAGTCCGCAACGAGTGCAATCTTTATCACTTAAATCCGTGACCTCGAAGAAAAGGGTAGGGGAGAGTCTCAAGTCCTCTCTGGAGTCGGCCCCTTCCTTTCCTCCTGTGATTAAAAGAAAACAGAGACATAAACATACCATTAGTTAATGTAATGGTTAGGGTTAAAAACTAATTCCACACATATATCGTACATAATGATCTACTCAAATACCTAGGTACATCAATGCTCAACCTGTTGAAGTCTACGGATACAGTATACCTAGATTCCAAATTCACTCATAGGGTATAAAGAATTAGTGTTCGTGTAAATGTACACTTAACTCTTCATCTTGGTTGTGGCCCCCAGGGTATTTAGTTTGTAAGTTAATGATATGGCAGGATTCTCGCTGCCTAAGTTGAAGCTCCCTATTGCCACCTCTCCTGTTGTACTCAATCTGCTCTATTGCATAGTATGTCAGAAGCGAGCTATTTGAAAGGTGGTACTCAGCAAAGTGTCTCGCAACAGGGTAGTGTGGGTCTCTGTTGTTGATCGTCCTAATGTGTTCCATTACTCTTTTTTTCGCTGCCAGGGTCGTACTGCCCACATATCGTAGTTTACATGGGCATTCAAGAATGTAAATGACATAATTAGACCCACACGTAAGAAACTGTTCTATACTTTTCTCTGATATAGGTGTTTGGTAATTTTTCCGCATGTGGCTATTGCGACATGCTCTGCAATGCCCACAAGGGAAGAATCCCTTGAGGTTAAGACGAGTGTTCATGTGTTTTTTGGTTATGTCTCCTTTCATAAGGATATCTTTTAGATTCTTCCCTTTCCTGTATGTTATCTGTGGGCGTCTAGGTAAGTCATTGGCCAGAGTGGGTTCGCATGTCAGGATATTCCAATTTTGATTTAGGATTTTGGAAATCTTGCTGGATTCTACATTGTATGTCAAGATAACTCTGGGTTGGTTTTCTTCTCCTACCTCCGTTCTTTCTTGCAGTGTCTGTTCTCTAGGGATTTTGCTCACCTTATCTTTAGCTATATTTAGAACCCATGTTGGATATCCTCTTTCTCTGAATCTGTTGAGCATGGTTTCTTGTTCTGCCTGAAAATCTTCTTGGGTACTGCAATTTCTCCTTGCCCTAAGTAGTTCCCCGAAAGGTATGCTCCATTTTAGTGTCTCCGGGTGGCTGCTTAGGACATGGAGGAGACTGTTCCCTGCTGTATCCTTTCTGTGTAGTTTGGTACAGATTTTATTCTGTCTTACCTCCACTACCACATCCAAGAATTCTATGGCTATCTTACTGATAGTGTATGTCAATTTAAGATTGTAGTTGTTCTCATTTAGTCTATCAATAAACGTTTTAGCTGTTTCTTCACTGCCTTTCCATATGATAAAAAGATCGTCGATGTATCTAAGCCATCTAATGATCTTTCCTTCCATTTCCTTATTCTCTAGACTTTTTTGGACTTCTTCTTCCCATACCCCAAGGAAGAGATTTGCAAAACTTGGAGCAAAACAAGTCCCCATTGCAGTACCGAGGACTTGCTTGAACATGGTACCATTAAATATGAAAATATTATTAGACAAACAGAATGTTATCATTTCCAATAACATCATTGTATGTTCCATGTAGCACAATTTCCTTCTTTTCAGAAAGTGGTAACAGCATTTTACACCGTGTTTGTGGTCTATAATAGAATATAGGGAATTAACATCCATAGTTATCAGTTGGAAGTCTTCTTCCCATGTCACGTCGTTTATTTTGCTCAAGAAGTCTTTAGTATCCTTGGTATAGGATGGTAGGGTCAGTACATATTCCCGGAGGAAATGGTCGAGAGGACTCGAGACTCTCCCCTACCCTTTTCTTCGAGGTCACGGATTTAAGTGATAAAGATTGCACTCGTTGCAGACTACAGATGAGAGAAACCTTTGTTCCTAATTTGACATTTGTGTTCTTTACTGTATATACTTATATGTAGAAGTGAATTGGGGAAATAGGAAAGCACTTGATTGTATATAATTTTTGTCTTATTTTATAATTAGTTTAGTTTGGCTTTAGAATTGTGTGGGACACTATATAACATGAGAATATCGGATGTATATGGTCATATCAAATTAAGAGATGACATCATAGAATTGGTTATGGCACTATGTCGATACCATTAATATACCAATATATGCACATGGACTTTTTCTTAGTCAACAGTGAGACTAACTGCTGATTGTAAGAATCTTAGGTAGAATACCGACACTAGGTCGCAACTAGATACATGCAATATCAATTAATTGTGTAACCATTGCAGATTTCTGCTAACTGTGCATGTCTATAGTACCATTCCAATATGGCTGCCATGAGAACTCCTATGCAGGACTACATACTCATATTCTAACATGCAGAGGATTTTTCGTATTGTCAATCGTGACACGAACTATAGATAGTCTTGCATGCAACACGAACTATGGCACTATGTCAAGAATATATATATATGTTATAACAACCGATTGAAATATTTGCATATTACTGCAACCTGTGCATAAATGAAAAGTCATTCTAATATGGCCGCCATGTAAACTCAAAATGTACGACTATCCGAATGAAGTCCAGCTTCTCTTTCTTGTTAAAATGTACTATACACTATATATACATACCTATCCCACACCTCAGTGTGTGAGCAAGCCTGCTGTGACAGGCGAAACGCGTTACTGAGAATTAAAGACCTGGTGGTGAAAATAACCCCGTTGTGATCGTATAAATTCAAGTGTGGAAGAATATATATATATATATATATATATATATATATATATATATATATATATATATATATATATATATATGGTTAGTAGCCGTGTACACCCTTTGCAGTTGGGTACCATATGTGCTGTAAGTTGGTGTCATTTAACCACAACGTAACAGCTCATTTTGTAATGTGTGTTGCTAGGCCAGCATTGCAATAAACCATGGGAAATGAAAAAGTTGTTTAGAATAAATGTCAGGACATGGCAGAAACGTATTTAAATTGGTTCTTTAAAACGTAAGCCTTATTTAGAGTTTAGTGATGGGAAACATGATCACAAACGTGGCTCATGTCCCATCCGCTCTATTACAAGCGGGCGGCTACTGCCAAAATAAAGTGACGGGGCAAATAATTTGGAAAAAAAAAAGACGTACCTGCTGCCACGGTGCTCCTTTCTGCCTGTAAGACATCCAAGGGCCAGCACAGGCTCCCAGACTCCCCACCCAATCCAAACACTGCTGTCATGCTATGAGAGCAGCGCCAGGATTAGTCTGAGCGGCCTGGTTAGGCGCGCACTAAAGGACCGAGATCCTATGCCATTTCTCCAACCAGCTGTACAATGCAGCTGGGTTGGAGAAATCCAAGTGAGCATGTTGTTTTGGCCATCCTAAGACAGCAGGCCAAACCGACATGCGCACTTATACTGCTGCTGTCTGTCCATAGAGGACAGCCCCACCCCGGCCTAGACTCTGCAGTATCGGCTGTCCGTGAAAAATAAAACAATAATAAAGTTGTTTTATTATTATTTTTATTTTTCATCTGCAGAAGGGCAACGCTCTTTCGCCATTACGGAGGAGCCGCCTCTGATTACAAGTGTATAGTCTATGGCACTAGTAATACGGCAGACGACCGATTCGTCAAATTTCGATGGAGTTGCCAGTCTGCCAAACTCTAACTTGTATTTTAGAAACTACCTATGTAACAGTTCCCAGTCCGACTGAAGTTTGTAGTAACTTACCGTACACATGCTCTTGTATCTTGCTGTCGGCCTATGAGGATGGAAGATGGCTTTTTTTAGCAGGGCAGCACTAAATAAAAGGATTAAAATTAAGGTATTTTTAGTGAAATTTACTGTTTTTAACCAATCTTGTCTGAGCCTCCAAACAAATAAACAACTGCCTCTACATTTTTACTAATGTGCCAACATTTGGAGAAGGTTATAGCTGCTCAGAAGGCTGTCTCCATTTTGGCGATTTATGAACGCGTTTGTTTGACCACACCCAATAAAACCTCTGTCTTGTTTCTGTTTTGACAAATAGCTAGAGTTAATGCAGCCCAGTCACCATTACCCTGATGATAACCTTACAGTCGCCAGCAAGCGCTGGAGATCAATCTCTAAGCTTTCCTGTGGCGAGTCGTATTTCTTTTTTCTCTTGTGCATTTTGCATGTCTACCGAGACTCTTGGGAGGGGAAAAAAATCCTGGAATAACTTTTCCAAGCACTCAGGTTATTGGGTGCAGAGTTTTCTGTTCACCCGCCTGTTAAGTGCAATAGAAAAGCATTCCTGCAAGCATACTAAAGATTGTCACTGTTGCCATTGGGAGACAACTGTTGCGCGCTCACCTGAAGTAAAGCGGTCCGGGGATGCAAACTGGCATGTAGCGCTCTAAAGGATGTGGTGCTGGTGTTTCACTGCCTTGGGTCATGACCCCCAAGGCTATTTATTTGCTTCGATCCCTACGTCACGGTCTCAACTATTCCGACCGGACGGGAAGGGACCATTTCAAAACAGCCCTCTATGGGTTAACATGATGGGTGAACCCACCAATATTCTCAACATAACATTCCTCCTTTACCCACAAATGAAAGAAAACTAAAGAAATAGAGAGAGAGAATGAGAGAGAATGAGACCTAATAAGACATAATTCAGTGCAGTAAAAAGTTCTTCAAACGAGATGATCTTGCTGGATGGGGTCGAAAATGATACCTCTCTGTTCCTCGCCGACTGGTGGTTCTCCCCTGCTCATCTTGCACAGCAGCAGTTGGCAACAGGCCGAGATCCACCGTCATAGTTGGCAGACCACCTCCCTCTGCTCTGTACAGCGAGGGTACCTCCTCGGATGATTCAGGTGAAGCAGAAAACTCACTAGGAACTGGCTCTTCATCCATGGGCGTTGCCACACCATCTGGCATATCTACATCTTCTCCAGATCCACTTGCAGGGGCTCGAAAACTTTTTAGGAACGAGACATTCCTTGTGATAGTCTCTCCAGCTGTCTGAGCAGTAATCATTGTGCCTTAGCGTGAACTTTCCTTGAGAATGTCTATTTCTTGACCAGCACCTGCTCACCCACTCAGATTGGACTCTGCTTGGCTCTACGTGTTCAGGACATAAGGTTATTTTGTGTTCTGTGCTTCTGTAAATTCTCGACAACCTGTTGGTGCTCAGCTGACAGCTTTTCCACAGAAGGAAGGACATCACCCACTGGCCGATTCATACATATAGAATTTGGACTGACGTGAGTCATCGAATGAGGAGTTAGACAGTACTCTTGTAGAAAGGCATAGAGATCCCAGTCCATATTCTGTCCATTGGCCAACGCAATTCTGAGCACCTTAAAGCTCTGTGTCTCCATTTGCTTGCGTCCATCTGGGCATGAATTTTCGGTGGAGAATGCCCCTGGATTGCACATATTCAGTAAACTCATGACTGGAAAAGGGGGGCCATTGTCAGTACGCAATCCTTGACCAGGCCATGGGTGGCCATGATCTTCTCAAGACAAGGTATGGTTTGACTGGCGGTAGTGGATTCCATTATCTCAACTTCGGGGTACTTTGAAAAATATTCGATGATCACTAACATATACGTGTCGCCCATCAGGTAGACTACCAAATTCAGTGCTGGCTCATCGCTAGGGAAACAACGGGATGTCTTCCGTGATAATAGGTGCGGGTGAATCCGCAGGGCCGGAAGCCTGGCACAGGGAGCAATGACGCACAGTCTGCTCCACAAGAGCATCCAGATTGGGAAATCAAACCTTTGTGGTCAGTGTGCACCATGAAAGGTGGGCCATACAGATATGGATGAAAATGACGGCATCCCCAATGCACAGCAATGGCTTCTTTCTCTATGTGAGATTAGCATTGCTCGATCTCCGTCAGCGCTCGGCTGGCATAGGCCACCAAAGCCCACTCCCCGTTGACCTGTTTCTGGGATAGCACTGCTCCCAGACCTGTAGGACTGGGATCAACCGATAGCTCGGAGTCTTTTGCAAAGGTCAAAGTAAACTAAAGTCGTATCAGCCGACAAAGCTCGTTTTGTGGCCTGGAATGCTTCGTCCTGATAAGGCCCCCAATTCCAGGCTGTGTTGGCTTTTGTCAGCTCTCGCAAGGGGCGGTGATGTCTGTGAGATTGCAGATGAATCGGCCACAGTACGTCACCATACCGAGAAAACGTCTCACTCCGGTCACAGTGGTGGGAGCTGGGGCAGCCTGTATATCCTGGACCTTGACAGGATCCGGTAATACCCCTTCTTGGGAGAAACGATAACCAAAAAAAGATATTTCTTTTTGGAGAAAAGCACACTTTTCTGGATGAAGGATTAGACCATTTTCTTTGAGGCGTTGGCAGGTGGCTCTCAAACGATCAAGGTGTAGTTCAAGTGTCGGAGCGTGGACCAGAATGTCATCACCGACGGTTGAGGACTTCATCTAGGCCAGCCAGTATACTTCGAATAGTGTCCTGAAAAACTTCGGCAGCACTAGAGATTCCAAACCTGAGACGTTTGTACCTTCTCAATCCCACCTGAGTGGAGCATGTGCTGATCACTCGAGATTCTGGGTACAATATCAGCTGGTGATAGCTAGCCCTTAAGTCCATCTTTGAGAACCATTTTGAGCCACTGACTTCGGACATGATATTCTTGACGGTTGGTGCCAAGTGTCGCTCCCGTTTGATAGCCAAATTAGGTAGGCGCATATCCACACATATTCTGACTCTCCTGGCTGTTTAGGTTTGCTAGCTACGACTATTGAGGATACCCACGGCGTTGGGCCTTCAACCTTCTCAATGATATCAGCCTGTTCCAGCTTGATCAATTCTTCCTCCACCTTTGGCCTGAGGTGAAAGGCCACCCTCCGATGTTTCAAGGCCACCGGCTTCATCGAATCATCCATGTGTAGGCATATTAAACAGTCTTTGAGGCATCCTATGCCCTCAAACAATGATGAAAATTGAGTCACCAGATCCTCTACGCTTTCCTGATGTATGCTGAAAGCGAAGACGACGAGTTGAAGGCTCTCTGCTGTTCGGCAACTCAGTAGCATCCTGGTGCCTCCTTTTGTGACATACTTTGGTACGAGTCGAGCGAGATTCATGAGCAGTGTCAGTTGTGAATACCCCTGCTAGGAGAAGTGGATCCGTAGGCGAACACCTTTGTAGTGGTTGGTCTTAGATGGGGTTGTACCAGAAGAGTGTGCATCAGGGACTGGGCCATGATGTTGATGGAAGCCCCACTTTCAACCAGCGCCTGTACTTAACGACCACCCAGGAGAACACTGCATCTCGGAATATGTTTTTAGGGGCGTCCATCAGGTTGCATGTAATCACATGTATCACATGAAAGGCACCTTAAACGTCATCATTGTCCATATCCCCTTCATCCTCTGGGGCATCTGGTGTGTGTAGGGCATTAACCGGTTTGGGCTTCTGACCTTTTGGGGGTGCCGATAAACGACAGACCTTGGTGAAATGGTTCAGCTTGTTGCATGCTGAGCATTGCTTCCCTTCTGCTGGACAGGCCCCTTGGTGTTGGTACGGGCCTCCGCATCTATAGCAAGTCTTAGATGCCGTATCTGTCTTGGTACGGGCTTCCTCTTGTCAGGGTTTCTGACAGCGACTGCATTGACTGGTTCTGTTTTGACCTGGTGCTGTAGTGCCTTTCCATATGAGCCGCTCGCACCTTGCATAATTCTTTCGACCTACCCAGGGTTAATATGTCCGCCATGGGCATTCCCTGTACTTGGAGGATATTTTCCCTGGGCTTCGTTGATGAACAACCCTGAATGAATTGAGCTCGGATTTAGTCATTTTCATCTGGGAGGGTGCAGGTGCTAGCTAGCTCCCTCAGGCGGGTACAGAAGCTATCAATGGATTCATCTGGTAATTGCGTGGCTTGACGTAGTAGAAAATGTTCGTAGTCTGGATTAGCCAGGGGTTCGAAATAGGCAGTTAACCCTAGTTTGAGCGTGGTGTACGTGTAAGGTGGTTCCACTTCGGCGACCGACTTTCCCAGTTAAGGTATGGCAGACCCACCCAGATGTAGGAGCACAGGGCATCGCCTGTCCGCATCCAGGTCATTAGCTGCAAAGTTGGTCACCAAACCTTCTACCCAGTCTTTCCATCTTGCAGCGTGGGCGGACGGGGACCATCAATCAGAAACGGCTCTACAGGTGACTTGGTCAGACCATTGGGTGGTCAGCTGGCAGATAATGACCAAGAAATCGACCATGACCAGAAATACCACCCAACACACCCTAAGTAGAGCCTGGCACAAAATTCGGCCAGATACTCTGGGAGAGGCCATCGCTGCCGTCCCTCCCTGGCAATCAGGGGGAAACCTGGAGCACAGCGTAGAGAATTTTGCATTTTGGCTGAACTCTGCACTTGATTCAGTTGCTCCAAAAATTCAAAAAACCACTTGTAAGAAAATATCCCAACCCTGGTACAACAAAAAACTCAGACAATCAAGGCAGGGCTGTCGGAGACGAGAACAAAAATGGAGGAAAAACTACGATGTAGATGAGAAAACCATATATAAAACTAAACTAGCCAAACACACAAAAAATATAATTGAAGCAAGAACGGAATATTACTCGGGGCACATAAAAGCTGCATCTGATGCATATAAGACTCTTTTCTCAGTGATAAATAAACTAATAACACCAGCTAGTTCGAATAATGCAGGAACAAATCAAGAATTCTGCGATACACTTGCAGGTTTTTTTCAGGAGAAAGTCGCAAATATCTTTGACAAATTTACTACACACAGAGCAGGCAATTATCGGGAGGAACTTGTTCGAACTGGACTGCCGAATGAAGTTAGTCTCTCCTCTTTTAAGGTTCCATCAGAAGATCAACTTATAAAGTGTATCGGACTCATCAAATCGGGCGCGCCAAACGACCCGTGTCCCCCCCAACATCATGCATATGATCCGTGCTCAAGTAGCACAAAATCTAGGGCAAATTTTTGAGAATATGTTTGCAAAAGGATATTTTCCCTTTGTCTGGAAGCAAGCCTCGATTCTCCCCTTATTAAAAAAAAGACAATTTGAACGCTCAAGACCCAAATAACTACCGACCAATATCTAGACTTCCTTTCTCCGCCAAGTTGGTAGAAAAAATAATGAACCAACAACTTTCGGAATATTTGGAGGAACATTCCTGGCTAGATGACACTCAACATGGGTTTAGAAAGCATCCCAGTACAGAATCTGCTCTGGTGATAGCAACAGAGGAAATACGAGAATTACTGGATAGGGGTGGGACAGCTGCATTGATCCTTTTGGATCTTTCTGCAGCTTTTGATACGGTCAGCCATGAGATTTTGGCTGACCGTATGCTTAGGATAGGGATAGAAGGAACAGCCTTTGATCTCTTGCTATCTTTCCTGGCAAACAGACAAAATAATGTGAAGATGGGACAGTTAACCTCCAGATCTTTTTCCTTGCCCTGTGAAGTTCCCCAGGGCTCAGCATTGAGCCCAACTCTGTTTAATCTTTGTTACTCCACTTGCCTCTATTATCAAAAAAGCCAGCTTCTCCCTGGTCTCATACGCTGATGATACCCAAATTGTGGTATCATTGGCTAACTCTGAATCCAATTTGGGCGCGGATTTCAGCTCATGTATGAGTAAGGTGAGTAACTGGATGGACTGTAACTGTCTCAAATTGAATGCTAATAAAACGGAGGTTATCATTTTCGGTAACAACCCCTCCTTCTGGACACCTGACTGGTGGCCACCTGAGATGGACTCTTTACCCGAACCCTCAAACAAAGTTAGAAACTTAGGATTCGTGGTAGACAAGGAACTAAAGTTTAGGGACCAAGTTAACAAAATAACCTCGGCCGCCTTCTGCTCCCTAAGGTTAATAAAAAAAAAAAAAAACATTTCTGCCCCCCGAACTACTTAAAACAGTAACAATGGCACTCATTCTTACGAGGATTGATTACTGTAACAGTATGTACCTCACGCTTGCAATGGGACTCGTTAAGAGGCTTCAGGTATTGCAAAACACGGCAGCTTGTTTCCTTTGCAAAATTCCGAAGTATGAGTCAGCCAGAGGAGCAATTAGGAAACTGCAGGTTTCCAGTCAAACAACGATGCAGTTTCAAAGCTCTCTGCATGGCCTATAAATCTTTGGATGGACTTGGGCCAGACCATTTAAAAAAGAAACTGAAATGGTACGTCCCAGCAAGGACACTCCGATCGGGCTTCGCAAGGAACCTGATTGTCCCCCCATTTAGAAAAGCCACCTGGGGTGGAAAGAGCTTTTTTAGGGCCACTGCCATACTTTGGAACAATCTCCCATTAACATTAAAAACTGCTCCCTCCTTACTCTCCTTTAGAAAAGCCTTAAAGACCTGGCTTTTCACTCAGGAGTAGAAGTTTTCGGCGCATCTGCCTTACTCCAACTAAGTCACTGTCTCAGCCTAATCAGATTTCGATAGGGCCAAGACGCCCCTGGGCAGGAGGTTGCGCTTTATAAGTTACATTACATTACATGGTGGTCATTCAGGACAGTGAAGGTAAGTGCTCTAAATGTGACACACCTCCCTTACTGTTCTCCCCTCACCAACAGAGGCAAAGCAGACTCAGTGTAATGTCAGTGAAGCATTTGTGGATAAGCCGGTGGTGGGCCTCGAGTGGGTGAATAGCAGCAATGCAGGCAGGGCAACAGAGCAGCAACCAAGCCACAAAAATGTTCCTTTTATTCCTGTGTCTACAATGTCTGTTTTTTTTTTTTTTTTGCGGCTTGTATTTATTTTCTTTGTTGTTGCTTATCTTTGCCTTTGTTTGTTGTTTTTTCTGTTATCAGCGAGCTGCAAACAGTGCTTGCCTTGTAGACTGATCAGAGGGCTGCGGGCAGGTGCAAAAAACACGAAGGGCCACTAGGGGAGCCCAACCAGTGCAGGCAGTCATCAGATGCACATCGGGCCGTCTCCAGCCAGTCAGAGGAGGTGAGCTTAAGATCCATCACCTCTTGCGTGGTTCGTGGTAGGCAGGCAGATTCACCAGACTCCGCAGCCAGCCAGATGAACACGACACGCCCCTGGCAGCAGCGGGACGGCGACAGGCCACGAGTAACGAGGCCTCGTCGGGGAAAATGCAGGACGGGCGGAGCGACACACCCAGGCGTGTGCAACCGGACCACATTCATGCCGGAGCAGGAGGATAGACTGCCAGTTACACTGTCGTGGAAGCACCACAACCCCACCGCCAGCATAGAGCCGCCAACCCGGAGTGGCCGAAACCACTGGGCGAGGGAAAGCAGTCGATGCCCAGGAGTTTCAAGGTGAGGCGGCGGGTTCAGACCGCCTAGTCACCAGTTGTGCGCTTATCTGATGTAAAGCGGCCCGGGGATTCCAACTTTGCATTGAGCGTGCTATGGTGAATAATCACAGGACGTGGTGCTGGTGTTTCACTGCCTTGGGTCATGACCCACCAAGGCTATTTATTTGCTTCGGTCCCTACGTCACGGTCTCAACTATTCAGACCGGACGGGAAGGGACCGATTCAAAACACCCTTCTGCGGGTTAACATGGTGGGTGAACCCACCAACGTCCTCAACATAACCACCACCACCTTGAACACGTTGGTTGCCTCACCTCTCTTGCATTTTGCAAAATAATCATTCCATCACCTATTGCCAGTAGCAAGCAGGTGACTTCTTTCAAGTGTGGGTGGCGCTTTTGAGAAAGTGACTTAATGCACAGTTACGTTTCTACATGTGTAATTTGCTTTTTCCCATGGTCTTAAAAACTTCCTTAGGTGGACGTAATTCAGGAGGTTAATCTCCTTAACCCCTTCGGTGCATCGGACGGCGGCGGGCTGTCCGACGCACCAGTGCTCATGTGCGTAGGACGGCCCCCGGCTGTCCTCGCACATGGCATTTGAAATCCCTCTGGTGCGGGCACCAGAGGGATTTCTTTTCCCCCCCAACAGCCTCGGGAGCTGGGGAAGAGCTTCCCCAGCTCCCGAGGATGTCTGTGTGGTTTTCCTGAAATGACGATCAGCGCGCACGTCGCACTGACGTCATTTCAGTGAAACCGAAACTGAAATGAGCCGAGAGGCTCATTTCAGATTCACTTTCTACGTGCTCAGGGGGCTATCTCAGAGAAAGCCAGGAGAGGTATCGTTGGAAAGGGGGGAATCTCCCCATTACAATGGTACCCCTCCCTAGTGGATCCCTGCTAGGCACCAGGGAGGGGGGAGCGGCCCCTTGGGCAAGGGCCTTTGCTCCCCCCATAATAATTAGGGTGAATTCAGTCTTTCTGCCCCCCTGGGGGGGGGGGGGGGGGCAGGAAGCCCACTAGAAACCAGGGATTTATTTTCGAATGCAAATTAGGTCGTGGGGGCTGCCCAATATGGGCATGCCAATGCCCCCACACCCGCAACATTAGTCTTTCTGCCCCCCATGGGGGCAGAAAGCCCACTAGACACCAGGTTTTTTCCCCCCGATTAATTTTCCCTCCCCCCCCCAAAAAAAATTCCAGTCTTTGGGGCAGATGGGGGCAGTAGCCCCCAATCTGCCCCGCCGGGGGGGCAGAAAGCACCCTAGACGCCAGGGATTATTTTTTGTAGGCCCGGGATGGGGGCTGCCCAGAATGGGCATGCAAATGCCCCCCCCGGAAGAAAACAAAAAACTTTCTGCCCCCCCCAGGAGGCAGATAAGGGCAATAGCCCCTGATCTGACCCCTTCCCGGGGGAAGGGGGGGGGCAGAAAGCCCACTAAGCGCCATGGATTTATTTCTTATAGGTTGCTACAGTCTTCCTGCCCCCCCCCCGGAGGCAGATGGGGCAATAGCCCCTTATCTGTCCTCCCCCCCCCCCCCCGGGGGGGCAGAAAGCCCACTAGCCACCAGGGATTGTTCCTCCAAAGTTCGTGGAGGGGGCTGCCCAGAATGGGCATTCCAATGCCCCCTCTCCCCCACAAAAAAGATTTCAGTCTTCCCGCCCCCCCCCCTGGAGGCAGATGGGGGCAGTAGCCCCTGAGCCCACTAGGCAGCAGCGATTATGCTGGCTTTTTCATACGTAGGGGTCGGGGCTGCTCAGAATGGGCATCCCAATGCACCCACCCCCCAAAAGAATAGCCAGTCATTCTGCCCCCCTTGGGGGCATATCGGGGCAATAGCCCCCGATTTCCCCCCCTCCCCAGGGCGGCAGAAAGCCCACTAGGCACTGACTTTTTTTCAGAATGTGCCTACCTGTTGATTTTGGGTCCTAGCGCTGTGAGGATTTTTTTTTTTTTTTTAATACAAAGTGTGAGGTTTGCAAGGGCTTTTGGGTAAGAGAACCTGGTGAGAGCCACACGGGTCACCCCATCCTGGATTCCCCTGGGTGTCTAGTTTTTCAAAAATGTATAGGTTTGCTAGGTTTCCTTAGGTGCCGGCAGAGCTAGGGTTCAAAATCTACAGCTAAGCACTTTGCAAAAAAAGGGTCAGTTTTCACTGTAAAAATGTGGTGTGTCCATGTTGCGTTTTGCTCAGTTTCCTGTCGCGGGCACTAGGCCTACCCTCACAAGTGAGATATCATTTTTATCGGAAGACTTTGGGGAATGCGGTGTGGGTGGAGTTCTGTGGATCCATGCATATTCCAGAACATTCCATCACATAAATGTGAAGAAAATTTGTTGTTTTTGTTTGCAAGGGATTCTGGGTAACAGAACCTAGTGAGAGCCAGACAAATCACCCCATCCTGGATTCCCCTGTGTCTAGTTTTCAAAAATGTATAGGTTTGCTAGGTTTCCCTAGGTGCCGGCAGAGCTAGGGTTCAAAATCTACAGCTAGGCACTTTGGAAAAAAGGGTCAGTTTTCACTGTATAAATGTGGTGTGTCCGTGTTGCGTTTTGGGCCGTTTCCTGTTGCGGGCACTAGGCGTACCCACAAAAGTGAGGTAGCATTTTTATCGGGAGACTTAGGGGAACACAGAATTGTAGAGCAACTGTTATTACCTATTGACTTTATATGCATTTCTGCCTTCCAAATGTAAGAATGAGTTGAAAAATGTCCTATAATTCACATGCTAGTATGGGTGCCCACAATTTCGGAGATGTGCAAATAGCTACTGTTTCTAAACTCTATATTGTGTTCCCATTTCAGAAATACATAGGTGTCTTTCATACCGATTTTTCACTGTTTATATTTTCCCAAATGAATTGCTATATACCCGGTACACAATAAAAAAACATTGCAAGATGCTGCTCAGTTATTGACTCCGGATTCGTCGGGTTCTTGGTGAACCTGCAAATCCTATATATCCCCACAACCAGAAGGGTCCAGCCGATGTAACGGTATATTGCTTTAAAAAATGTCATACTTAGAAAAAGTTACAGGTGAAAACGTTGGCACAAAGGCTGCTTTTTTCAACTCCTTTTCAATTTTTCCTATTTTCAACTGTTAGTTTCTATAAAAGAAAAACCTTGAAGGGTCTACACAAATTACCCCTTGCTGAATTCAGAATTTTGTCTACTTTTTTTAAATGTATAGCTTTCCAGGATCCATTATTGCTTTCATACCCATTTCTACCATTAACTGGAAGGAGGTTGAAACCACAAAAAATAGCAAAAATAGGCTATGTCCCAGTAAAATGCCAAAACTGTGTAAAAAGTTTTGGTTTTCTGACAAAAGTCTGTCAGTCCCTGAAAGCTGGGAAGATGGTGATTTCAGCACCACAAACCCTTTGTTGATACCATTTGCAGGGAAAAAACCAGATGCTTTCTGCTGCACTTTTTTCCAATTTTTCCCCCAAAAACATTTGGCTCTATTTTGGCTAATTTCTGGGTCCCCTCCAAGAAACTCAACAAACCCTGGGTACCTTTAAAATCCCCATGATGTTGGAAGAAAAGGGCACAAATTTGGCATGGATACCTTATGCTGTCAATAAGTTACAGGTGCCTAAGCGCAAACTACCCCAAATAGCCAACAAAAAGGCTTAGCACGGGGGGGGGGAAGGCCTAGCAGCTTAAGGGTTAAACAAGAAGAGAGACCTCCACTAAATTAACCATCACTTTACCTTGGACCATGGACCATATTGGGGCCTGTCAGGGTTTTCTTTAATATGACTTTTCGAGAAGTGGGTCTATAGGTGATGCAGAAGGTGGAAAGTCTGGTCCTGCTACGACACTATTCTAAAATCTCTTGTCATATGCTTTATGTATTTAACTTTAAATCATTCCATAATTCACATTGCATGTTAATGTATATCATTTTCGTGGACAATCATTATCAATACATTTATGCTTCTTCAAGGAGGCAGGACAGTTGTAAAATCTGCCACCTTCAGCAGTCTTGTATCTTAAAGCAATACACCAGTTTAAACTGTCTGGGCAACCGAATGCAATGGCGCTGTTAGTGTACGCCAACGTTGCCACAGGCCAGCTCACACTCACAACCTTGGTATTATCATAATCTTTTCAGCTGAGTTACCTTAAATACCAAGATTTAATACCCTACTTTCTTCTTGGGATGTGAAATGGATCAGTGTGCATGCATGAGTGAAGCCAAGAATAAGCTGACTAAAATAGCAAGGAGCCCTTTCTGTCCCTGTAGCCCCATGCCCTAATCATTTCCCTTCCCACTCTGCGCAACACCCTAACCAAAGGCCATTTCATGAAATTTGGGACAATAGCCAAAATGTTTGTAGTCCCAGCTTCGTGTAGAGAGGAAATCGAACTGATTCTTGTCTGCACAGCCTATCTTTTAAAGTGACCCATTTGTTTAGATGCTAACATCGATGCAGTGGTGGGTTATTTCAATGATTATTGAACTATATTCTCAACTTTTGGTCATCTTACTTTCCAAGAGGCAAACGTTTGCGACCAAGCGTTCTCCAGATGCCTGACGTGTATCATTTTGAAATTTGGCATTGCAGAATAATCTTGTGCAACATAAATGGCAAAATGAAAAAAGCATTGGCACAGCCAATAGGTTTGGCTTTGGCAAACTTGCTGTTTTTTTGTTTTTTTTGACAAACCTATGCAGTAGACATTAAAAGTGTAAAAGTAATAAAAAGTGAAACTGCTGCCATCGCAAAGTGGCATGCATATGTTTGAAATGGGCACATTGCAAAAAAAAAAAAAAAAGTTTCATGACTGCATAGATTGACCTGCCATCCGTTGGGCAAAGAAGCACTTTGTCCTCATCATGGGCGCAGAAAGGGAAACGCAGGAGAACTCACTAAACCTACAGTTCGTTCTTATATTTTGTTAAAAACGTGCCCTTCAATGGAGCCTTATTTGGCCACAGTCACGTTATCTCAACACCGATCCCTGTTGACCAGATTCAGACTCGGCCTCTTGCATTGGTCCCTTGCGGTTCCACTCGGTAGACATAAGGTTGGAGGATAGAGGGCCTTGCTTATGTGATGATTTTTCCCCACAAGATACTCTGTAATAGTCACAGAAAATAATCAAATGCAGAGTTTTGCAGTTTCTGTGTGTGTATATATATGTGATATATATATATATATATATATATATATATATCCAACAACATGCCTCCGAGCAAGGAGCCTCCAACCCTACAGGGCGGCCTCTAACAACGGGCACGGAGCAGCCCGTCAATTTAACTTCTGTTACACACCACACAGAGGCCCAATACCGGAGATGCAGGCTTTATTTCCACAGGCACAGCAGCGCAAAGGATACCCCTTGTCCTTACGCGTTTCAGCAATGTATTGCCTTGATCACAGGTGGGGATTATTGATTGCAAGTGCATTTCTGCGCGCTTTTAAACTTCAAAAATCACGTGACTGGCATTAAAAATACAGTTCCCATGGTGCATTTCACAGGTAATGCAAATGTATTTTACAGAGTCTTAGTGAGTTCAGGTTGTTTTCATTTAAATTCATTTTTTTCTTTCCTTTTTCAATTCATGCACCCGATGTTAAAGTGGCTAAAGTTTACTCACGCCGTCCAGTTGTTTTAATTTCTTGGCATTTGCTCACATTACATGTCTGCCTCGTGAATCAAGCTCCAGCTCCGGCACGATCAGAGTGAAAGGTCATCTCACTCCGAATCCCTTCCTCAACCATTTCGCTTTTGCTGAAGTAGCATTTCCCCTTTGGTTTGAAATGGCGAGTGGGTCATGCTCCCTTGATAAGAATCCAACAACATGCCTCCGAGCAAGGAGCCTCCAACCCTACAGGGCGGCCTCTAACAACGGGCACGGAGCAGCCCGTCAATTTAACTTCTGTTACACACCACACAGAGGCCCAATACCGGAGATGCAGGCTTTATTTCCACAGGCACAGCAGCGCAAAGGATACCCCTTGTCCTTACGCGTTTCAGCAATGTATTGCCTTGATCACAGGTGGGGATTATTGATTGCAAGTGCATTTCTGCGCGCTTTTTAAACTTCAAAAATCACGTGACTGGCATTAAAAATACAGTTCCCATGGTGCATTTCACAGGTAATGCAAATGTATTTTACAGAGTCTTAGTGAGTTCAGGTTGTTTTCATTTAAATTCATTTTTTCTTTCCTTTTTCAATTCATGCACCCGAAGTTAAAGTGGCTAAAGTTTACTCACGCCGTCCAGTTGTTTTAATTTCTTGGCATTTGCTCACATTACATGTCTGCCTCGTGAATCAAGCTCCAGCTCCGGCACGATCAGAGTGAAAGGTCATCTCACTCCGAATCCCTTCCTCAACCATTTCGCTTTTGCTGAAATATATATATATATATATATAGCTTTTATTTAGGGACTAACCTTTTGAGCAAGTAAGACCAGCGCTGATGTAATTACAAATGTTGACAAGCCTTCTTATCTGTTTTAATGTAGGCAATTTTCTGATAGGGGCTCTCGGGGTTAGGAAGAGGATGCCAGGTTGAAGTGTTGACCTTCTGTTTTGTGTCCAGGCCAGGAATTTGCATTTGTCATTAATGCACTTTTATCTGTTCCTATGTTTTAGGGTTTTTATTTAATTCATCTTTATTAGCTTTTGATACCTAGACAGCATGACAGACCCTTTTTAGCCCAATCTTTTAGGTCTTCTTAGAGTTTTTTTTTTTTGTTGATTTATGATCTTATTTGCTTTTAGAGGGATGGTTTTTTTGGGCTTTAGGGTGCTCTGCAATAATGTTTAAATGTTTTACAAGAGTACTGTATGTTTTTATTATGTATTGTTTTATATCTGTATTGCTCGCTTTTTTTGCTCCTTGGAGCCGAATAAAGTTTGATAGATTGACCTGCAATCCTTCGCACTAAAGTGGACTACCTTCTTGGCAGATGAGCGAGAGCAAAATGCATCACTAACAGAGAAGAAAGCTGAAGTGGGCTGACCCACTAAACTATGCTTTAGACAGAGGTCTTCAAACTTTTTGATGCAGAGACCCCCCTGTCAAGGTTTTTTTAGGCGTAAGGACCCCCTCCTGACAAAAATTTCTAGAACTTGGTACTCCTCATCATTGACTACTATCGACAACCATAAACGCCCCCAATTCCCATAGCAAATCATTTTTACAGTGGGGAAATAATATTAAACAGTGTTTATCACACCAAAGGTCAGTGAGCGTGGAAGCGTTGTCAAATGTGTGACTAAAAACAAAGAGCCTCATTTATGAGGAATTGGCATAGGTCAACGCCGCAAGTCTTCTTGTTGCGCTGGCCTACGCCAATGTGAAAGGGCAGGAATGCACCTTATTTATGAAATATGGTGCATTTCTGTCCTTTTCCCCTGCGTTGACGCACAAATTTCTGCCTAGCGCCAATGTAGGCAGGATTGCTTTTGTGCAGGAAGGGGCACCTTCCTGCACAGCACAAAAACAATCCGGAGAGGGGTTTTCCTCTTTCTATGTGAGCTGCAGAATACAACACACATAGAAAGAGGAAAAACGAGGAGAAATGAAAACATTTCTCCTCATTACGCCTGCTGTGGGGGAGGTGTAAGGTTTTGGCGCTCCTCTAGGTTTACATGGTTTTGTAAATCTGGGGCAGCATCAAAATCCATGGGTGTTGCGTGGGAACACCCACCACAATGCCCATGTAACACCTACTTGACAGACTAAGGCAAGGCAGCGACTTACGCTGCTTTGTCTTACTCCATATCTATGAGGCCATGTAAAGCCATGCAGGGTGACTTTTCGTTGCCTCATAGATATGATTGAGACACTTGTGCCAACGGAGCTTAAAAAAAAAAGTGACGCTCCGGCAGCGCAAGCCTCTCGTAAATCAGCCCCAAAATATTTTGCACGTTTTTTTTTAGGTCTTTCACCATGAGATAGGTACATATAAAATAATGGGTAGCTTAAATGAAAAATAAATTTTTAAAGTTGTTACTCAGTGGAAAATGCACTGTAGTACATTATGAAACCTTTATTAGTTAATGCACTGCAGAGGTCTGTGTGTAACCAGAGAGCCACAGAATTAAATTTGGTTGGCGCAGTGAAGAATAGTGACGTGCATTTTTAGTGCTACAAGGTCACAGCCTATGACAGGAAGCACTGTGAATGTGTAAGTCATTATTTTATTTTTGCATTACACACATTATAAGATAGACTGCTACAAACTGCAAATAGTTTTAGGAGAAAATGGAGCTTCCAAAAATGTAAATTTTAGTAATACCGGAGCATAAGTGATGCATTTTTTTTTTTTGCATGACTGTCCCTTCAACACCTCCTCAAGGGTACTAACCACTGTGTAAATTATGATTAAAAGCATGCACTTCACAGCCCAGTTGTTAACTCTTCCTACTACCACTTAAAACAAAACCAAATCTTTGCCATCACAAAGCAATTAAGGCCAGAATCTCTCCAAAGCACCCTTTATATTTGCAGATTAACTCATAACACACAATTGCATTTCATTCAGGCAACCTGGCATGAACGATTGTTTACCTATCTGCCCAGCCTCTTCCTTTCACAGCACAGGAGACTCATTTAACTTCAGCTGAAGCATTTTAAACACCGGAATGAAGCATTTCGGTTTCCACAAGGAAGAGCACATGTTTTAGATTCCAGGCAGAAGTGAGGCCTGGAAATGCGCGACCCCCTTCCCAGGACTCCACGGCCCCCCTGGGGGTCGCGCCCCACAGATTGAAGACCTCTGCGTTTAGGATGTGGTGGGATGAAACAAAATATGATTGACACCTGAACAGATCAATGGGTGAAGAAGGCTGACACCAAACCCCTTTAAAGCATGAGACTGGTTTGACAGCTAAAGTTGTCTCTAGACCAGACCTAAAAAGGATGCTTCATCGCTTCCTGGAGGCTTAAGCTGAAGAGTTAAATCGTCTAGACTTTCAACATCACCTCAAAATGCTTATCTTGACTGGGGAAAACCTCGATACAGTAGTAGGACCTTTGACTAGCTTGTATGATGGGTTTGTTGCTGCCTGACCGGGAAAGGGGGGGGGGGGAGGGGGGGTGTTCTTCCTCTCCTCTCCTGTTGTGTTTATTTTGTGTGAATATGCGTTGCCAGTAGATGTATATTAATACAGGTATGGTCGTGAGGTGGTGTAAACGTTAAGCAGGGAACTCTGATTTGACTCATCTGCTCTATTCTGCAGCTGTTGAAGGAGGTTTGTATTTGCGTAAAACAATTTTCTTGTGCATCACGTAACTGAATAAATGTCAATAGCGCAATGTATGTGTGGGCTGTAAGGAGTAGTGAGGAAACTGGCTGAACACATTCAGAAAATCCTCAACCGTTCAGTAGGTACAGGAGGCGCTGTTACATTTATTTGGGAGTGACATTTCAGCTGTACCTGGAAAGCATTAATGTTTTTAAACGTACTAGTTTTTTATATTAAATTATTTTTTGAGGTTCATTAGAACAGCATATTAGCTGAAAGTGATGGCCACCTGCTTTGCAACATACGGGCATTTGTAGAAAACCTGCTCAACTGCACCATTAAGAGGAAGTTCTTTAAGCAACCTAGAAATGCATAACGGTGTTGGTTTCAGTTGGTTCTCAGGAAGTGGCGAAAATACTCAGCAAAGTTTTCACAGGGAGCCTCGTGACTTTGGCTCTGTTGCCTTTGCATGGAACTAAACTTCCCCATAATACACCGCATGAAAGGGAAAACAGCTGACTGCACTTTCCAAGCATGATATAGTAGTTTTTCCCAGGTAAATATGCTTAGTCATTATATATCACCAGTTGGTTATTTTATGCGTGACTTACAGTGCCTCGTTTAAACCTTTCATAACTCTGTGCCCATCATAAGAAATAGTTCGCTTTTTTTTGTTGCTTTTTTTGTTAAACAGCTACCATTGTTCATCGAATCCCCTTCGCAGAAATTAGGGTGGTGTGGATTTATTGTCTACAAAGAAGGGGCACAACTAGACTTGAACTTTGGGGTTGTGAATGGAGGAGGCGAACAGGTGAACCAATGGAGATGGGGCTCACTCTTAAAACAACGGGGTGGAGCTATCTTTAGGGTCAAAACAAGAAAATATAGGGATGAATTATGCATTTTAAACATATTGGTCAAACCCAATACTATTACAACAAACATGCTTTAGTAAATTTGAAAATGTTTATAGGCTTATGACACAGATTTTAAAAAGAACTAGTGATATGACATTTAAAAAAAAGCTTCTACAGATTTCAATAAAAAGCACTTTAAAAAGGTTTTTAGTTATTTGAAGGCACAGGCTCTTTTTGTAAATTCTCAGGAAATTCCTTCTGTGAAATGACAGCGAGCTCATGAAATATTTTTTATTCCATCTTCAGAAAGACTCTCCTGCCTTACTGTTGACCAAAGGTATGTTTTCCGGATGTTGCTACATATGCTTGTTTGAGGCCACACATGTACGTGACTCTTAACATTTAGCTTAGTATGTTAACACACAAGATTTCAGGACGTGTGGCTGGCACTTCTGTTTTAATTCATAATGCATCTTCCATTCCTTCTGAGGCTGAATAAGTGAGCGCCAATCATTTGACAGTATTATCACCTGTTATTCTGCCAGGAATCGGAGCTATTCTAAATCAAATTAAAATAGTTGTTCTTAGGACCCCAATTTGAGCAGTTTTCTTATGTGATTACTAAGCTACATCCATACAGGAAGCCATCAGGCCTAAAGAACAGGTAAAAAAGGTAGTTGCCTTGAAATAACTTTACAAAGAATGGTGTTCTAGCATGCAAGGATACAAGTATTTCTTCAAGCTCCGAAAACATGGAATGTGTGGCTGATGGGAAATGTTCTGCTGAGAGTTCACTTCAATAAAAATAGTGCCTCTTAATAGCATACGTTATAATAATAGCAACCATGCTTTCAATTCTGGCCGGAAACCCCAAGAGCATAATGTGTTAAATCAATTAAAATATCAGTGTTGCTTAACGCTAGGGGAAAATGGTGTAAATCGCCCACCAAACCAGTATGTGTTCGCTGTCGTTTTAATCTCTTACCCAGCTCCATAGTGTAGTCAATCTTCATAGATCTGCCTCGGCCTGCCCGGTACCACTGGGCACACCCATGCACTCAGATGAGTGGTGGCGCATCGGCTGGCAGTCCTTGACTGTCTCCCACCTCAGGCGCTGGGCTGGATTTTGCAGTGCTTCCAATCCAGATCTTCTGGTTCATGGGAGATGGCAGTCCTGATGCGGCATGGTCCTGCCTGGAATGATGGTAAGTGTCCTGGGCCTCTAGGTTGGTCCATGGGAACCTTAGGCAGATGCTTGGGGAGAGGCATCTGATACCAGGTCACCCGATCACTCAACTGTCTGCTCCACTGGGTGACCCACACACTGAGAACAAGCTACACCTCACATCGTTCCAGACAGTCTCTCCTCGCGCAGGATCGGTAGAATCCCTCCCTTTGGTGACAGACAGGAAGGCTTTTAGGCACTTCAGAGCAGACAGCTCTTCCAGCAATAGATCCAGATTTAAGGTGATGTTCCTCTCACCTATCGAAGACTGACTCTCCGGTCCTGTGTGCAACCGGGGCTGGTGCATGTCTGTGAGTATTTTGCTGAGCACTCCCTTCTTTGATCCTAAAATATTTGGGTCCCACATTTATACACAGCTGGCAGACAGGTTATGTGAATCCACTATCTGAAACTGTAGAACAGGTTTCAGGTAATTCTCCTTTCAGTTGACCTTTCCAGGCTGTTCTTTAGATACAGCCATGGAATAGAGTATGTGTTGTAACTTCGATTTTATTGGTTATTTACCTGCTGCATATTTTCACATATGGAAATAATTGTAAATAATTAATGTATGCATACATAATCCCAATGGTATCTTTCCCCCACCCCTTTCTCAATTGTGGTGTACTCCAACTGTCTTGAAGCTCAGGTTAGAATGTTGGTGAGGGGATTCATTTGCTGAATTGTGGCATTGAGCAGAGCATGAAGTTCATTTCTAATAAAGTCCTTCATTTATTACCACTTTTATTAGAGATGAGCACAGTGTGAAGATCATCTCTAGTAAAGTCCTACATTCATTACCATTTATTGATTACCTGTCCGTAATTCAACTTTTGGAGATGAGCGGGATGCTATGAGGGGACAGTAGCAAATATCTCCACCCCCTTCTGCCTTGCTCTCTGCCTGCCCAACTGTTGCCACTTTCTGCCGGTGTGTCATTGTACTGCCATCCGCCACCGGCCTTTCTTAGTTTTCCGGTATTTCCACTGTGCCGCGGTTCATTCCATATTGCTGACTTCGATGGAGATTTGTTGGGGTCTTTACTGCTCTCACTGAGCTACGGAGTCTGATCCTCTGCACTGTACGTGGGAGCGTACACCATCTGATCATGAGGAGAAGTTCTGTCCTCTTCGTTTTGCCAGAGGTGGGCAGTCCTTTCATTGCCTTCTGGAGCAGCTATGCTGGGAGTTGGAGCAGTTGCATGATTTCCTAGCGCCATGTCAAGCCTGCCGTGGGCGGTCCTACAGCGTAGAGGACTCTTCAAGGTGGTACCAGCAATTTCCGAAGCGCTGTGTCAAGCCTGCCCTGGGTGATCCAACAGAGTAGAGGATTCGGCGAGGCGATCCCAGCGATGTGCTATCCACACCAGCCGGAGCGAGGAGGAGAAGGAACAGGGCTTCCGATGCGCGGTTCCGCAACACAGAGCAAGCCGGAGCAAGGCTCTACTTCACCTGTAGTCATTGCGCTTAAAGTAGGGTCTAGTAAGGTGACGTTGAGGTGATTCCAGTGAGGGTATGAGAGAAACCGACTAAATTGGAGGAGCAGTATTCTAATTTGGCAATCCATGTGTGACCTATGAGACTGCACAAATGTTTACGGTGCAGTATTACTAATGACATTACACGTCAGTGCGAGGTGCTTTCTCCTCAAGGTCTTATAAAGTGTTAATGTTAATTTATAGGCTATACTCCTTGTGAGATGTTTAGCATTAGTAAGTGTGCTGGTGCAAGTAGTTGTGCATAAATCTCCATTGTAAAATGTATATGTATATGTTAAAGTAGGAAGAGTGGTAGCTTTTTGATAAACACTGACATTTTATCTTAGTACCTTTTTGAGATCTCGTATAGTACTGGGTGTATTTTGATTACCATATATCTTTATAAGTATTTTGTGCCTACTTCCAAACGCTTTCCAGCAAATTTCAAAGTACATTTTATTCTTTACATTTTCCTGTGGCAGCAACCAACATGAACCAAGTCCCTCCATTTTTTTTAAATGAAAAGACAGAACCGGTTCTGTCATGGAAGAGGTGGATTAGGTTGTTTGAGTCGTACTTGATAGCTATTGGAGGAGACACTTTTTCCCCGAATCATAAACAACATATATAATTACATAATATAGGCATACATGCTAGGAAAGTGTTTGAGGATGTATCTGAACCAAGTGATGAGGATGATGATGATGATGAGAAGGAGGAGGAAACTCCTTTAGATGTGTACCAATTTACTGACAAACTTGAAGAACATTTTTCTGAGAAAATCAATATTGACGTTAAATGCACACATTTTTCTGTAGCTCTCAAGGTAAAAATGAAAGCGTGGCCAGTTGCATAGCTCCATTAAGAGGGTTCTCAGCCACATATGATTTCGGGATCGTCACAGACTCTCTAATAAGAGACCAATTAGAAAGATGCACAAATGACCATAAAGTACAGGAAACGCTGTTGCCCCAGAGTCCAGACTTAGCAGAAGCCATTAATTTAGTTAAAAGTATTGAGCACACTGCGTTGTGCATTAAGGAGATTAAACAGCCTATGGAAGCTCTTCAAATCAAAGCTGGCACGATTGTAGTAACAGAGATGAGTGATGTATATAAAGTTAAAACTTTACACAGTCAGAAGGAGGGGCATTTTGCCAAAGTGTGCAAGGGACAAGTAAACAAGCCAGTTCAGATGATACATAATGACAATGAAGAGGCAAAGGAGAATTTTTTATTCCAGATAAAATCTGGAAATGTAAGTGATAATGTGAGGTATCCTACATGTGAGATTTATCTGAAAGAAGTTCATTTCAAGGTATATGCAGATTCATGTTCACCCTATACTTTAATCAGCAAGGAAACGTTGTATGACAAAATCAGAAAAACCCACAGTTTAAATCTTCCCAACGTCAATCTAGGTGGTTACAACAAATACCCTATTCCTTTAGAAGACATGCTGACCATGCATATTGCTTTCAAAGATAGGCCCACGGCCGGAAGGTGTATGTTACTAAGAGGGGTTCTAACCCCTTGGGGTGGAGACACCAAAGAGACTTTGGAATCAAGCTGGATGCTAACAATGTTGAGCAAGTTCTGTCGGTGGATAGATCAGTAAGAGGATTAGACATTGCCTGAAGTGTTCTCTGATAAGTTAGGGCTCCTTAATCAATTCTCCCATAAAATTGAGTTAAAAACCAATGCCAAAACAGTGGCGCACAAAGCCCGGCCGGTCCCATTGAAAATGAGAGAACCTGTGATGAAGGAACTAGATAAGTTGGAGTCCAATTGAGTAATAGAGAAAATGTTAAGTTTGGTTGGCTCCCATAGTCCTAGCAGTTAAGTATAATGGGAGGAATATACTCCTCTGTGTTGATCTTGGGGATTTGAACACAATTATCTGGATAGACAGGCATGCTTTACCTAAGATTAATGAGAAGATGCTGAGCCTTCTTCAAGAAGCCAAAATTTTCATTGTGCTTGATTTATTTTCCGCTTACCATCAAGTGACCTTACATGAAGAGTCTAAACTTTCGTTACTCTCTTTGGAGCATACCGGTACTGCAGAATACCTTTCGGACTGGCATCTTCCAAGATAATATTCTTCTGAATGGAAGTTCAGAAAAAGAACATGACCGATTGTACAGAGAAGTTTTACTCAAGTTAGGAAAAGCAGAACTCGCTATCAAACTGGATAAAAGCAAAATTGGTGTGTCTTCGGTCTATTATTTGGGACACACCATCTCAGGTGATGGCTTAAAACCTAAACTCAGTTTGGTTGAGTCTGTAGAAGTTACACCCTCTCCTACAAATGATGAGGAACCCAAATACTTTTTAGGGTTAGTCGAGTATATGTCGAAATTCATTGAGGTTTGCTGATCAGGTGCATCCATTACGAGCTCTACTAAAAAAGATGTTCCTTTTACTTGGAATTCTGAATGCCAATCTGCATTTGAATGTATCAAACTAGCCATTGCTAAATTGCCTCACAGAGCGAATTTCAATACCAACCTCAAAACAGTTCTCATCACTGATGCTTGCAGCGTAGGGTTGGGTGCAACATTATCTCAGTTTGAAAATCGAGAGGAAAGAGTAGTGGCCTTTGCCTGTACGACCATTATTGGATCCGAATATAATTGCTCAACTGTAGAAAAAGAAGCTTTAGCCTGCTTTTGGGCCATAAAGCATTTTACATTTATTCTATGGGGGGTCACCGTTCATTCTACGCACAGACCACAAGCCTTTGATTCTTGTTTTTCCCACTAGAGGAATGGAAAAACGACACCCAGTGTTGCGAAATGGGTTCTGGGTCTATTAGGCTTTAATTATCAAATAGAGTACGTACCTGGTTAAAAAAAAAAAACACGTTAGCAGCTGATTGCCTATCCGGCTTACCGTTAGATAAGATGGAACAGGAATCACTAGTAGGAGATGAAGTTGTCCTTAAAATAGACATTCCAGCCATTTTGAAGGAAGAGTGGGACAAATGTGTGGAACTAGACATGACAATTGCTCAGTTAAAAAGGAAAACTGTGGATTGATGGCCAGAAAAAATGCAAGGACTTACCAGAACACCTTCAACCATTCTGGAATGTGAGAAGTGCACTATCTATAAATGGGGATCTTGTAATGAAGGGAGACCAAATTATTCCTTCTAAAGGGATTAGAGATCGCATTGCTGATATTGCCCACGAAGGTCACCTGGGCAGGTGTCTCACAAAAAAACAAGGTCCATTCAGAATATTGGTTCCCTAATACGGATTCCATGCTAAAGAGCAAAGTGAAGGATTGTTTTGCTTGCAATGTGAGTGACAAATCCAAGATAACACTCAAGGTTCCTTTATCTCCCAGAGAAGTACCTTCTAGTCTATGGGATAAACTGGAACTTGATATCATTGGCCCTATCAATTTACAAGGGATAACTAAGAAATATGTGTTTGTGCTAGTGGATTATTATTCCCGTTAGGTGACTATCTGTTGAGCAACCAGTGTTTGTACCAAATCACTAATAAATATTCTTTCTGAAACATTCTCTAGGGAAGGTATTCCAGGTTCATTGGTAAGAGACAATGGGGTACAATTTGTATCGGAAGACATTAAAGAATTCTTAAAAGACCTATCCATCCAACACATTAAAACCCCTTTGTGTTGTCCTAGAGCCAATGGGTTAGTGGAATCCACTAATCACATGATCAAGGAATCCATTCAGTTGGCTCATGTGGCAGGAAAAAACATAAAAGACAATCTTAAAGAAATGCTATGGTCGTACCACACATCACCTAACAGTATAACAGGAATATCTCCTTTTCTTGCTTTATAAGGGAGAAAACCAAGATCAAAACTGTTGCCTAATTGGCTTAATAGGGGAATGCCTGTGTTGGATGACCGTGAGAGCATGTCAGAAGAGAGAGAAACATCAAAAAGAGTATAAGCTGAGGTATGACAAAAAATGTGTTGTGTTGGAACCCTGATGGGAAGAGGGTCTATGGGTTTTGGTTAAAGGTAAGAGCAAGTTAAAAAAAAAAAAAAATACTCCAAGCCATTCACATTCAAACAGGTAAAAAATAGCATGGTTATTTTGGAAGACAGTCGCTACTGGAGTATAGAAGGAAGAGTAAAATGTCCCTCTGTGTGCATTCCAAAGGATTCGTAGATTATTTTTCTTTTCCCCTTCTCTGGGTAAAAGTTGTTTTGCATTCCTAAAATGTTAAGGGAAGGAATTGTTTTATGACTTCAATTTTATTGGTTATTTACCCGCTGCATATTTTCACATATGGAAATAATTGTAAATAATTAATGTATGTATGTATATATAATCCCAATGATATCTTCCACACCCTTTTCTCAATTGTAATGTACTCCAACTGTCTTGAAGTTCAGGTTAGAATGTTGGTGAGGGGATTCATTTGCTGAGTTGTGGCGTTGAGCAGAGTGTGGAGATCATCTCTAATAAAGTCCTGCATTCATTACCTCTTTATTGCTTACCTGTCCGTGAGTTCAATAGTAATGCTCCTCACACAAGGCCGTTGCCATCCTTGGGCTCTCACAACAAAGGCACAAAGAGGTGTTGGGTTTTAGCACCTACCTGTCATCAGCCAAACTGAAGGAATAGTCCAGTAAGTACAAACTGGGTGGTTTCACCTAAAGATTTCCTCCCCTTTCACAACTGCGTATACACTTCCCTCCCAAGCCCTTACAATCCACTAAATGACAGCGTTCAGAAAGCTCCTTCCTAAACAAGCATTGGCAAAGCAAATAGGTCTTCCCTTTGGGACCTTTCAGCATTGCTAATGCCTTATGGCACTTTTTGCCAATGGTGTACAGCATCAGCCCCCCCCCCATCCCCATAAAGTGTGTTCATGTGTGATGGTGTGTGCACGCACATGCAACACCCCACATGCCTATATCTACAAAACTACTCGGGTGGGCTGATTTTGTTTAATTTTCTTTTTTAATATCTTTATCCAATATATCTGTCAATGTAAAAAAATTAGAGTAGTGTGAGAGCACTTTTTCTGTAAGGTTTATAGGCCAACAGCTAAAGAAAAACAAAATCTAAAAAAAAAAAGACCCCTGGGGGTAAAGAGAAGTGAGTGGGTGGAATCTATGGGGAGTTGGCATTGGGGGAATAAAAAAAAAAGCTGGTGGAGGGTAAAAGCAGCAGAGGAGGGAGAGAGCTACATCATGAGGCGTAGGGTCAAAAACACACGAAACATGGAGCATGCCCAGCCCGGGGTGGGGGAAGAAGGACACGAAAGAGTAAGCTGCATACGAGGGAGAAAGCACATGCACTCTCAACGAATGCTTACGCAAAAAGAAGAAATAACTCCCAAAATGAGTAGTGGAAGGACACAAGTCAGCCAGCCAAAAGGATGGTAAAGAGGTTATGCTTCAAGAGATGAACAAACGCAAGAAAAGAAAGGCATTCTGTCAAATACGAAGCAAGCAAATGAGTGGCAATAAAGCCAACTAATGGGAAGCCCATAAAAGGTCTTTCACAACTGTACAGATTGTACTGTCTGGTAGGCAAGACCTAACCAGCATTTGCAATGCAATACGTCTCGCCTTTGGGACTTTAGAAGTATTTACCATGAGTAGAAAATGTGCTATTTCTGCCTTTGTAATATGTATATGTGTGTGTATATATAAATACACACACGCACACACAGTGGCTTCAAATCTCTGCAACAACTACACTATCTTACTAAGCTACTCTTGTGGTTACTCTACTGGTTATGGTAAAAAACGTAGCAACACACTCCTCTGTTTTTCTTCCCCTGTCTAGGGCTGACTACGTTTGCACGTTTTTAACTTACATTTGTCACCAGCCACAGAATATTATTCAAATGTCACTTCTATCCCCCTTCACCTCCACATGCATAGGTGCTTCCATCTTTAAAATACAAATGCAGAAGCAAGTAGAATTATTGTATTCAATAACTAATGTCTGAAATTGGGTGCAAATTAGAAATCGCCTTGGCACAGTCAAATGTAAGACAACATCCTGTTCATGTCATGAAACACAAGATATGATTGTCATGTAATCAGGTGTAGGAAGATATTGTCAAAGCAGATAATTATTACAGATTTTTTTTTTTTTTAAACGGAAGCGAAATATTGGGTAAAATCAGACCCTCTTTGATAGGGTTGTATATTTTATTGTACTAACAGTACATGTTAAGTTCGGGCGTAATAAGCAGACAACCCTGAATAAAAATAAATGGGTATTTTCCATTTTCTGTTACATATGCACACTGATACTTATGGAGTCATAAATAGTATGATGGTTCAAATGAAAAGATAGCCACACTAGTAAAATCGTTCACAAAAGAATCCCTAGCCATTAAGATTATCATAAGTGCCTCCGTCCAAACAGGTATCCACAGACATTACACTATTGTAGGAGTATATTTAAAATGAAGTGCTTTAGGCCGCGAAAAAGTATGGAAAGAGCTATATAACTAACCAAACCGAATACAATAGTTAGAATAAGGTGTATTTTGTAAAGTAGAGAGTGAGAAATTAGTCAAGCTGAAAGGATTTACCTCAAATTAGAAACTGTAATAACATATGAATTGAATGAAAAGTATAGAAAGACCTTTAGGAGAAAAGAGGTTCAGATGAGTTTGTTCCCCCTAGAAGTGCCCCGCCCCGACAGACGCACAAATGCATTCCAGCATTGACAGAGCAGATCTAGATCACTTATATTGCATTGCTTCATGGTATTAATAGGCGACGTCAGAGCTGATTCAATGTATCGTGCGAAAATGTCCGGCACGTATTTTATTTACATGGGACATTTTAAGCCTTCTATGGCCTTTTGTTCACAAAAGAAAAAATGCATTTTTAATTTTTTGAAAAAGCTCGTCCCTCCTTAAACTGCAGACAAACATCCCAGATGTGATTTCTACTTAAGTTCCCTCTCCAACACTAAAAATACACTTTCCAACACTGCGGATCATACACAGAAATAACAAGCATTTACAATGCTTTCCTCTACAAGCAATGAACGCTAATAACCAGTTAAATGCCGAAACACCACGTTACATCTCGCTTTGCCACCAGCAGAGCCTGCAAAGAGTTCACAGTGGGCAGCAACAGCAGAAGAAGTCTCTTACTTGTTCGCAGAGCCACGTTTTTACTTTCCTGGTTGGTGCAGTTTGTCCAAGATAGGATAAACATAGTAATCCATGCGGCTCATGCTCGCTTTCCCAAGATCGCCGGGCCTCCACTCTGACACCAACTTGCTTCCATGTGCTTCTCCCAGAGGCGCGCATAGTTACGCCCCGGTCGGGACCAAAGTTTGTCTCAAATGGGAAACAAAGAAGCAAAAAAAAAAGAAGGAAGGACCAAACTCCTACTGTCTGGCTTGCAGCCCCTTAGTTAAACAGCGTCTGTAGGAATATACGCCTGTAAAAGACCCCTTACAGCGTGGCTACAACTATAAAGTATACAGACATTCGTGGAGAATATATAAGGTGAAATAAATGTGAAAGCTCAACATAGCAAGTAAAATTCATTCTGACAGTACATTCAATAGCGCATCTTATGGCTGAAACAAAGATGGTGTAATGGCTATTATACAACATACTTTATATTTATAATGAGTACTTGAAGTAGACTTGATGTAGATAGGTAAAAGAGAAAGCAACACAGGTTTCCCAACAACAAAGGCGCCCTGGAGTGGATGCCTGCTCGTTCCCTGTGGGGGACTGTAGAGTGCTTACTGATAGTCCCTGCTTGTGCCCCAGGGGCACTGTAAAGTGCACGTTACAAGGAATGCTGAAGACACGCCATGCTGGAAATGGAAAGGCAGTGGGGAACAGCTGTGCGCAAGTACTGTGTGCGCATGGCTGCTCTATCCCTCTGCAATACTCCATGGGAGTTAACTTGGACGGAAAGGTGGGGCATGCACCAACCATCAGCCATTAGCACACATTCATTTTTAAATGACACACACAAAAACTAATCCTAAGCACAGGTGGAGTCAGACCCCACAAAGTAGATACAACAGATCGCCTGACAGCGCAAGCGCTGTTTAGGCTCGACCTAAAAAGGCCTCATAGTATATCTAAAGTAGCTGTGTCTCCTCTCCCTCACTTCTCCGTCATAGCTTCTTCCTCCAGCTACAGCAATGTGAGCTATACGCTTCCACTGTCTAGGAACACAGTCCTCACCTCCGTCTTGTGCAAGTCCAGGCCAGGGTTTATCCATAATGGATCCTACTGCCTTCCACTATTCTGGTTCACTCCGACACTATATATGTACGATGCAGGCTACACACATTGCCACACTTAACAAGCACTCCGGCACAAGCACTCAGTATGTTTTCAATCAGGACTGCCTAATCATGACTCCATTATCCAAAGGAAATGCTGTTCTAACTCAGACCCAAAGGTAACTCTTGCTCCGGAGCACGCTATGGTCCACAGTTGCAAAATGGTTCGCTGCGAAGCCCGCATTGTGAACATACCTTTCATTTTCTTCCTTTGCTCAATGCTAGACCTCTTAACCCCACCCCGGCATCTCACGAGGCGAAAAGAACGCAGACTTCTTGTGTACTTGTTAACGCAAGATCTCTCTCAAAAAATGCCTTACTATTTCGGGACTTTATCGAAGTACATCAGATAGATTTGGCCTTTGTTACGGAAACCTGGGCAGATGCCTCCTCTGATCCAGACCTGCTCCAGGCTCTTCCCAAAGGTTTTAAGATCTGTAGAATGGACAGAGTCGGGAAAAGAGGGGGAGGAATAGCCCTAATTGTCAGAATTGGCCTCAAATCATGGTTCACGCCTCTTACAGACAATTTACAGTGAGGCTCTGGCTTTTAAGGTCGAATTGGATAGTCAAAACACTTTCAATGGCATATTACTTTATCGTCCTCCAAGAACTAAATCTTAATTTGTTGATAAGACCCCTCTCAATTCGGATTCCGAAGCAACCACAGCACGGAGACCGCCCTTCTCGCAGCCACTGACGACATCTGCACCCTCCTCGACCAAGGCCACATGCAGCCCTGATTCTACTAGACCTGTCAGCAGCCTTCAACACCGTCTCCCACCGCACACTCGCAGCCAGACTACACGACGTTGGCATACAAGACACCGCCCTCGACTGGATCATATCATTCCTCACCGACAGGAGCCAAAGGATCAGACTGCCGCCCTTCCTCTCCGAACCCACAGAAATCAACTGTGGAGTCCCACAGGGATCATCACTCAGCCCAACCTTCTTCAACATCTACATGGCTCCCCTCACCGCCATCGTCCGACAACACGGCCTCAGCATATTCTCCTACGCCGACGACACCCAGCTCATCCTCTCCCTCACGAAGGACCCCACCACAACCAGACTCCATTTCCAGGAAGGAATGCAGGACGTCGCAGCCTGGATGAGCAACAGCTGCCTGAAACCCAACTCGGATAAAACAGAAGTACTCGTCCTCGGAACCACCCCATCGGCGTGGGACAACACCTGGTGGCCCAGCGCCCTCGGCAGCCCCACGGACCACGACAAAAACCTCTGCATCTTACTCGACTCCTCCCTCTCCATGAACCGACAGGTCAACGCCATCACCGCCAGCTGCTTCAACACCCTCCGCATCCTCCATAAGACCTTCAAATGGATCCCCCCGGAGACAAGGAAGACAGTCACCCACGCACTCATCACCAGCAGGCTGGACTACGGAAACTCCCTCTACGCCGGCATCAACAAATCTCTACTCTCCAAGCTCCAGACATTACAGAACACCGCCGCCAGACTCGTCCTCGGGGTCCCTCGACACGAACACATCAGCCAATACCTACGCAAGCTCCACTGGCTCCCCGTCGAGAAAAGAATCACCTTCAAGATACTGACCTACGCCGAAAAATGCCTACACAACACTGGACCCCAATACCTCAACGATAGAATCACCCTCCACGTACCCAAACGGAGCCTCCGCTCCACCAACCACCTCCTCGCCGAAACCCAGTGCATCCGCAGAGCCAGAGCAGGGGGAAGTTCCTTCTCTTACATCGCGGCCAAGACCTGGAACGAGCTCCCCACCGACATCAGACATGCCCCCTCCCTGAACACCTTCAGGAAGGCTCTGAAGACCTGGCTATTCGACTGGAACTGAGCTGCTGACCCCCTCCCCCCCCCCCCAGCGCCTTGAGACCCTCACGGGTGAGTAGTGCACTTAAAAAGACCCCTGATTGATTGATTGATTGATTGATTGATAAGATAGGTCAACTGCTAGAAGCCAAAGCCAGGGAGTCTAACTTTTCCATTTTAGAAGACTTCAATTTCCACTTGGAGAATGTCTCCCACAGTGAAACGGAAGCACTCCTTGACCAAATGGGCAGCGTAGGACTCAGACAAATTGTTAACGGGACAACACACACATCAGTGCATTGTCTGGATTGGATATTTTTGGATAATCCCAATCTAGAATGGACCAGATCACTTCCCTTAATCTGGTCGGATCACAAAGCGATTATGTTTGAAATTTCATTCCCACAAAAACTGTCCGTAAAACTCCCAGGTAAGGTAACTACCACTCGACCATGGAACAAGATAGAGACAGAGCAATTAAAAATTGTGCTCGCTCAATCATTACAGAAGACCCCTCCCTGATTTAGGTCTCGCAGTAGCGAACTATCATTCTTGGATTGATTCCGCAGCCTGGCAGCTGGCCCCACCGGTTAGCCGCCGCCACCCCAGGCAATCACCGTCGCAACCCTGGTTTAATGACCCGCTTCGAGCTCAAAAACAAATCTGCCACAGGCTGGAAAGGAAATGGAGATTAGATGACAATACTCAGACAAAAACCGTTTATAAATTATCCATTCAAGTCTATAAAAATCTAATCTTGAAGGAGAAGGCATCATACTTCAAAAAAAAGTTGAAGCAGCCAACTGTTGTTCAAAAGTTTTATTCATTACTATCAAACAACTCTCGAAGCTTCCGGATCCACACGATCATAAAGCTAGCCAACAATTCTGTAACTCACTAATGTGTCATTTCAGCAAAAGTTTAAATCTGTTTATGATGCTTTTTCACCCAAGGACAATCGTTTGGCCCAGTCTCCGCCTCATCCCAGCCATTTATCTCCTCCGTTATCCACAAACGGAGGCCCGTTACTGCCGACTCTTTCATCATTCACTACCTTAACCTTAGATCAGATTATAAAAATAATCTCAGTAGGTAAGTCAGGATCCCCCAGGGACCTGTGCCCTCCAAGAATCATTCATTTATCCACACAGATTGTAGCAACATTTCTACTGCCCATCTTTAATCTTATGTTTACATCAGGACACTTCCCCATTGAATGGAAAAAAGCACCCATATTGCCACTTTAAAAAGAAATCCAACTTGGATGTCAATGACACTCTGATCTACAGGCCAATTTTGCGACTGCCATTTCCCCCAAAGATAATAGAAAAGATTATCAATCTAGAACTAACCACCTTAATCTCTGATAATGGCATTCTCGATCCATCTCAATATGGATTTCTGGCTCATCACAGCACCGAACTGGCCCTGATCACGGCCACTGAAGAGCTTAGACAAACCTTAGATGGTAGGGGGAGTGCATCCCTGATCCTGTTTGATCTGTCAGCGGCTTTTGACACGGTCAACCACAATGTGTTGGTTGACCGTCTATCGTCACTCGGTATCAGAGACAAAGCGCTCTCCATGCTAAGCTCCTTCTTGTCAGATTGATCACAAGTGGTGGCAGTTGGAGAATTTTTTCCCCCCCTCTTTTTATCTTCCCTGTGGAGTTCCACAGGGCTCGTCTCTGAGCCCTATCTTATTCAATCTGTATGTCACTCCCTTGGCCAAACTAATTAAAAGCTATGGCTTTACCCTGGTGTCTTATGCGGATGACACTCAGATAATCGTGTCGATCAATATTGCACCTGATGCAACAGCAGTAAGATTTCATGACTGCATGGGTCACATAGAAAAATGGATGCAAGACAACTGTCTTAAATTAAATTCATCAAAGACTGAAGTCCTTCTTTTCGGGAACTCGTCTTTAATCTGGACAGACAGCTGGTGGCCCGCTCAATTGGGTCCTCCGCCAATCCCCTCAAATAAAGTACAAAATCTCAGTGTTTTCTTTGACACCAGTTTATCATTTGAAACTCAGATCAATCACACTACTTCCACCTGCTTCTTTATACTCAAAGTCCTGAAGAAGGTGCTTTCTTGTATCCCTTTCGATCTGAGAAAAACAGTGGTCACTGCACTAATTGCATCTAGGCTTGACTACTGTGTTGGGCTATTTACTATTGCGAGCAAGCGAAGTATTCGTAAACTCCAGATAGCACAAAATGCAGCAGCCAGAGTCCTCTTGGGGCTTTCGCGCTTCGATTCTGTCTCTAAGGCCCTAACCCAATTGCACTGGTTGCCAATCGCGAAGCGTATTCAATTCAAAGCCTTACGTATAGCCTTCAAAGCTTTGCATGGTCATGGTCCTTTGCAACTGTCACACCATTTTAAACCGTATACCCCGGCCAGACAACATAGGTCAGCGGATTGTGGAAACTTGATTATCCCTAGTGCGCGCAAAGTAAAATGGGAGGTTAAAAGTTTCACTTACACTACAACTAGACTTTGGAACTCTCTGCCAACAACTTTGAAAAAGGAAACAAATCTGTTTAAATTTAGGAGAGGGCTGAAAACTTGGCTTTTTAAAATGGTTAGTCCAATGTAATACCTCTAATTCTACTAGTCTGAAAGAAGCGCCTAGACACCCTCGGTATATGTAGCACTTTACAAATATTTCATTTCATGTAGAACTTTGCATGCGTGGGCCAATATGCCTCAACTCCAGTGACTCCGGTAAACAGGTCTGGTTAAGCTATTCATTCTCAAAACACAATATGCTGCCACCACCGCTCAACATGCTAAACCCACAGGGACAATAGTCCACTGTCGGTAAATGAGGGCATGCTAGGTCCCTCCCTCCTGGTCTCTGGACAAGTCCAAGATCTAGTTGGACAAAGTTGAGCACTCGGGACAGGAGAACAATTCTGTTTAGCATGCAAGGGATATTCCTGTCCCATGAAGGTCCTTGTCAAGATAGAGAGTGGGCACTGCTGTAGTGTTCAAACTACCCTAACGTCCACATGAGGCCTTCAATGGAAGTGCCTTAAATGGACTTGGGTTAAGTACTTCAAATGCCAATCAATGACCAAGAGTGGAGCACACAGTTGAGAGCACTGGCTGTATGGTAACTCCAAGGGACTTCCTCTTATGCTGCGGTCAGGCCGGCAGCTCTTTGTGCAACATCCAAATTTGTTTTCATATTGTTAATTAATGTATAATCTGCTCATTTATATATGATGAAGTCCAATCTGGTGGTTTTAATGTGTTAGAGTAGTATTACCATAGGCGTAGGTTTGCCACCAGGATTCAGGCACATAAAATATGGCAGTGGATGCCGAATTGCGTTGCAGTTGCCTCTCCTGCTTTACCACACAGAATCACATTTATAGGTCTGGAGTTAGCAAAGACCTTAACAGTTTAAGTATATTATGCATATAATTTTAGTAAAAAGTCTTTCAACGAGCTCTTGTCATCCATTGGTCTGTTTTGTCATTCGCATTTTGCTTCTGCCTTCTACAGCATGAGTGAGCCTACTTCAACCTCTGGATAACTTCTTTGAATGACTACATTTTGCTCTTTCACAAAAAGCACATTCACACACAATGTAGTTGCCTTCAGCATCCTTGTTTTTGTTTTTACTTTCTTATTACTGATGTGATAGCACAACACTTTCTACCATAATGTGAGCACAGGACACATTCCAGCTTTATCAACTCCTGTCTCCTGCTAATGCTGTTTTAAATTTCTTTTGGAGTGACTGCTGCCATTTCACAGGATGCCACACCACATTCATTTGAAACTGTTCTTTATGAATGTATTCTCTTTTTAGTACGCACGCAATAACGTGCGTTTATAATTTCTCTCCTATATGCCATTCTGGAATGTATTTTATTTGAGGACTAGTTATATTTGTAAACCAATTAGTCTGCATGTCCTGCTTGTATGGCTTTCTAGTTTGCTTTCCATACTGTTGTATTGTATACTTGCATAGATATTTAACTATTGTATTACTAGTTGAAGCTGTGCCGTTTAGTCCAAGTTCCTCATCTATCTATCTACCAATCTATTTCTCAATCTCTTTTTGCAACCGTATCTGTCTACTAGTCTGTCTGCCTGCCTGCCTATCGATTTATTTACCTGTCTCTCTATGTATCAATATATCTGTCTACCTGTATGCGTACCTGTCCATCTGTCTATCTGTCCGTCCGTCTATCTATCTATCTATCTTTGCAACCCTATCTATCTATCTATCTATCTATCTATCTATCTATCTATGAAACTGTATCCATCGATCTATGCAACTGTTTCTACCTGAGCAACTATCTAGGTAGCTGCCCATCTATTTAGCTAGCTTTATTTCCATCTAGCTAAGCAACACTATTTATCTGTCTTTGCAAGCCTTTCTATCTTTTCAAATATCTCTATTTGTAATTAAGATTTACAAAAACATTACAAAAAAATCATTAGCAAAGGCAAGAGATTGGCAGCCAGCGTCAGACCAAATAGCTTTTTTAGGTTTGGTGTCAGCCAAGACTTTTCAGTTTTACTAAAATTGTGTGTGTAACATAGTTATGGAGGTTTTCAGTCAGACATCAACCATTAGTCTGCTGTTGTGTCATTCACACTTTTCTTCTACTCACTCCTGCATGCATCACTGGCCAACTGTTCAGCCTACTTTAACTATTCACTGACTTCACTGTGAGTTAAAGCATTCTGTCCTTTCACAAAGAGCACATCCATACACAAAGTAGTTTCCTTCAGTGCCAGGGACAGCTTATGTGCGCTTTTTTTGAGACCAAAAGAATGTTTTCACCTTCAGCAATTTGTTAGATTGTTGAGGGCCCAGCAGCTTCCTTCAACAATGGAGTTCTTCCAAAAACATGACCGAATAGAACAAGAATTGCCAAAGCCAAAAGTCTGGCTGCTACCCCAAGAAATATTGGCTTTGCCAGTGCTTGTTTTACTTCTGCCGTCTTCAAGATTTTTCCTTGGTTTAATGTGGTATTACTTCAGTACTTCTGAGCGAAAGGTTGATATCAACTGTAATCCGATTGTGTGGAATGTGCCGGTGTCATCTACACTCACCATCACCATCCTCTGCTGATGGTGTGAGTGATTTCTTCTATGATAACCCGTTCCCAACATGAACAGAGTACGTACTTCTAGTGTTGCACAGTGCCAACGGTTGGAGTGCTGGGTTCATTGGAATCCCGTGTCTTGAGTTTGGTTCTTTCTGAAAGGGTAATATTCATTCAGAAAAAACAGCGCAGCTGTCAGAGTGCAGCTTAATTTGCAGTTTCTAGCTAATGTATGTGGATATTGGCTTCTGGTTTCAAGTGTTGAGAAAATGCTTTATTTTATCCTGAAGGTTTAGCAGTAACAGTTCTGCGAACGATGATGACAGACTGCATGCTCTCAGAGTTTTATTTACACTTTCAGAATGTCGTGTATGCCAGACGTGCGCTGAATTTACAGTTAATAAGTCGAAAGGTAACAAGAAAAGCGGCTACGAATTCAGTTGTCGACAATGTATGCATTGCATTGACACGAGACAGTAGATTTCCTGCATTACGCGCTTAAATTAAAGGTGGGCAAGCCAACAAATTAACAGGGAGAGCTGAGCCAAGGGACTGGCTAGGCTCTAGGAGCCCAGAAAAAGTTGGCATGTGAATCATGCAACAAGCATCATGTAAAAATATATTAAAAAAATCTCCTAAAAATTCAAAAAAGTATATTTGTTTAACATGCAGAAGCATTTCACATTAGTACATTAGATTATATCACTGCATTAAGAGGTAATTATTAAAAGTGATCATTTTTAAACATGAATTTAAGCACAATCCTGCTGCCCACCCTGTCAACAATGTCATTAGTAAACTAAGCGGCAAATCAGTTGTCATCTGTACCATTTATGTCACCTAGCCTCTTCTACATGTATCAATGCTATATATGATGACCTCAAACACAAAAGGATTTTCTACATTGCACATCCTAAACTCATGTATTCGAAGGAGCTTGTATTCGTGTTAACGAAGAAAAGAGACAGTGAAATTAAATATTTGCCTGGAATCACACAATTTAAAACGTTTCCATATTATTGTTCTTTTAGTCTGGGGATTTCTTGGATATTTTCTTTCGATGGTGGTCTTAACAGTAATTGTATGTACCTTGTCTTACCACAAAATGATGAATTTGGAGTGTGAACACCTGTCTTAGGCCATACTAAGCAAATCTTGTGATGTGGTAATTAACTATCCTGTCCTTTTAATTCCCTATGGATTTTTATTGATTTTAAAATACATATATATATTATTGTATGCTTTTATGGTTCTACTAATTGCATACCTAGTGAAGATTATCTGAAACACAAAAGGATTTTGTACATTGCACATCTTCAACTCATGTTTTTAAAGGAGCTTGCATGCGTCTACAAAGAAAAAAAAAAGCGTGAAATGATTTAAAAAAAAAAAAAAAAATTTATTTTAGGAGTTTTATATAGCGCTTACACGACCCGATGGGTATCGGGGCACTTTACAACAGCGTACATGTATAGAAGCATAAACAGTCAAGTACAATGTTATACCTAGGTTTAGGAAGTTACACAGTTCGATAATTATGAGGAAAAAAAAGAAACGTTGGGTGGTTATTGTCCAGAGCCATAGAGATGACGTTTGAGGAGAAATTCTTTTAGTTGTCTCTTGAAACTCGTGAAGGAGGGGTTAGTTCGGATATGAATAGGGAGAGAGTTCCAGATTTTGAGGGCGTTGCATGAGAAAGAGTGGGAGATGGCTTTTTGTTTGTCTTTTGGGGGGGATTAGGAGGAACGAGTTGGAGCTTCTTAGGTTTCTCGATTGTCCTGCTTTAGTGAGTTTGGCTGCAAGGTAATCCGGTTTGCCTGTGTGTAGGGCTTTATGGGTGAGACAGGCTCTTTTGAAACAGCAGCGTGCTTCGATAGGTAGCCAGTTTAGGTCCTGCAATGCAGGGGTCATGTGGTTGTGTTTCCTGGAACCTATGACCATTCTTGCTGCTGCGTTTAGGGTGATTCTCATGGGGGCTGTGTGTTGTAGCTGCCCTAGTTAGTGTGGCATTTCCATAGTCCAGTCTGGACAGAACTAGAGCTTGAGTAGCGATTTTTAGGTCATTGGGGGGTATGAAAGGCTTGATTTTTTTGAAGCGTTTTAAGCTGTAGAAGGCACCTTTTGCAGTGGAGCTTATGTGGGAGCTCATGTTTAGTCTTTTGTCCAGAGAGATCCCTAGAGATTTAGCTGAGATTGCTGGGGTAAGTTTGCAGTTTAGGGAGTCTAGGTTGTTTATCCATTCTTGCATCTGAGGGGGTTGGTCATGGTTGGAGAAGACAAGAAATTCGTTTTTTCTTGGTTGAGTTTGAGGTGGTTGAAGGATAGCCAATTTTCTACTTTTGAAAGTGTGGAGTTGAGTTGGAGGAAATTTCGAGGTAAAGCTGGGTGTCGGCATAGAGATGATAGGAGATATTTGCTTATTTTAGAATGGTAGTGAGGGGTTCCATGTAGATATTGAAGAGTGTGGGGGAGAGGACTGAGCCTTGAGGGACACCTCAGGTTTTGGGTGAGATGTCAGACATCGAGTTTTTGATTTTTTTATGAATTTGGATCGGTTATGCAGAAATGAGGAGAACCATATTAGACCATGCCATCTGCTCCGATAGGCTTTTGTAGGGCATCTAAAAGTAGCTTGTGATCCACTGTGTCAAAAGCCGCCGATAGGTCGAGGAGGACAAGCAGGCAGCATCTGTTTGAGTCAAGGGAGTTGTGAATGTCATCAGTTATACTCAGTATAGCGGTTTCTGTGCTGCATCACTTCCTGAAATCAGATTGGTGTGAGTCAAGTAGGTCGTTTGATTCCAGGTGTTGGTTGAGTTGGGAGAGAACACATTTCTCGAGGATTTTAGCTAGGAAAGGGAGGTTGGTGATGGGCCTAAAGTTTTTGAGATCGTTCGGGTCAGCATCAGGTTTTTTTTTTTTAGTAGGGGGTGATTTGGCCTTGTTTTGTCAGTCTGTTGTTTAAGCAACTGTTGATGATCTTCGTCCACAGCGGGGTTAGGGTGAGGTTCTTAGCCAGGGAAGCAAGTAGTGGGTCTGCATAGTGGTTGAAGGGTTTGGAGTTGGCAATCACTCTGGAAATGTCCTCTTCTGAGAGAGGTTTGAAGTCCTTCCAACTCTTGGGAGAAGAAGAGGGTCTTGGGTGAAGGCTTATTTTGGTGTTTGATAGGAGAGTGGTCCCGACTTTGGGGTGAACTGGGGTTGGGGTTAGTTTCGTTATTGGCGATGACTTGGTGGGTTGGGATTGAGGTTGGTGGTCTAGGAAGAGCTCAATTTTGGTGACTTTGTCATTGAAGAACTTGGCCAGGTTGTCACACTGTAGTTTGGAGGCAGAGGGATTTACCTTGGTGGGCTTGGAGGTCTGTTTATGGATGATGTTGAAGAGTTCTTTGGGGCGCTTTTTGCTTTGCCTAGTGCACTCCGGAAGGAGGTTCCTTTCTCCTTGATGATTTGTTTTTTTTGTAATTCCTGCGTTCTCTTCTGAGCTGGAAGAGGTTGGTTGTGGATGGGTTTGCTCTCCAGAGTCTCTCAGCGGCTCTTACTTGTCTTCTTTTAGAGTTGAGGTCTTTGTTGAACCAGGCTCTGGATGGGATGTCTCTGATCCTTTTGTGTTTCATGGGGGCTAGTTGGTAAAGTGCAGTTTTCATCGTCGTGTTGTACAGTGCAGTGAGCTCGACTGTGTTAAGGTTGTCTGTGGAGTGCGGGAGAAGTGATGTTATTGTTTCTTCGAGGTCAGAGACTGGGATGGGATTGAGGTTTCTGCTCCATTGATGGGTAATCTCGGCTTTGACTGATGGCGCTGCAGTTTGGTTGATGTTAAATAGAATGATGTGGTGGTCTGACCAGTCGATAGGGAGAATGTTATAGATGCTTATTATTTCGTTTTTGGCTATGATCGCATCTAAGGTAGAGCCTTTGTTGTGGGTTTGTCCCTTGCAGTGTTGGGTGAGCTCATTGGTGAGAAGGAGTTCATTTAGTGACTGTATTAAAGTGTCCTTTTCGTTATTCCAGTGGAGGTTGAAGTCACCTAGGATGATGTCGGAGTTGGATAGGGAGTAGTGTGTAAGTAGGTCAGATAGTTGTTCTCCGAATGCAATAGTGTTTCCTGGAGAGTGGTAGATTAGATGGCATTTAGTTACTTTGTTGTCTTGATGTGTTAGGTTGGTGTTGAGGTATTCGAATGTATGGAAGGAGTGGGTTTGGGTTTCAGCTATTTTGACGCTGTTCTGATGAATGATGGCAATGCTGCCGCCACGTTGGTCTATTCTGTCCTTTTTGATGATGGAGAAACCAGGGGGGGACTAGTAGGTCAAGGATCGGATAGGATGTTTCATTGAGCCAGGTTTCGGTGATGAACGCAATGTCAATGTCGTAATTCAATATGACATCCGCCAGCTCTGTTACGTGCTTGGCTGCAGATCTGCTGTTAACAAGCATGCAGTTGACCTGGCAGCTACTGGAATGGTTTTGGGAAGAGGGGCGAGCCTGGGGTATGACTGTGTGTTGTGAGGGAAGTCTTGTAGTCCTAAATTGGTTGTTGGCTCTGCCAATTCCGGTGATTACCTGTATGTTGGAGGGGAGGTTTGGGTTGTTCTGGGGTCGTAGGTTTTAGGAAGATTCATTGCCTCTCTCAGGGACATCTCAGGTTTTGCTCTTTTCGGTCTGTGATATTGGGTGTTGACAGGGGTGGAGCGCCAGCTGTTCGTTTGGGGATTGGGCAGTTGAGAGGGGTCACTGATGTTTATGAGGGAGGGGGGTTGTGGGTGTTGGGCGGGGAAAAAGGGTGCTTTGGTGTTGAGAAGGATTTTGTTTATGCCCTGAGTGATTATGTTGATATGGCTATGGAGATGGGATAGGCTTTCAGTTATGGATATGATGTGCTTAGGGTTCAATGGTAAGAGTGTTGAGTTGTTTTGTCATACGTGTAAGGCATTTGGTTAGTTCGGCCATCGACTCTAGGTTAAGGGTAGGGAAGTAGTTGGGGGCAGATCATATTGGAGGTGCTGGTTGGGGCAGGAGGGTTGGGGGGTGGTAGGATTACGGGAAGTTGAGAGATGGGAGTCTTCAGATGGGCGGAGGTGGGGGAGATTGGGGAGAGTGCTTCTCGAGTGTTCTGGTGTTTTTTTGTCTGAGGATTGCGCGGTGGTTAGGCAAGTGTCGGGGTTTCCGAGGGTAGGATAAGTGTATTGAGTGGGGCGAAATAGGGAGCGGTGTCTTGAAGTCGGTATTGGGGTCAAGGGGGATGGGGTTGGGGGAGAAGAGGGATATGACGTAGCGTTGGGGTGTAGGTCTGAGGAGTTCAGTAATTGAGAGTTTATGGCAGGTTTCGTGAGCGTTATTTCTTGGGTCGGGTTCTGGGCGGTGGGTTGGGAAGTGGTTGTATTGTTGGAAGGGATAGAAATGGAGTTTCGCAGCTTGGGGAAGGCAAATTCAAATTGGCGAAGGTTGAAGTCACTGGCTTGGACCATGACTTTGCTATTTCTGTATACTGTTATGGTGGCGTTGATTTTGAAGGCAGATAACTTGGAGATTAGCAATATTTGGCCGTAAGGGATGTTGGTGTCTTTGGTGGCTCGAAGGTGGTTAGATAGGTTATTTCTCCATTTGGCCTGGTGGGTGGTGTAAAAAATTTGATCCGTTTTAGTCTTACCATTGGAGGAGTTATGGTAGAGGTCAGCTATGAGTGTTTCACGGTGTTGCTTGAGTAGTCTGTGCTTAAAGATTTTGGTGGCGTTAGCTGAAAGGTTGGGAGGGTAGGTGATGGAGAAGGAGTTCGGGCCGTGGGGTTTAAGGTTCTTGAGATGTAAAGGGGTGGGGGTTTCTGGGCTGGTCTGGTGGAGCTTTCTTGTGTTTGTTGTCATCTTCCTCACTACGGGGGTTGAGAGGGAGGAAAATTCAAGTGCAGTTTCTAGATTGACAGGGATCCACAGGGATGTTGGGGCACTAAGAATTGGGCGTGGGAAGATCCTAAAGCAGAGGGTCGTTAGGGAGGAAAGGGAGGTGTAGAATTCAGGTGGCTCCTGAGTTTAAGTAGGATGAAAATTAAAATGTGGTCATAGGGTGGCACTCCAGAGTAGAGGATATGGGATGGGATAGGATAGAACTGATCTGTCAGGGGAGAGCTGGGCTGGTCAGGGCAGCGTCAGTAGTCTTTAAAGTTTGTTCTTTAGAGATGGGTGGTGGAAGGTATTGAGGTGTGAGCGGTGGGCAGCTTCAGATCTGGAACTAAACTCATGGGTGGGGTTGAAGGTGCAGGCTTATAGTGGAGTCACACAGAAAGGACCATTACAGGATGGCCGCCCCCTACAGGACTCTAGAGATGGTTGAGTCCTTCTATAGTTTTAGTGGAAAACAGCAGAAGCACAGTCCTTTGTCAGTTTCTCCCGGTGAGGGTGGTAGTCTAGGTTGGGTGTTGGGAAAGATTTAGGTCACCTGGGGGAGGGGTAAAGAGTGTGATTAAAGTTGAGGATGCAGCAATGTAGCATGAGAGGGGTAGTGGGGTTAGAGGTGAGAATGAGACCAGTCAAGGATGGCCGCCATACCAGGAAGCTGCTCCCAGTCCTCTTTCTATTTTGATAGAGTAGACTGGATGGAAAGGCAATGAGAGATTAGGGCGAGGGGGGTGGAAAGGGAAAATGGACCAACACTGAAAGTTGAGGGTACAGGGTATTAAAATTGATGCCGGTCGTCGGGGGGAACACAGAACAGAGGGGGATAGGTCAGCACCTCTCTGTGTGGACATACAAAAGCACCTGACAGCATTCCCCGATCCAGCCGCAGCTCTGTCGATGTGGTCTAACAGGCCGCGCAGCCCATCCCCCATGGCACAGGCAGCAAGCTAGACAGTGAGATGGGCTCCAAAAAGGAGCGTTTTTGCAGGAAAATAGGCGGGGGCGGACTGTCGCTCAGCTGTGCAGAAAAAAAACTGGCCCCTCCAGTGATTTCTCCTGTTGGGCCAGCAACCTTTTATCCAGGCGGGGGGCGGACCGGGCTCCTCGCCACAAACCACGCAGAGACTGATCCCTCCAGTGGCTCCTCTCGCCGGGTCAGCAGCCGTGGATCCAGGCGGAATATGGGAGGCGTCGTGACCAGGGGTGCCCAACAGCGCCGGACAGTCCCCTACGTTGCCTCATCAATTGCGGCCCGAGATAGCAGCAAATCGACTCGGGTGGGCCACAAGTCTTGCCTGGAATCACACAATTTAATCCAGTGGGGAAGCCAGAATTGATTCTAGGTTTTGTGATTTTACATTATGCTATTCATCCACTAGATGGCTATCTTTTTCTCTCCCTTTTAACATCAAAAGTGTATGCTTTATTTCTTGAAGCATTGGGTTGAGACTGTTTGCAGGCTGAAAGCACATGAAGGCAATGCTTGTTTTGGGCTTGTGGGTCCAAGAAGACTTCGAGCTGAGCCAGAGCCAGGCCTCTGGCTCGAGCCTTAAATTGCTTGCTCACTTGTATCTGAAATTAAGAATGAAGCTAGTGGCAAAGTTGTGTAAAGTAGCTTGGCCAAAGAAAATGTGTAATCCCTAAGCTTGTCAGGCCAGTTCTCTGGGGTGTAACTATCTCAAAAGTAACAGGACAATTCTTGTAACAAGTATTGTCTCTGAAATAACAGAAACCGAACATACTGTGAGAGCTCTCTGAATGCCAAGAACCTCCATTTAAGGACTAACCGGGGGGGTTGAAAGGGTATGCAGTTGAGGTTTATTCATGATTGGTGGTGTGGTATACAAAGCACTATACACATACATTTAAACGGTTTAAGGAGCAAAATATATTGTCCGGGTAGTGTTATAGCTTTGTAATGATGCAACAAGGCTTTTAATCACTTAAAATGTTCAATAGCATAATGAAAGAGAGCCTCTAGTATAGAAAATTCTTTAATGAATCACCTGTAGAATAGCTCATCTTAAGAAGGTGGATGACACAACTCGTACTAACAAAATTTGTATGAAAAAGCCCAGAGCCCGTATTATGTATCAGGCGCACTGCTCATGTTTACGCCATGGTGTACCTTTAAACAAGGGCGTCAGGTGTAAACGTGAACAGTGCTGCCGATTACAATAAATGCGTTGCCCTCGGGGCAGCCGTGAACTCGGGCTGCCATGATGGCAGCGCATTCATTGAAATACGGAGCGTCTGCTTTACTTAGCCGATACGTGTTCCACTGTACCGGCGGCACCTGCCTGCACTTAGATTGGGGACAGAGATCCCCCTGCAGGGAGGTACAGTAAGTGACTGCACCTGCATGCCAGGACATGTCTGGGGGTCTGTTGGACCCCCTATGTCCCACTAAAGGGCTACCCTCAGGGGTCACGCGGAGAGTGCAGCACTTTTTGTGGCGCACTGTCAGTTCGCCTCATGACAGCTTCCTTGCCTTTACATATGGATAATATGGTGTGGGCACAGAGGCAAAGAGATTTACTCCTTTTTATGAGGCCACGCTCCCATCCAAATTAAGGAATGTCCTCTTGAGATAGCGCTGATGCTACATGTGCACAAGCCTACCAGTATAACAGAAGGGGCTGCACGAACGGCTGCAGCCCATTATGTAATATTAAAGTGCCCTGGGGGCGCACAAAGCTGGGGCAACACGTCTGTTGCGCCCCCCGGGCACTTTGTGTATTACAGCCCCAGGTGTTCTACATTGCCTCACAGGAGCTGTCTGTTCTGCGCTGGGGGAGTTGGGTTCAGGTGATAAGACTGGTTACGATCTTTTTCAAGGTGTTACTTCTTTGCAGGCTTCGGGCTGACATGTCAGAACAAACCCAGGCCAGTCAGGAGACCACATATTCCTGCCGGGTCCAATTAGACTGTCTTGTTCCTAACAAGAAACAGCTTGGCCTGGTGACATACAGGGATCTCTTTCCTTAACTATCTTACATGGTAGCTCAGCTTTTTAGGGGATATATATATATATATATATATATATATATATATATATATATATATACACATCCTTCCTTCCTTCCTTCCTTCCTTCCTTCCTCCCTCCCTCCCTCCTCCCTCCCTCCCTCCCTCCCTCCCTCCCTTCCTTCCTTCCTCCCTCCCTTCCTTCCTTCCCCAGTAGGTAGTTATAGTTAGGACCTCGTTTCTATTCAAAAAGCATTTTTTGTTTTCCCAATAACTTTGGCGTCGTTTGACGAATCTTCGCGAAAGTTTCAAAACTAGTGGGACGCTCCGGTCAGCTCCTGTCTTGAAAGTTTCGGGGTGATTCGTCAAGCGGGGGCCGAGAAAAAAGGGGAGTCCCAAAACGCGTTTTCCCCATGTTAATTTCTACAGGAAACTTTAGACAAAGCTACAGCCCGAACTGCTGAACGGAATTACACCAAATGTGGCAAAAAGGTAGCCCTTGGTTCAGAAAGAGCCCTTTTTGTTAAATGGTGTAAATCCGTTCAGTAGTTGCTGAGAAATTAAAGAAAGAAAAAGTTTCGATATCAGAGCACTGAGGAGGGTTTGCGAACCCTCCCGGGCACGAGCTTCACTCTGATTGGCTGCCAACACTCCAAACCAGGAAGTGTTGGCAGCCATCTTGTGACTCGGTAGAACCGAGTCACAAGAAAACAGTGAAAAATGAAGAAAAGTGGGCAGGGTAGAAACACCCTGACCCCCTAGGACCCCCAGGGCCAAAAAAAGCATTTTTTCTTTAATAATTTCGGCGGAATTCGCGTTGGGGTCGCGAATCCCGCCGAAAAAAAAGAAAAATGAAGCGCTGGCTCCCGCGCTTCATTTTAATGAGGCCCCCGGTGGACCAGGTCCCGGGGGCATTGTCAAAAAATAATAGCGGGGGCCCGCGGGGGGCCCCGCTGCCCCGGGGACCGCCACCTCCCCGGGGCTTTTTCAATTGTATGCGGGGGCACGCGGCCCCCCCCCTGCAGCCCCGGGGACCACCACCTCCCGGGGCTGTGTTAATTTATTTAAAAAAAAGAAGTGTGGGGGGGCAAGAGCCCCCCACACGCCCCGGGGACCACCACCTCCCCGGGGCAATCTTTATTTAAATGCGGGGGTCCGTTACGGACCCCCAAGCCCCGGGGACCACCATCTCCCCGGGACTTTAAACGTTGGGAGGGGGGCGGCGCGGCCCCCCTCCTGGAGCCCGTGATGGCCCTGGGGCCCCCCCAGGGCCGGCGCCTGCAGTGTCCCCGGGACACTGCTGTTTCCTATGGCAGGGCGGGAGCACGGCTCCCGCCCTGCCATAGCAAGCGCTGCTTTGCTTCCTTGAAGCGAGGGTCCCTGGGGGCCAACTAGCCCACCAGCTACCTCCAGTAAGTGCCACAGAGCTGCGTTGCAGAGAGGTGGTCCGAGGCCACGCCCCTTTTTACACCACTTTGCAAACGCGGCTTCTGGCGCACTGCTGGTGGGGCGATGAGGTCCTCTTGTGTCCTGAGGACCTCCGGACACAAGTGGACTTCATCCTCCGAGCAGCAGTGCGCCAGAAGCCGCATTTGCAGCGTGGTGTAAAAAGGGGCGTGGCCTCGGAACACCTCTCTGCAACGCAGCTCTGTGGCGCTTACTGGAGGTACCTGGTGGGCTAATTGGCCCCCAGGGACCCTTAGGATTCAAGGGGACTTAATCCCTTAACTTACAACGCGCCAGGGGGCGCGTTTGCACAGTGGTGCAGGGAGGGGGCGGGCCTGATATTACAAGTTGGCAATCTTGCTGTGTGGGACTTACTGGCGGTAATAAAAGGGGTAGTTGGCCCCCAAGGTTGACGTTGGGGGCCAACTACCCCTCCTGTTACCTCCAGTAAATCCCACACAGTGGGATTGCTAAAAGGTGTTAGGAGGCCACGCTCACCTTTCTCCACCACTCTGAAAATGAGACTGCTATGTTATAGTTAGAAATTAGCTTTTAAAAACCATTGAAATTCACTGAAAAAACCATAGGTTTCAGGCACGTTATAGTTCGAAATTAGCATTTAAAAAACCTTAGAAATTCACTGAAAAAACCACAGGTTTCAGGGACGTTATAGTTAGTTGGACATTTCACTCGTACAAAACCAGTGAAATTCCGCCGTTATAGTCAGTTCAGCTAACTATAACTCGCGCCCCCGCAATGCACTGCTGATGTCACATATTACATCATTCATGACATGGTCAGTGACATCACTGATGACATCTCAAATGACTTCACTGATGACATCATCCAGTGACTGTGTTTCTTTAAAGTTTAAATATGTTTTATATATATGCCAAGGTGTATTGAAGAATGAGTGGGTGTATAAGTGTCTGGATGGAGGATTTAGTAGGTGCGTGACTGACTGTATAAGTGAGTGATTAAATGTGTCTTACTGAATGCATGGGTTAGTGACTAAACTGTGTGAATGTCTGTATCAGTCTGTCTGTTGTTGTATAAGCTGCTGCATGGGTTGGTCAGTAGCTACATGAGTGTATATATGGGTTATCGATTGGTTGCCTGAGTATTTGTATGGGTGCCTGTGTGTGTGTGTGGGTGGGGGTGGGTGGGAGGAGTGTGACTCTGTGCATAGATGTTTGATTGGTTGATTCAAGTCAAGTCAAAAGAACTTTATTCGGTTTGTGCAACAACCATAAAAGCAAAAACAAGGTTTAAAACACACATATATAAAACATTCATTACATATAACAGTCCAGTTAATTCAATTACAAAATACATTCCCTAGCAGCAAATTGGTTAAAATGTTCAATACGTAGAACAGTCCGGTTAATTGTCAAAAGTGATAGACTTCCTCACAGCTATTGATTTTAAGATAAAGGAAGCCACATGGAAACATAAACCGGGATCGTTAAGAGTGACCAATATATTCATAGCAGCATGAAATCTTCTCACATTAAATTTTAAAAGAATAAGTTTCAGATAAAATGATCTTAAAAAAGTGTAAAACTTACAAAATAGCACGAAGTGGCTAGTGCTCTGTTTTGATATCCCATCGCAGGGGCATAAAGTCAACGGACACATTTTCATGGTGGGGAACGCAACCAAGTGATGTACTATACCTAGTCTCAAACAGGTCAGAACAAAGCGATGTGATGGCCTAGTCACTACTGTCAGATAATCTTGAAAGCCTCTTCTGACCTCCAACTGTTGGTAAAATACAAAAGTTGGTTGCCTCCCAGTCACTCTCCCGCGAACCTCTTTTTGGTGGGCTAAAAGGTATTTTAATCTCTTGTTTGGGTATATTTATCACACAACCTGGATCACCCTGGATTGAAAGATTGAATAAATTATTAAACCAATCCCGAATATTTTTAAGCCAGGGGATACTGAAACTTTTATCCAAGAGTAAACAATCCTTAATAATATTTTGAGTAAATTTAGTTTCCTCTTTAGCCCAGATAGATCTCCATAATAATATGGACCGCAGGGCAATGAGATCCGATAAATAATTAATGCCTACTTCACAATGTGTAATTTCGGTGGATGCTGATGAAGGTAAGCACAGTAGGCGTTTTAAGAGAGTTTTCTTCAAGTTGTAGTAACTGGGGTTGATTATGACCCCAGACCCCTGCACCATAAAGGGCTATGGCGACACATCTGGCCTTATATATGTCCACCATGTCCTTAATACATCGATTGCCTAACTTAGCTGCAAAACGAAAAATCCCTTGGGCACTCTTAGCCATCTTAGAGCGTACATTAACAAATTCGTTCGACCATTTCCCGTTTCCTGAGAAAGTTACACCCAGGTAACAGAAAGTATTAACCAGGTCCACAGGAGAATTCTCTATATAGAAATTTTTACTTTTCCTGGCTTTCTGGCCGCAGGCCATAACGAAGGTTTTTGTTTTGTTAATTAGCAATTTCCTGTTCTTTATAAAAAGGCTAAAACTATCCATTAGTCGTTGCAGGCCAACTGGGGTTCTAGACAACAACACCGCATCGTCGGCATAAAGTAGGATAGGTACAGGGTTGCCAGCTATTTGTGGTGCATCTGCCTGCACCAGCCTAAGGGTTTTATCTACTTCATTAATAAATAAAGAGAAAAGTAACGGCGCTAAGACGCAGCCCTGTCGAATGCCTCTTTTAACATCAAAGGGTTGTGTACATTCCCCCGCTGACCATACCGCACCTTGCTGGAGAGTTTCTCATACAGCCTTGCTAAAAAGTAAATAATTTCTTTAGGGGCACCTAAATTAAGCAAAGTAGGTCATAAAATTGAGTGGTCAACGAGATCGAACGCGCTGCTAAGATCTGCAAAACACAGATACAATCTTCCCTCTTTAGCGTGCGTATATTTTCCTACCAGGAGTTCTAAATTAATGCACTGCTCAAGGGTGCCCATCCCTTTTCTAAAACCATATTGGACTGGAGAGAGAATCTCATTATCTGTAACCCAGTTTTCAAGTCTCGCCAATAATATTCTGCTCATCACCTTGACTGAGGAGTCCAAAAGGGAAATAGGACGATCATTTTTAGCCTCAGTTTTAATACCCTTTTTAAATATAGGGATTATCACAGACTGGGCCCATGACGGCGGAATAGACTCTGTCACTGCTGAATTAAAAACTCTAGTTAAAATGGGGCTCCATAAAACTATTTCACTTTTATAAACATCAATAGGGACCCCATTGTTAGGGTTCCGGCAGCAGGTGGTCTAGTTTGAGAAATGTCGGTACCTTAATGCATGTTTATTTCCCTCAGTTCACGGAGTGAGTTCTTTTTGAGACGACCCCTAACTCCTATAAGAGGCCGTCTCACCCAGTTGCCGATGCTTGGCTTACTATCCCTAACTAGTGACCACGCCCCCTCCGAGCTCCGATTCGAGTACCTGCTCTTCGTGGATTGATTCCGGCCTGGACTTTCCTTTCCCGATTTACCGTGGGAACTTTGGATACCCCCTAGAAGTTCTGTTCCCTCTCCTAAAAGCGTGGGTGCCGTTGATCCGCTCCTCTCCCCTACGGAGCCGGCCAGCGCGCCACGCCATCTTTTGCTGATCCGCCTTCATGAGAGCGTGTGCGCCGCTGATCCGCTCCTCTCCCCTACGGAGCCGGCCAGCCCGCTACGCTTGAGAGCCCTTTAGCATTTAGTCCTTTTTTGTTGAAGGCAAGGCTGCTCCGCTCCTTCTGCTTCATAGGAGCCGGTCAGTATGTCTTAGGTTTCACGCACCCCTTAAAAGCTAGTGGTCTCTCACTCTTTTAGATAACCCCAACGTAACCTTGAATGATTGTGGAAGTGAGTGGTTGTTTTTGACGTCCCTTAGTAGCTCTTTTTCCCAGTATTCACCTCGTCCTTCCTTCCTGGTCTATCATTAGTTTAGCCTTTGTCTGTGCTCTCATACGAAGCTGGGAAATTCCAAGAATTACTGGGACACTCTCGCTGGTAAGTGAACTGCATATGTTAGGAAATGACATGCATTAATGTTCTTGACTTCTGTTTAGTTCATGAAGAGTAAAGTCAGTCTTATTTGTTATTTCTTTATTGTTTAGCACTCTGTGGAACCAGCTCCCCACTACAACGTTACCTGGTGTCATCTTTGGGAAAAGAGTGGTGTTCACTCTATGCGTTATTCCCCTTACTTTTGGTGAGCAGCGTCTTGTGAGTGAGTCACTATACCTCCTCCAGGAGTTGTTGTCTAAAAGTGGGGGGGGGAACAAGCTTCTTTGCTCCTGTGGAATCTCACGTGGATCAGACTGGAGCCAGGCTTCAGATCCGACACCCATCAGAGCCTGGTGCTTTACCCCCCTTACTACTGGTCAATCCATCATATACTTCTTCTATAGTAATATCTAATGGTAACACGGGCCACTCACTTCCCACTGCACTTGGCAAATTAAAAATATCACACTCAGGGTTAAAAATACTAGAAAAATGATTCACCCATGCCTCACAATTAACATGCGATATTAATTCAGGGAATGAATCATTCTTTAAGAACGGGGAATTAACCGTATCCCAGAACAGCTTGCCATTCGCAGTATCAGCGGCCATTGATAACTTTTCCCATGCTGACTCTTGAAGCTTAGTTTTCCTTGCTTTAAGGACTAATTTATAATTAAGACGCAATTTTTTGATGACCTCAGTATTTCTAGGTCTATGACCCAAGGCTTGTTTGAGTTGGTTTAAAGCCTGAGTACAGTTATGATCAAACCAACCTCTGTTATGGCTAATATTATCCCTAAAGGGTGCAGTCAATATCCCCTCAATTACAACATTAATTTTGTAAAAGGTGGCTAATAACAGGGAAGGATTAACATCCTCACTGAGGCAATAAGAGATCTCTGAGTCACATTTATTGAAAATTTCTTTTATAGCTTTTACAGGGTCCACACCAACCCATTTAATACGTGTCCCATTGGGCCTAATGGGGGTAATATTAGTTATAAGATCTTGATTAGCTATCATTTTAGAACCCCAACATAGAGTTGACATAGAGATACTATTATGGTCGCTCGATACCTGCTCAGTGATCCATGGGGTAGAACACAGATAACTGCTGCTAGTAGAAACAAGTATGTGATCGATAATAGAAGCAGCATTTCTACCAGTAAATGTAGGAATTTGAACCCCGTGGATATCACATGTGCTTTGTAACAATTCAAGGTCATATTTGGCCATCAGCAAGTTAAGCGCTCCACCATAATCATTATGTACAAAATGCCTACTAATGTCATCCTCCCCATCAGTGTTCCCACAGACCTTGGTCATTGACAATAGACAGGCTTGAATGTTAAAATCCCCTACCCAGATTATAGCAATAGCTGTCCTAATTAAACTTAACAATTTGTCAAGCTCCAGGTCTAATTCAGAGACCGCATTACTCCGAGTTGAATCAAACACATTATTGTAATAATTTACCAAAACCAAATCCCTACCCTTTTGGCAGTGTAACCATAAAATCTGAGAATGTATACCTACTGTAATAGTTCTTTTAACTGAAAAAACAGATAGCTTGTTTGAAATAAGGATCAGAAGTCCCCCTTTGGCTCTGCCTGCTAGCGAGGGCACGGCCTGGAGCCAGTGTGATGTAAACCCTTCTACATATATAGGTTCTGTACTCCACGTCTCTTGCAGACATATTATATCATGGCCGCTAATAATAAAATCCTGCCAAGTTGGTAAATCCTGTTTGCCTTTAAATCCTGCAACGTTCCAAGTAGTAATAATTTAGCCATTCTCAGATATTTCCCCTGGATTAGATTGAGTGTACTTTCCATTACTTCCATTGGCTATATTTACAAATGGAGCCTCTAAGGATATACCCCCTGTATTTACAATAACTGTAGGCTCAGTCTGATTCAATTCAATTAGGAGTGAGTTCCCTGCTTCTTTGTCAACCCATTCTTCATTTGTGGGTAGCTCCAAACTAGAGTGATTGATACACTTATGTCAATCATTTACTTCAAGGGAGCTCAGGGCTTGATATCGATTAAAAACTGGTACATTTTGGTAGGATGGAGTTAATGGTAATTGATTCATACTCCGGGGGTATCGATTAGAGGCTACTGAATCTTGATAGGATTGGAGTGGCAAAGGTAAGTTCCTACTCCATGAGGTTTGAACATCATCCTTAACTTGCCTGGGCCTTAAGTGCCTATAAAAAAAACAAGTGGTAATAGTGTCATAGTTGGGTCAGATTGAAGCAATAGGGGTGCTCTAGCTAGGGTATTTCTAGCCCAACTAGGGTTCTGAAAATTAATAATAATACAGTCTCCTTGAAGACACTTTTTAAAGGGCCAATCCAACCCACTCTTCGTGTTAGTAGAATCTGATTAGCTCCCGACACAGGGAAGTCACAGTTCTTATCCAGCCAGTGTACTGTTCTATTCTTTAGAGTGTCATAGTTCTCCAATTGTCCCGGTTGCAAAGGTGGTACATTCACCAGGACAACAACATATGGGCAACACTCTGGGGTCAAATTGATTGCAACGTCCACTCGCCTCTCTTGGGTTATGTTGTGGTCTGACTTATTTAAGGTAACATTTGAATGATCTATGTCCCTCCCCTCCATCCTTGCCCTCGAACGGATCGGCAGTGATTGGTCTGGGCATGCTGTCTTAAAAGATTAAGTGTTGTAAGTTCACTAATTCTACCACTAATCCCTATATTTGATATAACATTTCGATCCCCAGGGGGCTCGCTACCTGTTTCTATGTTTATTCTATTAGCACTGGGAGTAATTAACTTAGAAGAAGACTCATCTATCTCTCTCTTGAGTGCAACCCTTTTTGTCACATCACTACTATCCCTCAAAAGGTCACAGATCTTAGTCACCTCACTAGATAATTTATCCATTTTCTCATAGACTGGCCTGAGTAACTCCTCTAATTTCGATGAAATTTGGTTGATTCACTGGGTGTATGGGTTCAAGAGTGCATGTGGAAACAGCTGTATGGGTGGGTGAGTGTGTGTATGGGTGTGTTGGTGAGTGAATGGATGTCTCAGTGGTACATGTCCAAGTAACTACATATGTAAAAGGCAGTGTATGTGAGAGTTGGAGTATATAAATGACTATACATGAGAGTCTGTGATTGTGAGAGTGGCTGTATGGATGAGTGTGTACTTGTATCAGTGATTGTATAAGAGATTAAGTATGCGTTTGTTTCTGTATGAATAAGTGATGTGGTGTGTGTGTGTATAACTGTATAGGTGAGTAAATGGAAGTGTGATTGATTCTTTGCATGACTGACTAGGTGTGTGAGTAACTCTGGATGAGTGGTGGTGTGTGAGTGTCTGTATAGGTGTATGAGTGCATATGATAGTGTTGTATTGATGAGTGACTGCATGTATGAGTGATTGTATGGGTGCATGAGTGGATGTGTGTGTAGACCTAGGAATCAGTGAGTGCGTATGTAGTAACTGGTGTTGGTGTGTCTATGGTTTCGAAAATGGTAGTCTGTATTTTACAGTGGGTGTATGAAAGGTTATATATTAGGGTGTGAGGAGGTGCATCAGATTATCACGTGGATGATGTCATCAGTGATGTCATCAGTGATGTCACTTGAGATGTCACTGACCATGTCATGAATGATGTAATATGTGACGTCATCAGCGTGCCTGAAACCTATGGTTTTTTCAGTGAATGGCTGATGAGGGCTGTGAGCCCGAAACCGGTCCCAGGATGCTTGTTTCTAGTCCAGGGAAGACATGGCTTGGCAGTTCGGGCTGGACTGTTCCCATGAGGCACAGGGTCAGACTGATTTGCATATGGCCATGTTTGAACTGGGGTGGCGGAGTGAGCTAAAGAATGATGATGATTAAACCCAGATCAGTTGACTGAGGGTGAGTGCTTGCAATGTTCAACACTCCGTCCATCATCCCCTTTGGTTTTGCATAGTATCAAAACTTTACATCATGGATGGTTGTGCATGAAAGTTAATGATCACTTCCTTGTCTGTGGCATTCCAACCAAATAACAATTGTAATACCTTGTGCTAGGCGTGTGTGAGTTTGAGTGTGGTTGTGGTCTTTTTGCTGGGCTGTTTTTTTTCTTTGTTACCAGTAATATGTGTATAACAACCAGTTATTTCTTACATTTTAGAGCCCTCAGAAATTTGAAAAATTCAATCCTGGTCTCAAGAGATTTTTCCTACTGCAACCTAAAAAGAAATCTAAGTCTATGCAACCAGCGGGTAACACACAAAACCTATTACAGGTAGCGGACATGGAATTATTCACAACTCTCCAAGAAGTAGAAAATGAGAATCTTGGTTTGAGGGAGAGTTAATGTGAAAGTTATTTTGCTTTAGCTCCCTAGAACTATAAATTACATCTGCATTATGCTCTGCTTGACCGCACATTTACATCACCCATGACATGTTAAATCACACCATTGATGACATCCTTCATTAGATTTAAAGAACAATATTGTTCAACTTACTGATGACTGCCACGGTCTCCAAGGTAATATGTGAGGTCATAAGCAGTACATGATCGGGTGCAAGTTAGAATTAATTGACTAAACTATAACTGGTGTATTTCAGTGGTTTTTTTTATGTTGTCTCATTTCCGCACCTAACTATAACATCACTTCAACATTTTTTTTTTCTAGTAAATATAAAGGTACAGACACTCTCCTTCTCTGGGGGTAGTGATTGATCCCGGTCATGTCAAAACTCTACACAGATTTAACTAGGAAGTGTCAGTAAGCAGCCTTCCCTACTTGTATGTATTGTATTGTAGATTTTATACGACACACCATACCTTTGTTGAAGCCATGAAGCGTTTCAGTTCAAACCAGGTTGCTGGAACCTTTTCAAAGTGCCCAGTTGCAAAGGTGTGTTTGCAGATTGTCCTGTATTGAGGTGTTGGGTGAGATGTGTGAGTATCCGGAGATGTGCTCCAAAACACGAGGTGGTGTTGCTTAGGAGTGTAAGAATAAATGCAGTTGCACATGTGGGTGCCAGGGTCAGAAGTCCTACCACTCATTACAGTAAATCAGCTGCCACCGACTATTAGTCATTGCATTGCCTCAATATGGGGATGGTATTCAGCCATGTTAAAAGGAGGTCCACTTTTGGTCGACCCCATCTGAAGCATAGACAAGTAATTTTCTGTTAAGCAACTTGCTCCAAAAAAGTATAGCACCCGTCAGGTGACGGAGTATGAAATTCTCTGCAGTAAAGCATTTTCAGTCAAGCAGAAATAGTGAAATGAGGAGTAGGTTGTCACATGGCTACCGCACCATAGCCTTTGAAGCCTATAAAGGTCATTGCCACTTTTGAAAGCTCTGTTGCTTCTGTTGATGATTGCACCTACTGGACCTGGTTGAACAGATTAGTTTGCTGTTCTATTTTAAGATGACTACCTTTTTTCAAGAATAAGGTGTTCAGGTTTAAGTCTGTTAACTATATGCTGCTGTTGTTCATTGCTTGGATCTCTTTTTCCTCCCTTAGACTTGGTTCTGAAATGTAAGTGGGAAAAAATGAGGATGGCATAACAAAACCATTCGGAAGCCCTTTAGAATGTTTTGTTTATTACTGAACCAAGTGGAGTTCCTGCTGCACATGTTGATATGAAAAAGAAAACTGTAATTTTGTGAACATGAAAAGTGCTTTTGGAAAAACAGATGTGTACACATTCAGGTTGAGAGTAACATACAAGCATGGCTAATTTCTAGGCTATTCCCTCCCTCTTCTGTGTTTTTTCAGGGGTGCTTGCACTTTGGTCTCTCATTACCCATGTGATGTATGCACAGGATTTTTGGCGGACATGGCTGAAAGGTCTGAGGTTCTTCCTCGTCGTTGGCATAATCTTCTGCATGCTTTCGTTAGTCGGATTCATCACTTTCCTTGCCCTGGCGATCACTGAACAGCAGTGTAAGTACTGTGCATAATGTTCCGAATCCTTTCAAATGCAAAGTCAGACCTTTTGTTGAATGTTATGCAAATGAAGGATGATCTATTTCAGTTTTCCGTAAGGTAGCTGATTAGGAACAGCAGAGATGTGAATCTGTAAACATCTACTAGTTACTTGCCAGTTCACCTGCAGCCTTTACAAGAGGACTATTAAAGTGTGTGGTGTACAAGTATCTCAACATGTTGCCTCTAAACATCCGTCTTTAGCCTGTAGCTTCTTCATGTATTGACATGGCTAGAGCACTAAAGACCTCAAATATACAGATCTTATGGTGAGGTGGACATCGGGGAGGTTGCTGTGGGTTTTAACCTGAACAAACCGGATTACGCATATGCAATTTGTTTGTTTTGAAACATTTCATCATCAAAACATGGATCTTCTTGGAACAGATATGAAGGGGAAATAGCTCCCATTTATTTGGCCCAAAGAAGTGCTTTCTGTCCTGTTATTTTCTTTTTATTTTGGGTAGAATCATATTGCTGAGTTTGTGCATCAGTATAACTTGGAAGATTGCCTGAAATGGTGTTGATAAGTCTCTGGGCAGCCTTATGAGGCGGGAGAGTGTTATGCAGGGTGATAGTGCATGGGCTCAGGAGGGCAGAGTTGGCTTGCCTTGTTACCCATGCTAGAGCTATGAAAGAAGACTTTCCAAGTGTTGTTGGAGTGTACAGAGAACATAATTTTGTGCACAAAGATACAGAGTGTCAGCTTAGTTCGGATGGAAAGCCCAAAGGCAATTTCCATCTCACCCTGGTGAGGGAGAGGCAGACACGGGAGGAAATACTACATATTCCCAGACAATTGTAGAAGGTACTGGCAGTCAAGTTGATTTAGTTCTAAGGCTAAGGTCACAGATCAGGGTTTTCACTGAGGATGCCATTGTGGGTGACAATGATCAGGGGATCTTTATTTATGTTTTACTGATGTTTAGTTTCACATGATTTCTGGTCATACATGACGGCGATATGACACAGTGTAATTTCTGATTTGAGATTACGGTTTTAGCGAAATATGTGCTTTGTCTTTATAGTAGCAGGTTAGGCTGAAGGAGTCAATAAGATAAAGACGTCGAATGAAGTGAAGGTGATAAATTCCAGTGCTATGGAAGCACAGTGGAGGGGTAGGGGTGATGCATGTTAAAGGGAGCAAAGAGTTGAAGATGTATGAGGGCAGAAGCTCCATTCTGGTGCACGTGTGGCCTCATATTATCCCGCTTAGTGATGTCAAAGGGCTCAGTTCCGCTGCAGGGTCAGACGCTGTCCTGGGAATTAGCCTGGAGCTCATGGGGCTCCGTGTAATTATGAAATTGTGTTAATGTTGCTATTTAGATTAATCAGAAACTGTATGCTGCCCATCTCTATATAGTTCTTTGGGTTGTGTGTATGCTTCTTTAGCTTTTCAGAACAATCCAGAAGATTCCCTGATGAAAGGAGGTGGGAGTCATTCAAGGCGTAAGGAGGATAAGTGTAAGGACAGAAGCTTCTAGTAGATAACTGACAGGCATGGGTGGGCATATGTGAGCTTGTGATCACGACTTACGGCAATCTGGTACAACCATGGATAAGTAGGAGTCAGCTAATAGAGAAGGCTGAAGTATGATAGAGTAGGCTGATGCTGGAGGATGAGTATTGTAAAATTGTGGTCATTTGTTTGGTGAGGTCAGGATTTTACTGAGGCGTTTGACTAGTGTGACAAAATGGTTTAACTGTTATGATTTCTAGGTTGTAGAATTAATAGTGGAGTTATGAATAGTCACTTCAGTGGGCATTTGGGTTTAGCAAAACAGTTGACATTTCAATTAGATTTGCAATGTGCATAATGTCGCTCCATGATGTGGTCAATTGATTTGAGCTTGAAAAGTTCTTTGCTATACCATTTCTGATGGAACCATCTTCCTGCAGATAACTGTGAGAAACTAGGTGTCTGTTGCAGGACCCCCCCTCCTTTTTGCCTGGTTTTTTTTTTTTTCCACAACATATTTTATTGTTTTTAAGCAGCACATCAAGGCTGGTCAGCCTGCACATAAATATAGAATCAAGAGAAACGCAGGACTCGATGATACCAGAAATTTATAGAAAAGCAACCCCCAAGAACAAGGCACAGTCACATACCAACTACCCCAAGCCCAGCCCCATTTCCCACTGCATAGCAACAAATACAGTAGAATAAGATAAGGTGTATCCTCATGTCTCGGTTACATATGTGCGTATTTCACTGTCAATCTGAGCCATGACAGGCTGCTCTGGCGCCAACAATATGCCCCTGTATTCAGCCAAGGTCTGCCCTATCTTGGTATGTTTTTGGGGCCTACCCGTTGCCCAAAACATTGCCACCTCTACACTCATGCACTGATCCATCGTGTTCTTCCAGACCCCCACCAACGGTGGCATCACTGCCTTCCATTTCTAGGAAGTGTCCCATTTAGCCAGCGTGAGCTCTAAGAACAATACGTTTTATTTGTATCTGTTCCCCCCCAATCCCCTCAGTGCTGTGAAGGAGGATCAGTTTGGGATCTAGGGGAATCGCTCAAGAAAGAACCCGGGCCAGACAGGAAGTCACTCCCCACCAGAAATGCTGCAGAGAATCACAGCCCCATACAGTGTGAAAGTAGGTCCCCTCCTCCGTGCCGCAACGTAGGCACTGGGGATCCGCAATCACCCCCATCCGCCATAAACCGTGTCTAGTATAATAAGCACTATGCAGGTATTTGAATTGGATCAGGCGGAGGCTAGATGAAACTGCGGCCCGCGAGGTCTGTGGTGTGAAACATGTCGATCTATACACGTTGATAGATTGCCTTTCTTCATAACTAGAAGTAAACCATCTACACACACCTTTTACCTTTACCTAGGTGTCTCTGGATTAAAAATAACTTTGTGGTACTCCCTTAGGTAGTTTTAATTCACCACTTAACTTATCTCCCGCACACCCACACTCGCCATCACAGCTTTTTTTAAACTAAAAAATCTCAGCTGAAGAATCCTCTCCCGGGGCCCATGGGGTATTGCAGCGCCAACCCCACAAGGTGCTAAGCCCGATGATGAAGCATGACACCCACACCCTCACTGGAGTGTGAGGGCACTACTTCCTAATAAGGAAGACCCCTCCCTTTACTACAAATCTAACCTGAGACACAGTACCACAGGAACAGATACCCTGTTAATATTTTCCTACAATATCAAGTCCATTCTTGGATATTGTAAGTGTACAGGGAAGCCATAGAAAGTACATGGGCTGGATACTTGTCATTACGAGTTTCCTAGCTCCATGATGGCTTCACTGTACCCTAAGATGTTTGGTACCAAACACCTTGTCTTAATACATCCTCACTGATGCCAGTGTTGGATTTATTAATAAATGCACACAGGGGACCTTTTAGAAGGTCCCCTGAAAATCTACCAAGCACTGGTGTGGCCTCTGACTATTCATAGCTAGCCTGCCACCACCAGACATGTTTCTGATCTCATGGGGTGAGAGCCTGCGCTCTCAGAGGCACGAAACAGAGCCTGCTCTGGGCGGAGGTGTTTCACACCTCCTCCAGTCCGGAATGGTCTTCCAGACGTTAAAGTGCAACCCAGGCATCTCCAGATAGTGGAAGATGCCAACCCCCCTTTTCTTTTGGCAGGAGGAAAGGCAGGAAATTTAGTTAGATGAGGAGGTGTGCCAACATTCAGCCAGCACCACCCCTAAGGTGTGGCAGGCGATGTGGACCACACTTTCGAAAATCCTCTATCTCGAGATGATAGGAAAACCTATCGGGGCTAGGCTAGTGCTTCTTCCCACAGGAAGTGGTCACTTAGAGGGTGTAAACACCCTGAAGTCAGGTAGCTCCTTGGCTACTACCCGTCTCCCCCTTAAACGCCCCTCAATATAGTGTTTAGGTTGCATCCCTGGACCTGGGATCTTAGATTCGATGGACACAAAGAAGAAACGGACCAAGAAGAGCTGCTGCCTGAGAACTGAAGCCCTGCTGCAGAGCAATTGGCGCCAAACCCTTCCTGCTGCCTTAAGGACTCTACAATCGTGATGTGCTGCCTTGCCTTGCCACTGTGAGACTACAAGAACCCAGAAAAACCTCCAGTCTTCGACACATTGCCAAAGAACCTCCCATAGAACAGAGGCTCTGCTCCCCTGCAGCAGCAGGCGCCGAACTGCAAACTCCGGTCTTACGGACTTGCTGCTCCCCGGTGGCTCTGACACAGCACCTGGACCAAAAGTGGTACAGCACTTTGAAGGGTCTAATCTGTTCCCCACCAAGATGGAGGGCACCAGGACCTACCAGAGACGTGCCGCACCAATACCTGGGGTACCAGACCTCCTGCAACCTGCTCTGAGATGAAGAATCCACTCTGGGGTCCATCTGCCCAGGAAGCAAACACCTGTCAAGGCACGCCTTGACCCCTGAGACCCACTTCGTGGTCCAGCTGTCCTGAAATCGCTTCTTCAAGCTGTCTGCTTTTGACCATGAGGATATCCTGACGCACGCTTCCCGGCTGACCTATAGGCTCTGCACTCAGCCTGACCGGCCCCGGTAATGATGATCCAACTGCGCTTCTGTGGTCCTGAGGCCCTTGCGGCCTGCTCCCTCGAGTGGGCCTCCTCTGACTTTCCTGTAAGTTCCCTTGTGCAGTACATTTTCAAGTGGCCCGCTCTCCTGTAGCGCACCAACTACCAATGACCTCAGCACCCTTCTCCTGGGCGAATCTGGGACTCTCTTGAGAATCCTCTGGTGGAACAATGGACCCGGCCTTGCTAACTACCGAAATCCAAGAGGTGAACCTTAAAAAGTCGATTTTACATGCATTTGTGTCTTTTCCCCCATTGATTTCAATGGTGCGTAATTGCGCACAAACGTGATTAATTTTGCGAACTCTAAAATGTATACCTTTAAAAGTACTTACTGTAGAACGACGTTCTTGGTCTGAAAAATAATATAGAAATTGATATTATTTTTGCAAATTTGTCTGTCATTCTTGAGTGTGCGTCTCATTTATTGCCTCTGTGAGTACAACAAATGCTTAGCTCTACCCTCTGATAAGCCTAACTGCTTGCCCACACTACCATAAATAGAACGTTAGTAATATCTGCTTTTGCCTCTGTAAACCAATAAGGGACTCATTGAACTCTCTGCACAGTGTACTTTGCTTTAGTACATCTATCCAGCTTCCTACAATACCTCACCATCAAAATATCTTTTTCGGCATGAGACTGGTCTGTAAAACATTGCTCTTATCCACAGCACCATCATTCTAGAGATGACTACACCGGCGTGTAATATAGGTGACAACCTCTATGCTGACATGCATTCCTGTTTATCTGTGAATCATTAATATGTCCAGAGATATCCCCCCCTCCCCCTCTCTCTCTCTCTCTCTCCCCCTCCTTCTCAGTGCGTCAGTGATTAAAATTCCTCTGTTTCGCTAACAACTAGGTCAGAACACTCGCTGAAGGTTTTCTGGACCAAGCCCTGCTGTGAGTGTCGGAGGCAGATGTCTCTAACGGATCCACACAACATTTGCGTTTGGTATTTTGGGACCAACCACAACTTCACAGAATGCAGATTGTGTTCCCAGGTGCACCAAGGCCCCTCAGCGGGAGGCCAAGTTATTTTTTGTCAAGCCCCGCAGGGACTCATCAAAGTATACCCCTCTTGATGATGGGTAATCTCCGAAAGGGCTTCTTACAGAAGACACAAAAGCACCATAAGGAGGAGAAATCTTCTTCGAGGAAACTGCCCCGCTACCCGGAATATTTGGAGTCACAACTCCTTTCCCGGACCCTAGGATCTTTCTCTGAGCCAATTCAGAAGCGACAAACCATTCAGCCAGAATTTGCTGCTCCATCTGCCATCCCAACATAGGTCAAGGCCTCCATCTAGACATTTTGGGCCTCTAATTACTCAGCATATTGGGGTCGGCTGAAGGCTTCTTCAATAATGGAAGAATCTTTGCCTGTTTCCAACCTGTGGGAACCCTTGCGGAAGCCAGCAACTCATTAAGCAGCCTTTTTACCCACGGATTAATCACCTCTGCTGCCATAATTAACACACTGGTGGGGCAGGGATCAGCAGGTGAGCCTGATTTGAGACTTTGAATGGGTGTTAGTGATTCCTCCAGAGAGAGATCACCTCTTTATTTGCTACCCCAGGAAGAGAGAGGCTACTAAGTCCCTCAGCAGAGCCTTCAAGGCTGAGTTGGATGTTAGCAATTTTCTCTTGAAAAAAAGAGCTAACTTATTGGACCATTCTAGACACTGTGGAGCTTCTCTAGAGCAGGCCCCAGGGGAGATAAAGTTGTTCACTATCTTAAACACTTCACATCTTATTGCCTGCCTTTTCCATCTTGCTATCAAAATATGCCCTTTTAGCAGTCTTAAGCCGGGCATGTTATTTCCTCAATGCCATCCAATATGAATCTTTCAGATTATAATCCTTACTCCACACTCTTTCGGCCTTTTTACAACGTTTTTTTTTTCTTCAATGAGTGCTTCAGTAAACCAGGGGGCCGAACGCCTACTTCTTTCAGATTTCCTGGACTTGATTAGAGCCAGCGAATTGACTGCCTCACAGATCCAGCCATCCATCCTGCTAATGTCTCCCAATGTTGCCTGAGAACTTGGGCATAGTCCTATTACGGGAGGCCAGGAGCTTGGTTTGCTGGGTTTTATTGTAGGGCCTAAATGACGAGCTACCCGAGTTATAGTTATCAGAGTAGCCTTAAGAAAGAGGGCTGGCCAACTGAACCTAATCAAATAGTGGTCAGTCCAAGGAAGGGGGAGAGCGTCGCACATCAGCAACTTATGACTGGAGAACACCCAGTCAATTGAATGACCCACTACGTAAGTAGGCTGGGTAATGAATTGGGTCAAATTAAGGAAAGACAACGTATCCACTAAGAGTACCTATTCCTTATTAGTGGCACAATCCATGTGAATATTAAAATCTACAAGTTCTATAAAATGTGAAAGTTTTATTGCCCATTGAGAGAGGGCGTCTGCAAAAGAGTCGAGGAATGCTCCAGCCTGGCCAGGGGGTCTATAAATGAGTCCCCACACTCCATATTTGGGTGCAGAAATAGTGTCAAAACCGAATACAGGGTTGCACCGGTTATACACAAGCTGCCCCATGTCGGGTGGGCGAATTCACAGCTGAAACGCATCGTGCCATGTGGTGGCTCTGGGGAGATTTCCCGAATTACATTTGTAAATATTTTGCTACAGATCTCTCGTGTATGGGACAGGTGTTTAGAATGTATGTTTGCATCTCAAAAGTCAGCATAATAAAACATAAAGCTACATAAATTGTTCTAAACGTTTTCTCTAAGTGTTTTTACAAACTGTTCTAGAGCACCGAGATTCTTAGCTTAATATAAAAACGTCTTTTTATTATTTAGAGTGTGAGTTGGATAGTAAAACGTTCTGTGAAGTAATTAATACGTTTTTGACTAATAACATTTTTCATTTAGTTGTAAACGATCCTTCTAATTACTCACTTTTTTGCTCCGAACTTCTTTAATTTCTTACATATTGTTTTATAATATTTGTAAATAGTTTGCCTCATTTTAAGTACTTTTTTAATGGTTTTTGATTGTTTTTGGTAATTGAAATAATGTTTATCGATAATTCCTGAAGAAATTGGGCACTTAAGTGTACCAAATATCAGAAGTGTGTGCTAGTTTTTCCACAATTGCTCTCAATAACAGATGTTTCAGTGAAAGCTTTTTCTGACGTTATGACGTTGTTCGTACTATGAGGCTTCTTTCTGAATTATCTAGGGGATGTCATTAAAATAATGAGGAGTGAAGTTGGTCTCAAGGCAGTCCCACTCCATCGCTCAAGTCTTAAGTGCAGCCAGTGATATTCAGCCCTCGATACTGGTTCAATCATGTGAACTCTTCAGAAGGCCAAAGGTTCTTTTGGGGTGGGGGTCTGCCCTGCTGCTCAGTTTCCACGAATAGGTGCCAAACAGCTCCTCGGTGCAGACATCTGACTACGGAAACCAATCACCTGGTAGGAGCGAGCTTGTATAAGTATTATCAGGTGATGTAGATCCACACTGTTCACAAACCTTTCTAAGTACTTCCCAGTTGCATTCTCTTACATGCACTGCAAGGTAGTCCTTACTCGCAGTGTTTGTTATAGTTGCTTGAGTCTTGAAGTGGAGCCAGTGCTTGCCTTTGACAGTAGTGTTTCTTTCTTGCGACCCTTCAGGAAGGAAAGAAGTCTGTGGAGTAACATTCCCTACTGTTGAGTATATGTTGATAAGTGTCAGGCAGCTCCCGAGTACAGAGGTCCTTGCTTCAGGAACCAATCAACCGCTCCCCAATCGGAAGCAACTTGATAAAACATTATTAGGGGAGGGGGGGAAGCTACACACTGATTACAAGCTTGTCCTTGTCTCCCCAGTACATTTTGGTAAATGTAGTGCAAGGCTAAAAATATCTGGGCTGTAAACAGAGGGTCTAGTGGGCTGATTTAGAGTTGGTGGACAGGGTTCTGTGAGAGGCTGGCCTGGTACGTGATGTACACTTATGCAAGTGGACCCCCTGCACCAGTCCAGACAACCCTTATGGTAATTTAGGAGGTCTTAGACAACCTTAGAAAGCCCTCTAAGTGGTAGCTGTGGAGAGCAGCCTTCAGGCTTAGTCCAGTAGGAGTGTAAAGCAGCTTGTTTTACCAGAATGCAATCTTATAGGTATAGATTAAGTGAAAAAACCACACAAGGTATTTATAAAAATATGTATTTATTATAGGACACTCACTAACACATACAGATATCTCCTACCCAGAGATACGCAAAATGCACACAATACTTTGCATAGAAATCACGTAAATAGCGCAGAATACACAGTGGACCCGAGGGTGGACCAAACAATATACTAAGAAAGTAGTATAAGAACCACGACTCGTGTCCGGACAAAGCCCATAGGACGTAGAAGTGTCGGGTACCCAAGGATCCACCCAAGGTGAGTAACTAGGAACCCCACGGAGATCGTGTACAGTGTGAGTACACGACCGCGTTCTCCGTACAACTCCATGTGTAAGTCGCGGTTGCAATTTTAAAGATTAAGGACCCTTCCCAGTGGAAACTGAAGAAACCCCGTGGAAGACAGAAGGTTGGAGAGTCACCCCACCCGTGGATACCCTAGTACCTACGTTACCTACACCAGGGAAGCCAGGTGCATAGGTGTGAAGTGGTGTCGGAAACCGCCGTCGAACCCAATGGAGGACTTCAGGAAAAAGCTGCTGCTGGAGAAGGAAAAAGTGTCCGGTGGAATCCGAAGGTAGATTCAAGTTGAAGAGTACCTGCAAGCAGTTGGGACAGCGTGTATGTCACTCAGACTCAGAAGTGCCCCGGAGACCTGGAAGACAAATGCCCACCAATGTCGAGAGTTGCAGGAGAGTTGACAGTGACGTTGACTCTGCAGCTGTGAGGACCAGGCGACGCTGTGGAAGACCAGGAGCCGTGCACGAGCTGTCTCACGTCGAATGTCGAAAGTTGAGGGGTCGGTGTCCGTCGGGAGTACCAACAAGCCTTGGCAACTGCAAACAACGTGGATGGCGAAGAAAGTGCAGTGTCAGGACCAACAAGGTCCAGGGGACTCACCACAAGCAGGGGAGTCAGGGAAGGCCCCGACCAATCAGGGGAGCCCAAAAGAAACATAGGTGACCCTCAACAGGACCCACAGGCTGGAGGCACTGGAGTCGCAAGAGGACCTCGAGCAGCTCACCAAAAGATGCATGCCACGGTGCAGACGATGCAGTTTGGATGAAGATTCTGGTCACTGGAGATGCTTGAGGTTTGGGCTACTTGGAGCCCAAAGATCTTGGTGGAAGGAAGCCAACCAGCATTTGCAACGGCAAGTCGAACCGGTGTACAGGGGTCCGGTTCCTGCGGCTCCTATGAGGGATACTGGCCTCAAACTTGGTGAGAGGGCAGGGCAGGCCTTGAGAGCTATGGAGAACCGCCACCTGTGTTGCTGAGCCTTTTGGAGTCCGTGAGAGTTCAGGATCAGCAGACCGGCCTGCTTAGTTGCGGTGCCTGCAGATGCAGGGAAGTGACTCCTTCACTCTAAGGGAGATTCCTTCAGGTGTCTTGGATGCCCACAGGCCTTGGAAGGTTCCTGTATGGTGCACCTGCACAGACGATGCAGCAGAACTGGAAGGGAGACGAAGACGAGCCCAAACAAAGTCCAGCGAAGTCCAGAGTGCCCAGACGGTAGAAGTTAAAGTGGTGTCTGAATTGAATCGTGTCCCACGACGAATCTAGGGACCTACACCCAGGTAAGCCCTTAAGTACCCTAAGGAAAGGGTTGGATCGATTCAGGGCACCCTCCCAGGGGAGGGTTTGGACAGGGGGGAGGATACTCCCATGTCCTTTGTCCAGTTTCGCGCCAGAGCGGGAGCCAACGGCTCCCAGAGCTGGTTTGAACTGGACTATGCAAGGAGGCACCAAATGTGCCCCTCACGCAGACTGGTGCTGACAAGCGCACCCACCCGGCCCCAATACACTAAATCCTGTCTGGGAGGTGGTCACACCTCCCTGTGACAGGATACTTATTGTTCTGTCTTTCCCTGCTCGAGCTTGGCTTAGCAGCAGGAGGGCAGAATAGTGTCTCTGGTCGGCAGCAGCCATGTTGTGCTGCTCGGGTCTAAAAGACTGGTACCGGGAGCACTGAGAGCCTAACGAAGGGCTCTGCCAGGGCTTGGAATCATACCTCCCACACCGTTTAAGGTGTGGGGGTATGATTCCAACATGTTTGATACCAAACATGATAGGATTCGTTGCAGTCAATTTCGAGATGGTCATTGTGTAATTACGCGGTGCCACTCTATATGGTATATTGCTGCTTCACTTACAACCCGGGAGAATGGACTCCGTAGGCTGTAGGGGTGTCCTGCTCATGCAGGGGCACCCTCAGACTTGGAACCAAGCACCCTGCCCTCAGGATTGTAAAGGACTGCTATAGGGGTGACTTATAGGTTTTAAGTGCAGTGACCTATATCTTTCGTCAATGGTGCTAGCACCAGCTTACACAGGCTGCATTGGCAGGCCTGTAGTTACAGTTTGAATGGTCTCCCATGGGTGGCATAATACATGCTTCAGCCCATGGGGGACCTCTGGGGTACCTATGCCCTAGGTATCTTAGAACCATATACTAGGGACTGATAAGGGTACCTCAGTATCCAATCTGGGATGTACCCAAGTACTGAACATAACAATTTAGGGGACAAAGCAGAGAGACTGGGGTCCTGATTAGCAGGATCCCAGTCAGACTAGTCAGTAACAGCTTAGCACCAGACAAAAAGTGGGGGTAACCATAAAAGCAGATCCTACTTTCCTACAGGTTCCATATGCTTTCTGACGATGGAGCCTCCGTTGAAACTGTACAGTTTAGGGGCTGTCGGAGGATGAGCATTATACTGTCTGCGTTGCGGGTGTTAAAGATAGACATGCCACAGTCCAATGAGTTTGCTAGGTTTGGTGGCCTTTGGGTCCACCATGAGTTGGTCTATATCCTAGCTGTTGTTTGATACATATGTTCATTTATGTATACCTTTCTTTCCGGTGACCGCCAGTGGATCCCTCCATTGGGTTTACATAGGACCACTGGATGGTTTTGTATTATTTCACCTTGTAAATATTGTTTTGAGCACCATTTTGAGCAGAAGCACAACTTACATAGGTACTGACGAATGCTGCAACACCTCAGATGAGGGTCATAGGCAGAAACATGTTGACCTACCTTGATGATACATTCCAGAAGGTTTAAAACATACTGCTGTGTTGTGCTTGTTTTAATCCTGACCCAGGGCAGCATGAATAAAACTATTCGTGTAACTTGCAGCCAGTTTAACTACCTTGCAGCCAGTTTAACTATCACACTTTTTACACACACGTGCTGCTTACCTCTCCACTCCGAAGCTCATTGCAAGGGTATTTACTATACCTCGAAAAAACATCCCCTGTGCTCCTCTCTCTAGTGAGGATGTTGTAGCCTACACTGTGACTAGGCATCACTGTGCGAGGAGGTTTCAGATGATGAAGCATGCCACCTATGGTGGGTCAGCGAAATCGTTTTGTTTGTTTAACAAATAGTGGTGCACCAATCAACAAATATTCATACAAAGAAGTCCAGATCATGACTTGACATACTCCATGTCGTCTTTATTTTGCTTGTATATAAAAGGAACTCCAAACGTTTCAGCAAACAGCCAACTCGTTTTGTTCACAACATGTGAACTTCTTCAGCGCTGTAACATAATAAATAATACACATAACAGTGAAAAACCACACAATACACTACCCTAAAGGATCGAAAACCCCCCAATATTAGTGCCATGGTACACGGACATAACCACATAACATTCAATTTAAAAACAAGATTTAAACCATTATGCACAGTTGCATCCAAGGGTAACACAGAGGTTACCCGCATAACCTGTTGTGCGGTAAAATATAAATATAACAAGTATGTGCCAAGATATTCATCATTATACAGCTTCAAAAGTGCGTGGGTTTTCAATCAGTAAGGCAAAGTAATGACTAAGTTCATAGGTCGAGACCCAAGACCCCTGGCAGTGGTACAGTCTCATCAAACATTACAATTTTTCCATATATATTCTATTTTACAAAAAATCAGAAAGTACTGGAAAGAGAAATGGGGGAGAGAGAGGAAAGAAAGAGGAGAAAAACAAGGAAAAGAAGAAAGCGAGTCACAAAATCATCATGGGGAGAGCGTTACATGAAAGAAGCATAGGTAAATCACCATCAAATATTTTCAAGGTCCTTATGAGCATCCTTCAAGTTACTACATACTCAAATATGTATCCAGTGATGCATCGACTACATACCATTTAAATTGTGTATCCTTAACTGATTTATCAATCCCTTGATTCCACATTCCACCATGAGAAAATCTTTTTCATACGTGGTTGGGAATGCCAATAGATTTTGAACCCAAGATTCCTTATGGTTCAGGACAGTCTGCCCTTGTGGTTGACACCTAATGGCACAATATATGGGTGGTGTAAAGGACGTTGCCACAGTACAAGTCACTTTGTCAACATATTCAAGTTTATATGTTGTAGTATCAACTTCCCCACATCCAGAATAAGCTGCCAATAGTAATCACCAGCGAGAAAACACCTGGCAACCTGTGCTCCTGTTCCTTAGAGTGACATGGCGCCATATGCCACCATCCCCTGGCCCAGTCACAGTGTGGTATGGACTTGTTTAATCATGCACATGCCGAACTGCATCCATACCCAATGTCAAAATATGCCTCCAAGACGTTTATATCAGGAAATAGAGCCAATCATCGTAGTCTGTCCAGTAGCCATGCGCTGTCCGTTAGAGAAACATAACCCACATCAACGCTTCTTAAATTGGGTCCAACAAGCCGCAGTCTTACTCCGCTGACAACATTGTTTCTCCATGTATTAAGTTCTCTTCATTACCGTATTCCATACTATCCAAATATAATGGCAATGAGACATAGTATATACCCGTATGCAATCACTATCCCTTAAGGGGACATAACGCACATCGGCGCCTCCTAATGTATTCAGACACGCCGCCATTTAACACGGTTTGCAACATTGTATCTCTGTGTGTTACGTTTTCACTGCCGCTTCTCATCCGTCTAGGACGCGGCACACCTCCATCTTGAGCAGCTTGCAACAAAGTATCCCAGTGTGTTTCATCCATATCAATACCGCATTGCATCTGTATGCACATAGCTAATAAGCCTCAGGATGCAAAGGTATGCCCCAAACAAGAATGCATTAACAAAAACGGCCCATAACCATATGTTAACCTCGTAAGCGCCAGGTTCGAAAAGGCATCCAGCACCGCTAAAGTGAGGAGAATTGTATATAAGGGCATGGTGTCCCCAAAAAGGTGGATCGTAGACAGGGGATAGGTCTTTGACTGGCATGGTAGTGCACCTTTACGCGGATGTCGGAATATGGGAACGGTATTCATCTCTTTCCATACATTACTGTGTGTGTGTCCTACCTTGATGGTATGGGAACAGGCTTAAAAATATTGCTTCGTTAGGACCAGCAAGCATTATCAATCTGCAGAGGAAGTGCTAGCAAGGACCACAAGAGTGGAGTGGTCAGCCTTGGAGGGCAAGACCCTTTTTTTGGGGGGGGGGGTACAGAATATGTCCTGTCTGATTGTGTGCCGCCACCTGCATAATGAGCAACATAGAGATGTAGCATATTTTTTTTCCCATCTAGAGACCAGAGGCCTCAGACCGACCTAAAAGCCTTTATTTAACAGTCTTACAAAGTGCACCAGCACCACAGAGAGCACTTTGCTCTGTAAACAGAGTGATGTTTGAGAATCCATTGCAACTGACCAATTATATCATTGAGCTAACAAAATAACTGCAGTAGACAAGGAAATGATCATAGATAATTGAAGCCAAGATAGTATTTTGAAAGCCCCTTTGTTCGGGTATTTTTGGTTGATTTTAGGTGCTTTCTGAGTGTGAAGTGTGGGTTTGGATCCAGTATCAACTGGAAGTCAATTCCAAGCAGTGACCGCAGTACCGGAGAAGGAGTTTCTCTGTCAGTAGGATATTTTGAGCAAAGAAGTTCCAGCTGTGGGAAGCTACAACTTCTAAGAAATTTGAAGCTGCCTCAAATAGTGAGAAGCGTGGTTAAATAGGTGGGTTTCTTCAGTTACTTGGCTTTACGGGTGAGGCAACAGTGCCTGACCTTAATGTTTATCTGAATGGGTAGCCAGTGATGCCTGTGGGGCATTTCCAAAGTCTAGCCTTGACATGACCAGAGCTTATAAAGCAGTTCTCAGTTGGGCAACGAGGATTAAATGCATGACTTTTTGGAGTAAGTAAAGGAAGTCGTTTGTAGACTTAGCAACAAAGTTTATATGAGGGAATGGGGTGAATTTATACTGTAAGCTAAACACCAGTGATTTTACTGAGGTGAGTAGCCTTCCATTGCTGGGACGTTCTGAAGAGTAGGACCAAATGTGTTTTTCTGTTTGAACTGAATGATGAGAAATTCAGGCAATTGCAGGCTGAGTATTTAGTAATTTCGTACCAATCGTTTGTGCAGTTTACCACATTATGAGCAGAATTAGATTATGTCCCAAAGAGTAAAAGTCGGTAAGTAGACTGACCTGTTGTGGAATCTTTTTCTCGGGTCATTGAGGAGTCAGGGTTACTGGTCCAAGATTCTGATAACGCCTTTTACCACTGGTGTCCTCAGGCTAAACTTTATTATTAGGCACAAAACTAAGCTCAAAGTACACCTGTTTAGCACTTAACCTTCAGAGTAGCATAGTGGATCAGTCCAAGTCTTTGGATGGTGGTTGAGCTTTGAGGCTTAGAACTCAACTGCACATCCATTTTCAACAAATAAATAAAAATGTCCAGTTACAGCTTTTACTTAAGAAAGGCAAAGTAGTTTATTGCTGCTCATAACTTGATAGTGTATATAATTAATACATGGTATTACAAGTGGCACACTGGAGCTTCGAGGGCTTATCACACTGATTTTGGGGAACAGCCTAAACTGTTGTTCTAGGATGGATGTTAAGCGGTAATCCAATGTAAATTGGAATTTGGGGGAATTTTGGTGCAACTGTTTGTGAATATTTCCTACAGACTGGTTGACCCCTTTGTCCAAGATTTTTGTCTGATGTTTCCCCAAGAAGTGATGGTTCACCTCCCTCCTGGACTCATAATTGCTAACTGCCTTTTATGCCCTTCATATGCAGGCCTGGCCTGCAAGTGCCGCCATCTGCAGCACTGCCCAGGTGATGTGCGTTCCTGTATGGTCCAGCGAGCGGAGGTTGTCTTGACTCAGCCGCAACGCACCAAGTGTTGCAGCGGTCAGCGTTGAGTGCGCATGCACACACCTGGTCAGTTGAGTTACAGCAGTGTCAGTATTGATGTAAGAATGGCTGGTCTTTGGTTGTGCTTCTCCATCCGGTGGATCTTGCTCCACTGGATCTTTCTCAGGCCTAAGCACAAACTTATCTTACCATCACTGCTGATGTTTGGGTGCTGTCTTCTCTGATGACGAGGGACGCCTTCTACCTTGGCACAGCACCTCCTCAAGACTTAGGCACATTAATTGAAATTGCCATATGATGCTCGAGTGCCTTACACGTCTCTACGCTAAAGGTTCTTCACTGGAAGCTCACAAACTATGCAGTATGTTTTTCTGGAGTACCTCACAATCATGGGCACTCTAGCTGCACCACAAGCTTCTAAGACATAAAAGGGTTTCAAACCTCACCTTCCATCTTGAGCAATGTAGGCCTTTTCCAGGTCACATGGCATTTTCAGTAAATTGCCACCTAGGCTCCTTTGCTGTTGTCCTCTTCTTGGCAGCATCTTCCTTGTGCAAGGACGCCTACAGTGCCCCTCCTATGCAATTGGTCAGCTCCTTCCATCAAGCTTCTCCTGGCAGGGTGTTGAACACTCCAGGCTTCTGCTCCCAAATGTGGTAAAAGGAGGTAGTGTTCAAGAACCCAATCCAGAAGCACATACGTTTTTAAGTTGCTACCTGGATTGTGGTAGTGAGTTTTGGCTCATTGACTAAAAGGTTCCATCTCATCTTTATAATAAGATTGCAGATAGAGTTTATGTAGTCCAGTTCTGGGGCTGGATGCGAGTGTTTCTGCCTTATGCCTATTCCTCTGAGTGATCCAGCCACAGTCTTTTTCTTTGGTGTTAGCAGGTAGGTGGAGTGGAGCTGGAAGTCTCCTATTAGGGGAGACCCAAAACAAGGGCACAAAAGAGGGAGAGACTGTCTCACCAAACTACCTGTTCCCTGTGTGGGTGGCCCTTAAAGGGAAGAGGGCAGGGGAATTTCCATAAGCAACAAAAGGACCTTCTGTCTCCTCTCTTCTACAATCAAGAGTTGGATCCACTACAAAGGACCTCATGAATGTCCGGGATGAGCCCTGCAATTCACGTTGCTGTATGGGGCTCTCCAACACCCATCTTAGGTGCAGCTTTTTTTAAGGGAATCTCAATGCATTTCTGTCAGGATACAGCCACATGTAACATACACACCCAAAGCGCAACCTCTTTACACAGAACGCACATATGCACATTTGGCATCCTTTTACCTCATGGATGGCATGAAGGATCAGAATTTAGGAGGACTACAGACCAGTTTAAATTGCAGAAGTAGGCAGTAAATGACACTCCTTGACAGGCGACCTCATCGGAGTGAAGTGCACCATATAACTCAATATTCGTTCATACAAAAAGGGCTGTTGCTGCCACCACAGTTAGTCCTCCGCAGCCTGGTGAGCTGACAGTAGTCGCGCTCAGCAAAAACGGTGTGCACACGGTATGCCTGTCTAGACCTCAAACCTGTGATCTGGATTGCATTCTCTGTAACAGGAAATTCTCTGCGCACATTCATGACTGTTATGTCCGCTGAGGGTAAAAGGTAAAAAAAAAAAACAGAACTTGCTATGGTAAACTCTACGCAAAGGTGCACGCTCGCCAGAGCCAAGCAAGGGACCTTTTCTGTCCTACCGCAAGTCGCATACATATTAGTGTATGGGGCTCCTGTTTCGCTCCATGTCCAGGTTGAACAGAGCCAGAACTAGTATTGAGCCTTGAGGAACAGGACAGTTTATATCGGTTTTTACTCGCACGAAAGATCCACTTGATTGGTTAGAATAGAGGAGAACCAGTGCAGGATCTTTTCAAGAAAGCCTATCCTATATACCAGGGTTTGGCTAAGTCCGTCATAATCAGCAGTGTGGAGGGCCACTGATGGATTAATTACTTCTTCTCAACAAATACCTGAACCCACCCTCCTAAAATAATCGGCTTCGTGATGCACTTCCCCCTCAACCATCAAAAAGCCTGAATAACACTACTTCTGAAAATAACTGCCTTCCTCCAACATCTGTTATAACCTATTATCGCTACCTCAGAACTATATCATCCAGCTATTCCACCATCTATTATATATAATTACCCTGTATGCCTATTACTTTATCCCTTCTTGTGTATTACTTGTAAATGTTGCTGTGCATACTCTGGAAAGCGCTCTGATACCCTAGGGTCAAGGTTGCACTATATAAAACTCCAAAAATAAATAACTAGGAATTAGTAGCCCGCAAACTCAATGATCCAGTATATGATGGACAACGCCAAGGGTATTTTCTAAGGGGCAATTATGCTATATCCTAGTCAGAATCCCGGTTGATGTTGCCAGGAGCTAAATAGTCTTGGCAGTAACAGCTGGAGTTTTTTCTTGATAGAAAATAGCCCATCAATAGTGATGCTAATGAATCCCAGCAATGTAAGGTTATTAGTGGCATGGAGACCTTCAGTGTGAATTCGAGCTTGAAATTCACTTTCATAGATTTGATTTTATGAGTGAATTAGGTGAAGCATTGCTTTCAGGTGATGACCTTTGGAAGTAGAAAGCCTTCTGAACAAGGCGTGTGTTGGTGCAAATATGCCATAAGATTGATAGAACAGGAGTGGGAGATATTGATTTGCTCTTGGGTTGAAGTTCATTTTTGTAGCAGGTCATTTGTCAATCCTGACCACACCCTTTAGATATCACTTGCCCTGGAGGCAAGTGCAGGTATACCTGTTAACCAACTTGAGCAGTGAAAATGAACGGCTGTTGTCAGATTGGTTTATCCTGAACTTACCCAGGGAGAGTTTGCGCCTTGAAATGTAACATTAACCCAACAATACATGTCCGAGACACAGATGGGGGACCGAGAAAACATAATTCATTAAATGAATTGTGTTTTTACTAAATGTTGGCTAATAACAATTAGCACTTAACTACACAAAGTTGGGATCTGACTATTGCTCCACTACTCAATAAAACTAAGCAGGAGATGGAGAGATGGGCCTCTCTTTCACTTACCATTATGGGGAGGGGAGCACTCTTTAAGATGATCGCATTGCCAAAGATATTATATATGTCATCCTAAATTAGCTATATTCACTCTCACACCAGTTCAATCCATACAGACCCTGCTCACTGCATTCCTATGGGCAGGTGGTGTCCCAAGTGTTTCCTTTCCAAAATGTACACAAGCCACATTTGAAGGCAGGTTTGGGATCCCTGACATGTAGAGGCATTCCAGCCAATTCCACTTTGCAACTGGCTGTTCTTTGATACACATAATGCAGTGGTGTGGCTGGAGCTCGATTCTCTTAAGCCATTCAGTTTGGACTCCATGCTGTGCGATGCCCTAGTTCCTCATGCATTGCCACCTATCATGAAAAACTGATAATGTTATAAAGAGCATTCAAACACATTAGATGGCAAGGCAAATTAACGGTTAAACCCCTTCTTGAACCTAGGGGAGAAATGGGAACTGGACCTACGTTGCCCGACGGAAGAGGAATGGATAGATGCAAAAAAGGCACCCCATGTCTTGGCCATCTCAGCATGCCTTAGACTAATACAATTCAGATCTCTTCATAGAGTTTAATTCCACCCAGTTAGGCTGCAGCAGATGGGCTGGGTTCCATTCCCCAACTGTTTACATTGTAAGAGTACACAAGTCAATCAATCAATAATTACTTTATTCGATTGTATTTGACAATCATAAAAGTACAATAAAACAATCATACAAAAATAGTAAAAGCAGCAAATAATGTCATACATTCCATTTCAATGTCAAGCATAATACACTGCTATTAAAAATCTTGCCACATACCGGCAGACAGTAGAATTTTCTAAAAATTGTAAATATAAAAGGGCAGGTCTCGCTTGTTTTTTTACGCAAATTGGCCCATTTAGGACAAATTAGTACAATGTGTAAAGTGTCTAGTGCAGAAGACTCATCACAAGAACATACAGGAAGGTCTTCTTGCCTATGCCATCCTACCACAAGCTGCAGAAACATATTCAGTCTAAAGTATGTTAAAAGTCTTCTATGGTTCACCGACATGTCCAGTGTTAGATAAAGTTCCATTCTTTCACTACTTTTGACCATTGTATGATGTATGCAACAGCGTTTACGCTGTGAGTCTTGCAGTCTAAATTCTTGAGTATGCTCTAAAAAAATACCTTCTTAACTTCTGCAGTAACTGATTTAGTTATTTTCTCAGGTGAGTTAAAGACATGCAGTAAGCCCAAATTAGACAGGGTAGTTTTTATATAGCTCAGCCATGGTATACAATAACTAAAGTTCAAGTTCAAACAATCTCTTACTATTAGTCTATTAAAATCCAATTCTTTTTTAGTCCATATAGAGCACCATAGTAGTATCGGGTGCAAGCGTATATAGTCAGCTATGTGACCCGCCCCTATCTCTTCATGAACTATTTCTGACAGGACATTCTGTGGGATGCGTAACAGTTTCCTTAGGTATTTATTTTCTGCTGTTTGTATTAATATAGGAGATTTATAACCCCAGATTTCTGCCCCGTAGGTTACAGCCGGGACACACTTAGCTTTGTAAGGGTGTAGTATGGACTTTATGTGACTGTGACCTAAATGCCTAGAGAAGGCATCAGTGCTATGAGCCGCCCTATTCCATCCAATTAGGCTGCAGCAGGTGGGCTGGGTTCCATTCCCCAACTGTTTACATTGTAAAAGTACACAAGTCATCATCATCATCATCATCATCATAACTTTATTTCGATCTATACATAGATCATAAAAGTACAACATATAAAGTTCTGAAAAGTACATTGAAACCCCACATTTCCTGCCTAATACAATACCAGCCACACCCCAGCACTCAACACATTTAGGTACAAGATATTTCGAATATATATAAACCATTTTAAGCTATAAAATGTAATAAGTTAAATAAAACACATTAAAATCACAAAATGCTGCACTCTCTCCTGTATCAAATGGGGCATGCCAAGTCAGATAGATTTTAATAGCTGCCAATCTATAATCAATCCCCATCTGGTGGTGCATTGTAAACCTTGGCTGTGTAAAGTGTCAGTGCAATTATCATTAAAAGAGGAAAGGTGCATAAATGTATATAGCAATAAATTGCACAATATAAGGAAATGGCTTGAAGCTGCAATTAAACCTCACCCAGGCGTGGGTCCCAAAGAGTGGAGTGCCTCTTGTCGGAGGTGGCTATCGTAACTGAAGGAAAGGACCAACTTGCTCCCATTAGTGCTCCTCCTAGAATGCACCAGCATCATTTGCGAAAACGCATTTAGACCGCCAAATCCAGGCTGCCTGGAGGTACCTAGCAACCGCATACACAACCAACCTTGAGGTGACAGTTCTTAAAATACTAGTGGCCACAAAGTAACTCCTAACACCAAGGGTCCTACACAGTGGAAATAGCCATCTTTTATGTTGGGAAGCATATGCTGGACGAAAAGAGTAAGAAGTGGAGTAAATCTTCAATGGGGCCCTTACACGCATGGCTTTCACTGCTCTTGTATTTTGCATTTGCCCACTTCACACAGAAGGCCATAATCAGTAGCAACTGATATCTGAATTGTAAAAACTGTTTCCTAGCTAAAGGAGGAGTGATCTCATCGATCGTATCCTCATAGCTGGCGGGCAATGTAAACTCCAAAAACTCAAGGGTCAGGGTACCTCTACTACTGCCAATGGATTCTTCATATACATCCTTCCAGTAGGCCAATTTAATTACCAATTTGAAGCCAGGGGTGAGAGCCTCTGCTGCTGCCCAAAAATCTTCCAGTCCCAGCTTCCTAAATGCGGACCTGATATGCACAAGCCACGATATGGACCGAGTACCAGGTAGGGCTAATAAATCTTCTAGGTTCCCAGGGTGGGGGAGGTCCAAATCCTAAACTGGTTCAATAAGGGTCTGAGCTGTGCTTTCCAAGTGACTTCCTAAGTGCCAAGTCGAAGTACAATGGAACCAGTGACGTACTCTTTGGGAGCACAAATAGCTGCCTAATAAAGTTGTGCTTTGTATGCAAAAGAATGTTACAATTTGCGTGACTCTAAATCAAATGGGAATGGATCACTTGTACCTGCTACCAGGGTTCAGGTGGTTCTACCCGTCATTGCTTTAAAAAACCCTCATTCATGTAAGCAGGTTGATAGGCGGTATATCTTGGTTCTCCGCCTTAGTCAGATACGTGACAGCATCATCATTGGGTTTCTTTTATGCTTCCTCCACCTGGAGGGAACCACTGGTTAGTACAGTAGTGATCAGAGATCAAGAATAAGAAGTGAGGGTGCTCGTGTGAAGTGAATTTAAAAAGAAGTCCGCATGCCACCTAAACTAAGACTTTATTCAGTTTGGGGCATGGGAAAGAATAAACAAAATTGTGTTGTGCATAGTTGGACATGTAATGAGTCCGCTGCACTTGTCAGTCCAGAAAGATGGTTGACATGTTTCAGCCCCTTTAGGTGCCCCTGGGGGGGAATCGGGGAGGCTTTCGTCAGGACCTATAAGTGATGAAGGAGATGGGAATTGTCCAAATCCAATATTTTTCTCAGAGATCGTGTCTCTAAATTGAAGGTCAGAAGTACCTTAAAAGTCCTACTCGGGGCTTCATCGGGAATTGGAGGCGTGAAGCATTAAGAGTGCCGTCGCTTTCCACAACTTGTGCTGACGCTGCCTTCCGGGTCCCGGGATCTCTGAGAAAAATATTGGATTTGGACAATTCCCATCTCCTTCATCACTTATAGGTCCTGACGAAGCCCCGATTCCCCCAGGGGCACCTAAAGGGCTGAGCTATGTCGACCATCTTTCTGGACTGACAAGTGCAGCGGACTCGTTACATGTCCAACTATGCACAACACAATTTTTTTATTCTTTCCCATGCCCCAAACTGAATAAAGTCTTAGTTTAGGTGGCATGCGGACTTCTTTTCAATTCACTTCACACGAGCACCCTCACTTCTATTCTTGATCTCTGATCACTACTGTAATAACCAGTGGTTCCCTCCAGGTGGAGGAAGCATAAAAGAAACCAATGATGATCTGTCACGTATCTGACTAAGGCGGAGAACCAAGATACCGCCTATCAACCTGCTTACGTGAATGAGGGTTTCTAAGCAATGACGGGTAGAACCACCTGAACCCTGTGCTAGGTACAAGTGATCCATTCCCATTTGATTTTGAATTATTACTAAGGAAGCTGAATGGATCATTGCTTCTTCTTTCTCCCCCCACTCTTGATTTAAGTACAATTTGCATGACCCCATAGCTCCGCTCCATATAATGCTGCCCCCAAAGCATTTATATTGTAGCTCTCAATCGCTGGGACAACTTTTTGGGAAAGAGTTTTGTTTTATATCTTTAACAATCAAGAGGAATAGTGTATTAGCATGCAATCAACTTTGTGGACCTGCATGGACCAATCTCGGTTGGGTGTTAGGCTTAGAAAATCAAAGTTGGGTACCTGTTCAATTGGGTCCGCGTTAACTAGTATGCATTTGCAATTTTTAGCTCTAGCAGGTTTAAAAAACATAAATTTTGTTTTCGCACTATTGAGTTCTAATCCCCGCTCGTTGAAAAAAATATTGAAATCATCTAGGAGTTGCTGTAGAGCTTTTAATGATTTGGAAATTAGGAGAGTGTCCTCCGCAAAAAAGCAAGGTGGGCATCACAGCCATCCCTGTCTAACGCACACAAGTCACATTCTTACATACCACCTGGAGTTGTCCAGGTATTCAACAGTACTGGGCATGGATCCATCAATTTCTGAAGGAAGTGGTTGGGCATAATATTCCCCTGGCCCCCAGAGTAGCACTGCAGAGAGTAAGGAATGCCTGAGAGGGCAGCACTGGCTCCCGGTCCTTTGTAGGGATCGGCCTACTTATTGTAAATTGAGATATTTCAAGGAAATGGGAGAGTCCTGGCCCACCCACACTGAGAGAATAGGTGAGAGGTGAAGACCATTGTGCGTGATCTTCAGAGTCAATCAATCAATCAATCAATCACGGCATTTATAGAGCGCGCTACTCACCCGGGAGGGTCTCAAGGCGCTGGGGGGGGGGGGGGGGTAAGTTACTGCTTGTAACAGAGTATGTTTTTAAGACACGAGATTGTCACAAGAAATATCAGAAAATTGAGTCCTGCAGCTATTCATCATAGAATACTCTGTTCATATTGATGCCTCGATTATTATGACAATATTAATAAAAGGTTGTGTCAAATTACATATTTAGCACTGAAAGACTTGGCATTGTGAGGGGTGCAAAGACTTGGGGCCTGATTACGATGAACGGACCAGAGTCCGCCCAACATCGTTGTGGAAGTGGGACCGACCGACCTGTCGGTGGTCCCAAACCAGCAATTAGGATGTGACCGAACACTTTTCGGTCGCAATCCTATTCTTTACAATGGGAGCATGCATTCCGAACGGAATGCATGCTCTCATTATAAAAAGCAGAGGTGCAGTTCATCCCTGCACCCGGTGGCAGGCACCTCAAGGTGCCTGCCACCGGGTGCAGGGATCAATAGTGGGGGGCACCATAGGTGACCCCTAGGCCGCCATCCGGAGGCCTTGCATCCATGGGGGCCCTCCTGGGGGCCCCCAAAGTCGACTTCCGACTGCCTTTGTGTCGAAAAGGCCGGCACAGAAAGGCTGTCGGAATCCAACATCGTAATCCCTCGGGCGGAAAGAGACGCCCTTGGGATTACTGAAAGCATTCCCACTTGTGGATGGGCTCTCCGAGGCCAAGGTAAGCCAGTCGGAATGTCCGGTTGCATTCCTTTCTGACCGACTCCATCCTAATGTGTCTCTGAGCCGTTTCCATCCGCATCCTAATCAGGCCCTTCATCGAATACATAAATGCCGAGGGCTAGCAGCCCGGAGCTACCTGCATGGACAGTTTATATTTTTGAGAAGCCAGAATTTCCGTAATCTGCAGCCTTGAGCGAAAGACAAGTTGCCTAGAAGTAGATGTTTGTCTCTCCTCAGAAGGACTGAAAATGCCGCTTGTATTTAAACTGAAAATGCTTCTTTTATTTAAGTATCCTCATCACTTACATAGTAACATAAGAGAGAATTATTTCCTCATTTTCCATATGCAGTCTTTCTATACAGATATTAAAACACTATCCAAGTAAATATTACAAGTACACTTAACTCATAATTAATATAAAACATATGGTCATACATTAATACACGTAACACAGAAAAACAAAGCAACAGTTGTAAACCTATGAGGTCTTTTTGCCCTAAAAGAATGATGGGCAGGTGCACAACATTTTGAGCACAAGCAGAAACAGTACAAAGCTCATGGAACAGTGGCAGAACAGGTAGCCAGATTATGTTCTAGTCTAGTGTTTTTTTAATTTGGCATAAACTAAATTTTCTTTGGCACTTACCACTCATTTTCCTATTTACTCTACATTTATTGTGAAATGATACCGAAAACCAGTATCCAGTATGGCCTGGATGTAATCATTTGTAAGGCTGAAGTGATGAGTAAGTCCACAAATTTACCCATTTTACGATTGCCAGTCCAAATTTGAGAAGAAATACCCCAAAAAATATGTTGACTGTCAAAAGAAAAAGTGATGGAACAAATTGTTGAAATTGTATTCCATACTTCCAACCAAAAAGTGTAAATTGATGGGAGGTTAAAAACATATGCATGAAAATGCCTGTTGCTGTTCTACAGGACCAGCATGTATTATCAATGTTTCGATTTGTATTTATGAAAGGAAATGGGGGTTAAAAATAGGCTATTTTAAAAATAATATAAGGTTTGTGTATTACTTGCCATGCAGGAAGTACGATGGATTTCAGACCAAATTAAATTCCAGGTTTGTAGTGAAAAGGAACAATGTAAGTCTGGTTCCCATTGTACTTCAACTTTAGATTTGGAATGAGTAGGTGGTATGGATTCAATTTGTTTGTGTGTATATATATATATAAGACGCTTTGACAGGTAGGGAAAGGTTAAGTGTCTCGTAAGATATACTTGGAGTGGAAGATTGTGAATGTGTAAGAGTAGACCTATATTGTGTAATCTTCTTGAGCAATTCATATTTAAGAGTGGAAGTGGTAGAGAGACCGTACCTAGGCTGTATTTCAGATGAGGATAGAAAAACCATCCCTGCATTAACTGTTTAACCTGGATGATATCTTTCCCCACCCTGTCCTTCCCAAAAAGTATCCAGTTTGTTTATTGTACCAAATAGAGAATTCTAGAAAAGCCTGCAGTGGTGAGACAGACCGGGTAATATTCGGACGTGCCAGGTGTATTGAGTTCTGAATAGTGGGAGAAGAAAAAGACCTAGGGGGTGTGAAATATGAGCCACAGAATGGAATGAAAAGGGCAAATCCTTGAATCTTCCAATTTACACCAAACAGTCGAAGGAGTATCCTTATCCCTATCTAAATGAGGCAAGGTTTTTTTCAAAACAAAAGTGGAATTCTACATCTGGAATTAGGGAAATCTTTCGGTTTACTCAATGAACGCAACAAAATATGTGCTCTCCGCCCATTCCACACAAATTTACCAAGCAAATTATTAAGAGATTTAAAAAAAATTCTGAGGGAGCTTCATGCGCAGCTTAGTTAAATGCAAATTTATGACAGGTAACATAATTTTAATTGTATCTAATCTACCTCACCAGGATAAATACAAAGGTGACCACTTCTCTGACATACTAAAGATTTTATGATGCGCATCCACTAAATTAATCTGAGCGCCATCAGTGATAGAGATGGAGTATTTAATACCTAAAAGCTTAATACGGTTAGAATTCCACTTGAAACCAGTGCCTGCAAACATTTCCCTTAGACGATATTTGTTTAGAGGAAGAACTTCCGACTTATCAATATTTAGATTATAACCAGATAAAATGGAATAAGTTAAGAGATTAACAAAGGCAGGAATGGAAGTTAGTGTATCCAAAAAATAAAAATCAACATCATCTACATAGGCAGTAAATTTAACTTGTGTCTTTATGCATAAAGCCATGAAAGGAAGATGACTGACGAAGATTCTCAAGAAAGGGTTCCAGTGACAGTACGAACAGTAAAGGTGACAACGGGCATCCTAAGCAATGAAAGTATGAAGATTGAAGTCCGTTAGCATAAATGGATGTTTTAGGTGAGGAGTAAAGGAGGCTGATATGTTTTAGTATTCCCGGACCAAAGCCTTGCCATTTTAATGCACGCATCATGAAGCTCCAATTGACATGGTCAAAAGCCTTTTCCGCATCTGTGACAGCCACTACAAGTGTATTACCCTCTGATGCGAGATGTAAAATGTCCAAAAAAGCTCTGGAATTATCTGCCATATATCTGCCCCTCACAAAGCCTGACTGTTCTATTCTGATCAAATCTGAAATAAAACTATACCTAGGGCCAAACGTTTTGCAAATATTTTACAATCTGAATTGATAAGGGAAATGGGCCTATACTTATCGCAAGAAGATAGGTCTTTGTCTTTTTAGGGAATTAAGCAAATCATAGCTTCTAAAAAAGTACCATATGCCTCATTCTTGGAAAAAAATATTGAAATAAAGATAATAAATGTGGTAACAGAATATGAGAAAAGCATGAGTAGAATTCAGCTGATAACCCATCTGGACCAGGGGTTTTGTATTGGTGTAATTTAGCAGTGTCTTTATTTTAAGAATAGAGATCTCGTCATCTAATGAGGAAAGATCAACCCACTGATCTTGGTGTTTTCGAAGAGAGTCAAAGAAAGAGTTTAGAGCATCATCAGCTGGGGATTGTTCTGGTGTATATAAGGTTTGATAAAACTCTTAAAAGCACTTCAGAATGTTAGCATCTCCAAAGTGCTTAATTCCATTCTTATCTATAATAGTATCAATTTTATATTTTTGGGACTTGACCTTCAAGTAATTGGCAAGCATTTTGCCAGCTTTATTGTGGCCGCCATAATATTTATTACTTTTTAACAGTACACTGGATGTGTCTTCAACTGATCTTTTATTAGTCTAACTTGGCCTGAATGAGGCTTTTCAATATAGTGTCACAATTGGATGTGAAATATTCATGCCGCGTTGTTTAATAGAGAGAACTAAAATTAAGGATTCCTTGAGGGCTTTTTTCATTTTGGTTGCCACATAATCAATAATATAACCCCTAGCTGTTGCCCTAAATGCATCCCAAACGAAATGGAAAGAGGTATCTGACTTAATGTTAGAATCAAATAAATCTTTAAGGAAGGTTTCAAATTGTTCCACAAATACATTATCTTTCAATAAACTGTTATTGAAACACCATTTATTAGACTGAGAGACTACAGGCAGCAAGTCAAGGTCCGCTATAAATGGTGCCTGATCTGAAATTAGAATAGAAACAATTTCAGCATTAGTCAAGGAGGTGAGTAGATTGTGCGTTAGAATGAAGTAATCAATTCTGGATTTAGATAGATGAACAGGAGAATAAAAGGTATATTCCAAATTCCTCAGGTTATTAGCCCTCCATGAGTTAGTAAGCCCCCTAGAGTGACTAGAGTTTCTAAATGCTTTTTGCATTTTGTTGGGGATACTTTTGGCAGAGGAATTTTTGTCAATAAAGGGATCCATGGGTTGATTGCAACTCCGGGAGACTCTGAAGCCAGCAGCCATCTTGCAGGCGGTCGGACCACGCCCCTCCCAGTATGGCCTTTTGAGTGATCTTTTGATTTAAAATGGATATAGTGAGTCAACTGTAACCTAAATAATGTTATTGTAGTTCAAGACAGGCACCTTCAAATCAGCTTAGACCTTTAGTTACTTATTCCAAGGAGTTAAGTCTCGGAGTATTTCAGGAGATAATTTTCTCAGTGACGAGAACCATTTTTTTCTTGTAGTGGGACGCATTGAGCTTGGGTAGGTATAATTTAAGGATGTAAAATCAGACAAAGTTCATCTGATTAATTGATTACTATAGGCAAGAGCAAAAACAACAATTGATGGACAGAATGCAGAACAATGTCATACATTCACCCCAGTACAGAGATCTGGGCCTAAATCCATCGTTTTTTTTGATCACCATGCCATTCCAGTTTGAACCCAACCATATGCAAATCAGTCTTGACCCTGTGCCCAATGGGAACAGTCCAGCCCAAACTGCCAGGCCAGGTCCTCCCTGGACTGGAAACAAGCATCCTAGGACCGGTTTCGGGGTTTCACCCCTCATCAGCCAGGATAGCTTGACTCCAGTGACATGGAGAGCACGGGACCCACGTCTGGGCATACCCGTCCCACTCTGGTTGACAAATGCAAAAACAGCAATTAATGGACAGAAAGCAGAACAATGTCATACATTCACCCCATTACAGAGATCTGGGCCTAAATCCATCGTTTTTTTTGCTCGCCATTCCAGTTTGAACCCAGCCATATGCAAATCAGTCTTGACCCTGTGCCCAATGGGAACAGTCCAGCCCGAACTGCCAGGCCAGGTCCTCCCTGGACTGGAAAGAAGCATCCTAGGACCGGTTTCTGGGTTTCACCCCTCATCAGCCAGGATAGCTTGACTCCAGTGACATGGAGAGCACGGGACCCACGTCTGGGCATACCCGTCCCACTCGGGGTGACAAATGCAAAAACAACGATTGATAGAATGCAGAACAATGTCATGCATTCACCCCAGTACAGAGATCTGGGCCTAAATCCATAGTTTTTATTGCTCACCATGCCATTCCAGTTTGAACCCAGCCATATGCAAATCCGTCTTGACCCTGTGCCCAATGGGAACAGTCCAGCAACGATTCAAGCTAGCACTGGATTCAAGCTAGCCTGGCTGATGAAGGATGTTACCCAGAAACCGGTCCCAGGATGCTTGTTTCCGGTTCAGGGAAGACCTGGCTTGGCAGTTCGGGCTGGACTGTTCCCATGAGGCACAGGGTCAAGACTGATTTGCATATAGCTGGGTCTGAACTGAGGTGGCGAAGTGAGCTAAAGAATGATGATGGATTCAACCCAGATCTGTGACTGGGGGTGAGTGTCTGAAAAGTTTCAGTGCTCCGGCCATCATCTCCTTGTGTTTGCTTTGTTCGCCCTAAGTTGGCAGGGTATGCCCAGACGTGGGTCCCTTGCTCACTTTGCCACTGGATTCAAGCTAGCCTGGCTGATGAAGGATGTTACCCAGAAACCGGTCCCAGGATGCTTGTTTCCGGTCCAGGGAAGACATGGCTTGGCAGTTCGGGCTGGACTGTTCCCATGAGGCACAGGGTCAGACTGATTTGCATATGGCCATGTCTGTACTGGGGTGGTGGAGTGAGCTAAAGAATGATGATGGATTAAACCCAGATCAGTTGACTGGGGGTGAGTGTTTGATTGGCTCAAACGTTCCGTCCATCATCCCCTTTTGTATCGCTTTGGTCGCCCTAAGTTGGCGGGGGTATGCCCAGACGTAGGTCCCTTGCTCACTTTGCCACAGGATTCAAGCAAGCCTGGCTGATGACGGCTGAAATGCCAGAAACCGGTCCTAGGATGCTTGTTTCCGGTCCAGGGAAGACATGGCTTGGCAGTTCGGGCTGGACTGTTCCCATGAGGCACAGGGTCAGACTGATTTGCATATGGCCATGTCTGAACTGGGGTGGTGGAGTGAGCTAAAGAATGATGATGGATTAAACCCAGATCAGTTGATTGGGGGTGAGTGTTTGATTGGCTCAAACGTTCCGTCCATCATCCCCTTTTGTATCGCTAGAGGTGACCAGCAGGCAGACACTTTTTCTTTACCTTTGTGTGTAAATAGAGGTTGCTGAAGAGAGGAGGCAGGGGATGAATCGGGATAAAACTATAATATTGGAAATTTGGATCCAAAAGAGAACCATGACCCGATGAGTGAAGAAAGGGCACGATATAAGATACAAAGAGTTTATGTGCATATGAGAAGTTGTCTGGGAATCGTACATCTCTACTTCTGCTAACTCTCAGAGATAGTTTGGTTCAGATTGATTTGACTTAACTAAAATAGTAACCGATTAAAGTGACCAGGGTCTTCCTTTCTGGTAGCTGGGCCAGTCACGAAGCTCTTGTTCAAGAGTAGATAAATAAGAAAGAATGTAATACAACTGGGTATGTTTTAAAAATTAATCACGCTTAGAATAGCTTTCTGGGAATTTAGAGCATCAAACAAGGAGCTGGTAATAAACATTCAGAAAGTTCAGTGCCCAAAGTTTCCCCCCCATTGAAAGAGTAGCTTTTACTATCAAATAAGAAATTTTCAGAGTTGTGATTTAATAATTTCTAATAATGTTCATCAACTTTAAGTTGAGATGATGATAATATATATATATATATATATATATATATATATATATATATCCACCAGACAGCTTACAAATCCTCGTAAGCACGAGCCACACCGATCCAGTTTGGTACAAAATATATTTTTATTTCAGGGCAAAAGACGCGTTTCGAGCTATCCAGCTCTTGGTCACATGACCTTAGTTCAAAGTTCAGACTTTTTATACTCTACCATAGAGATAAAGAAAATACTTCACAATTTAATCATCACCACTAATTAAGTGAGTATTACCAAACAATTTATATCATTTACATAGTGCTGTATATATAATTCATTTAAATTCAAAAATTAGAAAGATAATGAAATATGTACATAGTACCAAGACAGCGAAGAAAAGCGGTGGAATATATTATACTGAAATGTACCTTTCAATAGTTTATACATTGTATTGCTAAGTTAAGTAGTAATGTCTCCGACATCAATTTCGTGACGATTTTACGTTAATAAATGCACTTATAAATGTCAAGTACCTATTTGTAAAGCGTGGGCTATATTGATAAAAGATGTTATCAAAGGTCTAGTACCTGTTTCTTGTTTTAGAATTATTGACATCGAAATCTATAGAGGGTGTAGTACCCAAATAGAGACAAAATGTGGAATTAATAGTATATACAAAATAACCGTATAAAGTATCCTGTTGCCCCAAATATATCAGGAAATGGAGAGCGTGGTTGTAGAAACAAACACCTAAAACTCTGTGCTCGTAGCTCACAATTCTGGTGAAGATGACACATGAATTCCATCCATCTAATCTATAGGGGAGCAATCAAAAATATGAAACAGTTAATCACACATTCGGTCCATTTAAAATACAAGTAACATCATAATATTTACACTATAGCCTACTGCGAGGATGTTTCTACTACATAGTACACTCATCATGTATGGAGACTAAATCAACACACCGCTTCTCAATACTACTGGAAAAATAAAACAATCATATTGTGCACTAGTGAAGGGATACAAAAAGAAAAATATTTAAAAGGGGATGGGAAAGTGACATAATGGTGATTATATATACAAAATTTAAAAAAAGGAGAGAATACAGAATATTGTTCTGTTTCAAAGGTACATCGGGAAGCACTATTATTATTAATTTACAGATGCACATGCATCTCTTCATCATTATTCATCCCAAAAGGCACGACACAGCCTGCTTGCAAAATAAATCTGGACTCAGTTCTGCGTAAAGCTTGAATTCTATTACCACCTCTAGGATTTTTGGGGATGGTATCAAGAGCAAAGAATTTCGCTTGTGTCCAATCACCATCGTGTTCTTGGTGAAAATGTTTTGCCGTGCCATAGCTAAAATCTTTATTGGTGATGGCACGCCAATGCTCCAATATTCTTTTCTTGACAGGAAGGTAGTTGAACCAATATACCACTTGCCACAAGGGCATGTGATGACATACACTACAAAGTCAGTGCTACACTGTATGTTCTTCCTGATGCACCATTTCCTATGGGTTCTCTGTAGTGTAACCTCCTTTACATTTTCACTGTGACTGCAAGCCTTACATTTTCCACACTTATGGAAACCCCCATTTTTTCCAGCCATGTCACTTTGCGATGTTCCATGTGACTTCTGACTATTTTATCTTTAATCGAGGGACCTTTTCTATAAGTTATCGCTGGGTGTGAACCCAGTTTTTCTTTTAGTAATCTATCTTGTGTTAGAATGTCCCATCTTTTTCTGATTATCTGGCTGAACTGGTTGGACTGAGAATTATAGGTGGTGATAAGTCTTATGGGGGCATCTGTTTCAGTTTGTTTGATCTTGGGTGCTTTGTATAAGGCTTCACTTCTCTCAATTTTGTCTGCTCTCTTTTCGGCCACTTTAAGCATTTTAGGGGATACCCTCTGGCTCTGAATCTGTGTGACATTTCCTTCTTGTTTTTTCTGTATGTTTCTTCAGAACTACAATTTCTCTTAGCTCGAAGGAACTCTCCGAAAGGTATGCTCCACCTGAAATTCGGAGGGTGGCAACTGGCTGAGTGTAGGACTGAGTTGCCTGCTGTACTCTTCCTAAATAAGTCTGTCTCTAGTTTGTTACCTGTCACAGTTAATCTGATATCTAAAAAATCAACAGTTTGTTGGCTGTGTTGCATAGTAAATTTTAGATTTACAGAATTCTCATTGAGTTCTTTCACAAAATCAAGGAGATCTCCCTCTCCCTCTTCGCCTTCCCATACAAAGAAGACGTCGTCAATGAATCTGAGCCAGATGTTGACCTTGTTGGTCCAATGTTCCAGAGATTCACTCCAGAGCACCTGCTTCTCCCACCAGCCTACCAGAAGATTCGCGTAGCTGGGAGCGAAGCAGGTCCCCATCGAAGTCCCCTGTACTTGTTTATAAAAGGCTCCATTAAATGTGAATACATTCTCCATTATATATATATATATATATATATATATATATATATATATATATATATATATATATATATATATATATATATATTTTTTTTTTTCCCCAAGAATATTTTGTTAAAATGTTTATTTTGAGGATCAAGCCCATAAAACACATCATACAATAAGAAGCAATAAAATCCTTTCTTACACATAAAACACAGTAAAAGCAATAAAACATTTTTTTATTACAAGAATATATTCGTATCATCGCTGATTCATTTCGGGCCTTGCCTCTCTTCAGGGGATATAATTCACAACTGAAAGTAAACACAAAAAACAAAAATGTACACAACATTCTTTGAACTTAATTTGTTCGTTTTTTTGCAGCCCATAAAAATACAGACCAAGTGATTATGGCTGGCGTAGACAACGAGATCAGGCATGATGTTTAGAACTCCATGGTGTGATATTTCTTTGTGTAGAATGTTTGTTAAATCTTGCCATGAGACGGCTACACAAACAGCGTTTACAGTGCTTTAATATTGTTGGACACCTTTCTACCTTCGCACACATGCAAACTAGCTTCATAGTTTTCAGTGATCCCATGCTAGAACTTGGTAATCAACTTTCTGAATGGACACATTTACATTTTTCTGCGTGAATAGTAAACGCAAATCTTCTGACGCGTGGTCACAATTCCACTACTTGGGCTCCGCTGTGCCCAGCTGACTGGTAGTTGGGAGACTGCCGCATGGAGTTACCGTATCAGTTCTAAAGGTGAGCCCGCTGCCCCCTCTGACTTAGGCGACCCTTCAGATAGCCCCCACCGGCCCATCCTCAGTCCCTGTGCTGGGGCAAGCAACGCTAGAGGGAACTCCAGCACCCTTATTGCTACCCCACAAACAAACCGAGGACCTCTGCTGCTGCCATGGAGGTGCCCATTGTGTTGGAGGAGACCACAACATCGTCCCCGCGCTGACTGTGAATGGATGCGCAGTTGTGTTATTTACGTTGTACACAGTTGCAATTTTGATTTTATTTGGTCATGTATGGTGGTTCCTAGTACATCACTGGCAAATTTTTTAACGGTAAAGTAGCACCTAACTCAGTTTCGTATTGTATTGTAATTGCATTTATATATTTATTTATTTATGCAATTTATATAGCGCGCAAATACCCAGGGGTGTCTCAGCGCTGCGGAATAGAAGGAGGCAGCTAAGTTGGATGACTACTGGTTGAAGAGCCAGGTTTTCACTTGTTTCCTAAATATCAAGAGGGTGGGACTGGTTTTGATGTGGAGGGGGAGGGTGTTCCACAGTCTAGCCGTGGCAACTGTGAAACGTCTGTCTCCCCAAGATGTTTTCTTTGTGTGAGGGATAGTCAGAAGGTGGGCTGAGGTGGAACGCAAGGATCTGAGTGGGTTGTATGGACTAAGTTCTTTTTGTAGGAACTCGGGTCCAGTCTTGTTAATTGCTTTATATGCAATGCACAGTGCTTTAAATTTAGTTTGACTTCTGATAGGCAGCCAATGAAGCTGCCGTATGACTCTAGAGATTGATTTAAACTTGGAAGAGCCAGACAGAATTCTGGCAGCTGAGTTCTGAACTAATTGCAGTTTATTAAGGACTTTTTCCTGGGCGTTTAAGAAGAGTCCATTGCAATAATCAACCTTTGACATCACCAATATGCACATAAGAGTTTTACCGGTGCTGGGGGGGAGGAATGGTAGAAGTTTCCTTATCATTTTAAGGGTGTAAAAGATGAGGAGACGACCGCGTTCGCGTGATGGATGAAAGACAGCTTGTCGTCAAACATTACACCCAAATTCCTGACCTTGGTGACAGGTCCAGGCGAGGGTCCCAAATCGGTTGGCCACCAGGTGGGGGACCAGCCTGGGGCTAGGTTGCCGAAGATCATTACTTCCGTTTTATCGGAATTAAGCTTTAAGCAGTTGCTTGCCATCCAGGAGCTGATGGCTAGCATTCCCTCTCGGAAACTGGCAGCAACTGCTTCTCCATCGTTGTGTACTGCCAGCACCAATTGGGTGTCGACGGCATATGAAGTTAGTCTCATCCCGTGTGCTTTGATGACCCTGGCCAAGTCCGACACATAGATGTTAAATAAGGTCGGACTTAGGGAGGATCGTTGGGGCACACCACAGGGAGGAGTGAATACAGGCGAATAGAAGTCACCAAGTTTAACTGAGTGGGTACGGTTAGAGAGGAAGGAGGTTAAAAGGGCTTTGGCCCTATGATGAATACCGATGGAGGAGACACGGTCGATCAAGATGGCATGATCGACCGTGTCAAAGGCAGCTGACAGATCCAATAATATCAGGACTGCAGCGCCGCCCTGGTCTAAAATCATCCTGATTTCATCAGAAGCCTTAATAAGGGCCGTCTCGGTACCGTGGCTCTTCCTAAATCCGAATTGGGTGTCATCAAGAAGATTATTGTGGTCGATAAAATGTGATAATTGAGTGTTCATAATTTTTTCAAAATTTTTTGATGGAAATGGGAGGCATGCGTTAGGTCTGTAATTTTTAGATTCTGTGGGATCGATATTGGATTTCTTCAGTAAGGGTTTGATAATAGCCTTTTTCCAAACTGAGGGGTAAAAGCCTGTACGGAACATTGAGTTACAGATGTTAGTGAGGATGGGGGCTATCGAGTCCGGAATAAGTTTTAAAATGGAAGGGGGACATGGGTCAAGGGAGATCCAGATTTAATGGAGAGAATTAGCTCTGTTATCTGCTCGATTGAGACCTGGCTGAATTCAGGAAAAACAGTGGCCAAGACATTGGTGAGGATTTTGCAGTTAGAATGATCAGAATTGGCCTGGATTGAAAAGTTGGAGTAAATTTCATTGACCTTGTCTTCAAAAAAATTGGCAAGGGAATTGCAGAGAGTTTGAGAGGCATTTATGGGTGAGCTGATAGGAGGACTAGATAGTTTAGTTAACACCTGAAACAACTGTTTGGTGGAGTTTTGGGCAGATTCTATTTGCAACAGGTAAAATTTGCTTTTCTCTGAGATGATGAGATGTTTATATTTAGCTATCGCGTCCTTGTAGGCGGGTCTTCTCATTGTTATCATAGTATCTACGCCAACGTCTTTCTAGGTTCCTACAGTGTTGCTTCTCAAGTCTGAGCGTCTCTGAGAACCAGGGGGCGGAGGGAGCGCTTCGGTTGGTAGAGACATTTTTCAGTGGTACTAAAGTCATGAAGGCATTATGTAGCCAGTGTGAGTAATTATTGGAGGCTAGATCGGGGTCTAGTGTGGATTCATGTTTAGTGGAAGAGAGGTTAGTTTTTAGGAGATGGGTGTCAATGTTCCTCCACGCTCGAAATTCTTTGGGAGAGCGGGGGCTGGCGTGCGGGAGGTTAATTTTCCTAATCTGGATAGTAAACATAACTGCAGAATGGTCTATCCAGGTCAAGGGGATGACAGTGGAGAGGGAGATGTGGCTATTATTAGTAAAGAGACCATCAAGTGTGTGACCCGCTAGATGAGTGGGTTCAGTCACTAGTTGTCGTAGGCCGGCTGCCTGTAGGTCTGATGTAAGGGAAATTGAGTCCTTATCGAGGGATTCCAAATAAATATTGAAGTCTCCCAATATGGTGTAATCGGTAGCTCCTGCCACTGGTTCTATCAGGCTACCCAGCGCTGTTAGAAAACCAGCTCGGGGGCCAGGTGGACGATAAAGGAGGGTACCTTTGAACGATTGGGTGTTTGAGAGCATAATAGAGAAGGTCAATGCTTCACAGAACGGTGAATCAATTGTCTCTATATTGACTGAATATTTGTCCCGGTAAATGATCGCTAAACCTCCTCCTTTTTTGATAAGTCTATCCTGTCTAAGTGCGTAGTAACCATTGGGAGTGGCGATGCAGAAGTCGGGTCCAGATGAAGGATCACCCCATGATTCCGTTATAAATAAGAGGTCTAGGTTATGGTTAGATAATAGTTCGGAAATTTCAAATTTATGCTTAGGGAGGGAACGAGCATTAATGAGGGCGGAGTGAATGAGTACAGGATTTGAAGGATGGAAATGCGAGTTCGAGGGAGAGGGTAAAGTAGGTAGAACCACCTTAAACAGACAGTTAGGGCAACAAGTGGGTGTGTTATTGAGAAATGAGTTCAGGCTGAAATGGGGGCAGTGGTGGGTATTAGTGGTGTAATTGAGGTCCATAAGCTGGGAGTTTGTATAGGTTAATACCTTTTTGCCTGATGTTGGTATTGGAGGGACAGGGGGTATGGCACTAGGCACGGTACAGGCGCGGATGGGCGCAGACGGGCTTGCCTTAGGCGCGCCAGCTGCGCGCCCGCTGCGCGCGTCCGCTGCGCGTTGAAAAAGGCATGTGGGTTTTATGGTGCGGTAGGTCAGCTGCTAGACTGCTGACCTCCGTTGTCACCGGAAGTGTGAGGGGAACACTTCCGGAGCTTGCGATCAATCCCTCCACTCAAACTGAACCATCAGCGGTGGACCGGGGAACACGCAGGGGAGCAGAAACAGCGTGGTGAGCAGAGGCGATTTAAAATTTCTTTAAGATATTTTAAAAAGAGAACAAGTGATGAATAAAATTGTTTAAAAGCCCTTTACCAGGCGCTTTACACGGCAGTAGCGAGCGTGCTGCTAGTGTTACCTTCAGATGAAATTGCATATAGCGCTTACTACCCCTGACGAGGCGTTGAAGCACTTTTTCGGCGAGTAGCACACTACTCCCGGAACCCATAAAGGATTAGTGTTGAATTAGTATAGTGAAAATATGAAAGTAATTTGAGTGGTGGATATGTTAGTCAGTTATTTGGATTGAGAAGGATAGCGAAGGGGTAAAAAAGTGATGTAGATGGCTGCTTGACCATGGGAATATTATGAATGTAGTATGTGCTGAATTCTGTAAATTTTTCAAGAAATGTGGATGTCTCCTTTCCTACCAGACCATTTTTTTATTGAGTGCCTTCCAGATTTTTTCCAGTATCTGATTCTTTAATGAAATTTAGGCAATCATTCAACTGTCAGATTATGAAACCATTAATGAAGATATACTTTACCCTTCTTGAAACAGACCAATTTCTGTGTAATCATCGGTTTTAAATGGCTTGCTACTAATAGTGGAAGGAACGGTTTAAGATTTGTATTGATGACTAATGTGTCAAATACATCAATTCTCTAGCTCACGAGTTATGCCTGTGGTCGTTGCTTGCAGAACATTTCAGCACTGCAGAAAATAACGTGTTCACACGTTTCGATTTATTGCATTACCTTTTGAAGCCAATTGTCCAGCAAGCCTTCCAAATGAATGTCTAATATCTTGATATCAGGTTCTTCTGTGAGAGTGAATATGTTTAAGGTACTGCGGTGAGCCGAGGATTACAAAGCGCATCGAGTTCTGGCAAGCTGGGTCGTTAAACAATGGTTGACTCTGACAAGGTGATAGATTGTTTTTAGTAATAGCTTTTCATGGCGGTAATTGTCTGCCTTTGTCTTGACGAAAACTTGAAAAGCTTGTATTTAAATAAACCTGTTCCTGGAGTGCTCTTATGTGTCCCGAAGAAACCCAAATTGTATTTCATTTATTCTAACTCCTGGTGGGAATATTTTCAAAGCTCCGGTCAGTTGAATGTATGATTCTTACCAAACATCTCAAATTGTGTTGTGTTTACATTTGCTTCCATAACTGAATGTATTTAATGCTTCCTTCTTCTCTTCACAGCTTTTACTGACCCAAAAAGCTTTTATTTGTCGTGCGTCTGGAGTTTCATGTCCTTGAAGTGGGCCTTCTTGCTCAGCCTTTACTCTCACCGGTACAGGAAAGAATTTGCCGATATCAGCATCCTTAGTGATTTTTAATCCGTTCTTGTCTTATTTTCCTCCTGTGTACGCCCTGTCGAGGGTTGCTTGCTTTTGTTCGTCTCAGTCATTGGGCATCAAGAATCGGACATGTGCTGGGCTACTACCACAGGAGAGGAGTGAAAGAAAAAGCCCGACCTCTGCTTGTACATCTGTCTTCAGCACTTTCTACCTATTATATATTTTTAATCATCCCTTCAGACTTTCTGATTATGTAAATGACCTGTGTGGCCACCATATCTTCGAATGCCCCCATATTATGCCGATTTCGTAAGTGAATTCATGTGGGCACGGAACTATAAGACAACGGATCATCCTGGTGTTTTTATTTCACTTGCACCACTACGTTAACTCCAACACTAACTTTGTATGGCTGTTATGTACGTTGCAGCCGGGTGGTGACGACAATGCTTTATTGTGTGTGGACTTGATAGATCTTTGGAAGAATATCAGACCCTGAGATGGTATATGCTGTTCAAGATGAGTGCATTTATACTCCCATTTTAAAAAACTGCCCACCCTCCACTCCCATGCTTCTTTCCCCAAGTCCAACTTTTTAAAATGTACTTGTCAGAGGACTGCTTGAATATGAGAATCTCTTCTGGAAAGCATGACACTTTGGCTTGGCTTCAGTGCATCAAAACATCCAACAAGTTGGACCAAATGGAAAGTCTATTGAAATTGCTGCTTTACGGATCCCTTTTAACATAATGTTGAATGAATAAAGTCAAGAGTTTTGTAATTTGAATAGCTTGCACTGTATTTCATGAACAGGATCTCCTCTATGCTTTACTGTAAAAGAAAACGAGCATTGTGATACATTACCGTAATGTTCTAATACAGTAGTGGTGTGATTCTTAGTACTTTTCAAGCTATTTTTATTTTTATTTTATTGGTGTACGAGTGTGAGCACAAAACCTCCTTCCTGGTCTTTAATCAAAGAGGACCTGTTTGTTGGCCAGAATATGTTTGTGGGACTAATCCGTTTAATCATTGTTAGAAATCTTTTTTTTTATTATCCCAATTAGCCTCTTTGTGTTCCTTTCATATAATGTTTTATTTTACCTTTCAATGATAGATAACCTTTGTTTTTCGATTGCCTGTAACACTTTTACTGATCTATGTAAAATATAAGTTAATGTGGAATTGGCATCCTTTGTATTTTTAGTTGAATACAATAAATTTGTTCATGAATTTTTAAAAATATTACGATAATAGATCATCTTGTTTACAGTGGTTTATTGTGAGACAGTGAGTGTAACCAGCAGATCCACCTACATCACCCACTTGCTAGTTTGTTACCCCACTTCACATTCTCTTAACTGAAAAAGCAAATTCATTTATAGCAATCTGTGGAATAATTGTTTGCTGCGAGCACAAGAAAATATTTTCACTGTCGGCAGTCTATCACTGATGCTCAAGTCAGATCATGCGTGACCACAAGTCTGCAGGGGCCAAACATAGAATAATCCTATAGTTTAAGGGACGAGAATCGTGTTCCCCAACCTCCGCCTACTATTTGCTTTTCAGAGGCCACAGTGTTAATTAAGCGTTTTTGTTGACACACTGAGCTCGCTGAAGCGTATCCTATTACACAACTGAAAAATAAACCTCAAGAGGAACACCACACTTACACCCACACTGCACACCTTGAATCACTGTGTGACTGTGCACACTTAATTATACTCTGCATATACTGGGATAGACGGCTCCCTCACTGCGCGTCCTAATCCGAATTCTATACACCACAGCCACCATTCTCCGTTCCTACAGCCACACTCTGCACACCAAAGGCGTGCAAGGAAACTTCAGGAGAACCATGAAGTTGGACTAACTTTTGAGAGGCATCTCCCTCCATTGAAGAAAATGTCTCACACTGCTCTCAATACCCCCGTGCATTCTTGGCCACATATATTTCGATCTTTCAGTATGTGTTATTTGACCCATGCCACTCTTTGTCAAATGGAGCAAAATACTTAAGGTTGGTCTATTATTGTTCGAGTCTGATAAGCCCACATTGTCGTGGTATAGACTAGGCTAGAAAATTAATGGAAGGCTCTGTATTCTCTGCCACAATTGTACACAACCGAAATAAGGTGCCACAACCATGGAAAATGCAGGCACCATTAACAGCAAGGACAACCTTTAAATATAACAATATCAGTGTGTAGGTGCTTAAGTTTGTGCATGTACAGCTGCTTCAATTTCTTGCACTCTGTGCAACATCCACATTTATGTGCCATTTGAATCCCTGCATAACTCTACTACCCTACCTCCAAAACTCATGCATATCACTCCCCCATGCTTCTCACAAAGGCCAGCGTACATCTGGTACGCTTGTAAATCATACACTTATACGGCACAAAGGGACCCGATTGAAAATCAAAGTGCTTCCATGACCTTGTCCAGAATACAAAGCACTTCATAAATTCTACATATGGAACAGGTTCTTGCATAACAATGGAAAAAGTGAATAATGCCTCGCCAGGTATAGTGAATGCACTATATAAATACCAATGGAATACCCATGTACTCTTTGTATCCCAAACTGATCGCTCTTCTCTGCTTAGCTTCTGGGAGCATTATGTTATCCTGACAATACACCAATGCTCCTTCAGGCATCGAAGGTGGCCATAACATTAAGAATGCCACAACCATAATTATTCTGCGAAATGTATACCTGTAACTTTTAAAGCTGCCTTACTATAGATGGTCTAGCTCTACTACTTCCCGAAGTTGTAAATAAATTGCCCAACAATCCGTGGTCCAAATGCTATTCAAATGAACTACCCGTCACATACCTATGAGATTACTGCACCTTCGTCCTCAGTAAGCCAAGTTTTCTTCAGAGTGACAAAGCAATTATATTTGTCATCATGAAGTATACTCAAAGCAAACATAATCGCTCTTTCTCTCCTCCATTGAATCCGCATTATCTCAGTCCCACTAGCGCTATCATTGTCAGTGGTGATGTTTGTACCCAACATTAGTGCTTAGACAATTTACTTAGTAGTAGCTTAGACAATTTACTTTGTAGTAGTTTGAAACGCACTGTTGCATTCTACTGACTGATCAAACGGGTTCTCTTTTTAATTGAGTGGATCTTAGGGTGAGCTTATCTGCTAACCCTAAAACTAATCAACGACAATATTTTTCCATTCATGAAATCAATTCAGACCGATTTTTACTGGCAGGACTTGCAACATCACATTTATTCCTTTTTAGAGACGTCTGTGTTTTATGCCCCCTCTATTAATAATCTGTCCTGTTTATTCTACAGTTTTTGCAACAATTTTTACACTTTTTTTCATTTTTAGCATCCAACTACTGATGCCTATCACCTAACACTATGCCACCCACTCCCACACCTGCCCCTGACCAGACTGTCTTGCTGAAAGTATGTCCCTTTCCCAAACATTCAACAAGTTGGACACTACTCAAAGGAAAAGCGAAAGCTAAGCTGGATGTCTTCATCAAAGTCTGGTATGTCCTTTCTTGCTAATAAACAGTATTAAATATTTTCAATCCGTATGAATTAATCTTTATTGGTAATCACAGATAAATCTGATGTTCTGATAGAGACCTCTAACTGCAAATTACTCACCTTGTAGATTTCCCCAGACACCATACTGTATCCAAAAACTTTAATAACCCTTCCCTTTCGTGTTAGTAGGTGGCATTGTACGGCTTCCCATTGGGTCTGCCCCGCCTGGACATGACACCAGGCCCCCTATATCTACACCAACTTTGCGCACTGATGTCAGTTGCTTTCTTTCCGTGCCTGCCAATGCATATTCTACACGCTTGATTCCTGTCAGACCGGACTGATTTTTTCCATCACATTTCTTCAGTGTGTAGACAATGTCACCCCCCTAAGACAACAAGGTTTAAACCGTGTTGTGACTGTCACCGGCAGATGTCGGTGACGGACTACCACAACACCTCTCTGTTGTACCTCCAGACTGTGCAAAACTGAACAAAATGGCCTTCCGCCACCGGAAGGCCAAGCTAGCAGTCGCTGAACTCTGGAGGTTGAAAAAGTGCTGTTGGTCCGGGTGGAAATCGAGGGCACGGACACGCTTCCGTTCTCAAGGCCACTCCCTTGATCAGTCATCTTCAAGATCACAGGCCTCCGGTAAGTTAAGGAAGTCCCACAATGAGACATCTAAGCATGGGTCTCCTTCGTCCGGCCACTCCCACCTCTCAGAGTCACACAACTTCACCCAAGGAACCGATCCCAATGCTAGTCCTCGCCTTAGGCTGTACCCCTGACCTCTGATGTTGGCTCCACTGACTCCAGTCTATGCCATCCGCGGCCAGAGGTCCTGAACCCTGCACAGTCTGCTCAGGAACCTCCGCTTCCCTTTAACGAGGCCTTAACTGATGTGTTGGTGGCCACCTCATTCATTCCAGGATCTTGCCCTCCTGTCAGTAGACCGGTGGTGAGGCGGCATAGTCCAGAGATTCGAGTTTCTATTGCAACATATGATCCCAGAAAGTGCTGTTGTCAAGGCATCGCTGAGCTGCTTGAACCCCCAATGCATTCCTACTTCCCTACCTGGCAGGGAATAAAAAGGGATGGAGACATTTGCCAAATTGATGTTCTCCTCAGCAAGCCTTGCCCTCCGGTCAGTAAACGCCATATGCATTTTGGGCAAATATTCACATGCATTATGGGACAAAGTGGCGGATATCTTGCCAATGGTCTCAGGAGACGTCCGTCCAAATTTGCAGAAGCTGATCATGGACAGACCAAATGCAGCAAAATATTCTATCAAATCTGGTCTGAACACTACGGACTGTCTGTGTATTTTTTTTTTTTTTGAGTTTTATATAGCGCTGGCTAGACCCGGAGGTATCAGAGCGCTTTACATGAGGAGAGTTACATAGGTTACATGTTATACATTGCTACAGAGGGTACATCAATTACAAGTTACATCCAAGGTACATCAATTACAAGTTACATCCGTTGGTTCATGGCGTGTAGAAGGGTAAGAGGGTGGTGTAAAGAGGGCGACAGGGGAAGGAGATTAAGCGGAGTGTAGGCGCAAGGAAAAAAACAAAAGTAGGTAGGGGGAGAGAGATTCAGGGGAGAGAGGTAAGGAAAAGGGGAGGCAAGCCAAGAATGAAAGGAGGGGAAGAGGGGGGAGGGGTAGAAGACATAGCGAGGAGACGAGGAAGTAACTGTGTCCGCTGTCCGATGATGGTAACATTCCCAACCTCCGCTGTGTGAAGAATCCCTTAACACTGTGGACTCTCTCAGAGGGGTGTCTGAGACTCCAGGGCATGAATGCTAGGATCCCTCCCCAACAAGGGGAGAAGGAGTGCTTTGGTAGGGGCACATTCGAGGAGGCCAATTAAGGCCTTTTCCGCTATGTGTGAAACCCTTAACACTGTGGACTCTCTCTCAGAGGGGAATCTGAGACTCCGGGGCAAAAAATGCTGGATCCCTCCCCAACAAGGGGAAAGGAGTGTTTTGACAAGGGCCCAAACAAGGAGGCCGTTTAGGGACAGTTGGGTGATAGGGGAGGACTTATACAGCAGACAGGGGGATATGAGAGTAGGTACGCTAGTACAGACGCCTACTGCCCTAGGGCCGCTAACGATGAAGGTAGAAGGGAAAAACCATGAAAATAAAATAAGTAGTCTGCCGAACTGAACATAGTTTAATCCATGTCAATAACCCTCATGGTCTAAAATGGGAGGGCTAGCAGAAAGGAGTGAGTTAAGGGTGAAAGAGCGTAGGCAGCATAAGGAGATCGTAAAGACAATGGGAACAAATGATAGCAGAGGGGAAAGGGAAGATGTGGCCCGGGGGAGAACGTTCGGCCGCCATTTTAATGTCGGGCCGTACAGGTAGTCTTCAAAGGATGGCCATCGGGGATGCTGGAAAGACCTGGAGGATTCAGCGTGCTAACAAGGGAATTAGTAAGATACAAAGATTACACAGAGTAAACAAAGGATAGATGCTGTGTTGTACAATACGAACCATGGTGTTAAAACATGAGAATAAACGGGGGTGTAGAACATGACATAAAAAGAGTGGGGGGAACAGCGGTATCAGCAATATTCTTGGACGCTGCGTGGATCAGTGGAGAGGAGAGATAGCGCTGGCTAGACCCGAAGGTATCAGAGCGCTGTACAAGAGGTTCCAAAAAGTTATGAAATTAACATCAGTTAAAAAGTCATATCAGTTACTAATAAAACATTTGAAGAAAATAGGTGAATCACGTATTCAGTGTCATGATGGGTGATCCGAGAGGGGAGGGATGGTGGGAGAGCATCCCTAGCCTCGCTGGAGTAAGCTCGGAGAGCCAGACCATGTAGTCCAGTGTGGTTGGCAGCCATCATTGGGTCAGGCAAGGAGTTCAGACCTTGGTGTTACATTCAGCCGTTCCCCATCTTTATCTTTCGCTCCAACAAGGGGGAATTTGTTGTGCAGAGGAGCTGCTTATGGGCAGAGCCAGTGTCCGCTTGCCTCTCGAGGAGGAGAGTGTTTCCCAGTTATAGCTGCCAGGGGAGAAAAGGCCGCCATTTTAGGATCAGGCGGGCGCCTCCGGTGTCCTCTCGGTTGATCATAAGGCCGATCGTGGTCATTCCTTAAGAGGCCGTAGCAGTTGCTGCTATTCTCATCTAATTTTGCAGCCTCTGCGCTGTAGGTGCTAAAAGGGGGGATCCCTTGGGGTGTTGTTTTGAAGCCCCTGGCGGCGATCTTCAGCAGGCGCCATTTTGGGGTCAGGCGCGTCAAACAAAGGCCCTCGAACAGAACCGAATCAGCTGCCCTAAAAGACCAAGGAGGACAGCGTCAGGAGCCCCCAGCCCCACGGGCCCACCACCAGGACCCCTGGCGCTCCCGTCGATGTCAACAATGTCCCCGATCACCGTCTTTCAACTCTAGGTGAGTGTCTGCAATGGCGGGCGGGATCCTCATGGAATCGGTGTTATCTCCTGCCCGGGTTCTCGGCAGGCGGCTAGCGTCTCGGCGACTGCCGCGCGTTCTCGTCCATCTGCCTGTCCCGCGGCCGCCTCACAGTGCGGTGATAGAGTGAGTGACACCTCTCGTCAACGCCTCACCTCCGATGGAGCGCAGAGCAATCAGTCTGCCATCTCCGCTCGGCGCGGAACCGGGAACTCTCGATTCTGGGCCAGATATTAAGGTTAGGGCAGCGATGTTATGCCCAAGCGCCTCCAACCATATTCCGGCGCCAGAACCTGCCTTATTGTTCCGGAGTGGAGTGCTGGAAAACTCCTTTCTGAAGCCTGGAGTGCGGGGTCGACACGGAGCTACAGCTCCACGCGGCCATCTTAGGGGAGACCGTCGACACCAGCCTGGTGCTTCGGTGCAATGCCTGGATTTTCTCCACAGGCTTTTCTGCAGATATCTAACAGTCTCTTATGAACAAGCCCTTCGTCTGCTCTAGACTGTTTATGGGGAAGGTGGGCTGTGCCCTTGAGAGGTTTAAAGAAAGCAAGGCCACTACCTGCTCAGTGGGCTTGGCTCTGCCACTTCAGCAGTTCCCTCAGCAGCAGCGACCCTGTCCAGGGTTCGGTAGGGGCTACCTGCAGAAGCGGAGACAATACCCACCTCAACAACAACGGGCCATCCACTCCTTTCAAGGTCGAGGCTAGAGACCGGTCCAGGCTTCCAAGGGCAACAAGCTACTGAAACCACAACCACCCTGCAGCCACTGCAAAATCGCTTGAACTTGTCGGCTCACGATCTGCCAGTAGGGTTGCATCACCTTTCACCTCCCCTACTAGAGGCGCATCACATCCGAACAATTGGTGCTCCAATTTGTGCAGAATAGATACTCCCTACCTTTTCTGTCTCAGACATGCCACCCGCACCACAACACCTGGAGGACAACTTGTCCATACTCCGTAGAGACGTTCAAGCTCTCTTGGCCAAGGCAGCAGTGCCGAGGGTGCTGGCATCAGGAATGTAGACCTGTTGTTTTTATGTATTTATTTATTTATTTTTGTGTTTTATAGAGCGCGAACTTGACCCGTTAGGGTATCAGAGCGCTTTACAGGAATCATAGGATTGTACAAAAAGACTTAGAATCACAAGAGTAAAAATCAATTAGGAGGTGGCGGGGTGCAGAATATATATGAGATAGGACACGTATTTACAGATTACATTTACAATTACTCAAGACAAGACCACAGGTTTCTTGGTGGGGTGACTAGGTAATCCGAAGGGAGGCAATAGCCAGACGTATATCATGGTCATAGTGGTGGTTGAAGGCAAAATTTAAACGAGGAATTTACCCATAAGGAAGGTTTTGGTATCCTTTTTGAAACGAGACAGAGAAGGGATTCTTCTGATGGCGGGTGGGAGAGAGTTCCATAGTTTAGGAGCAACCCCAGAGAAAGCACAATTAAGTTTTTTTTTTTTTTTTTTTTTTTTTCCCCGAAAGCGAGCAGGTTGCAGCAGGAGGTCTCTGGCGGACCGGAAGTTTCTGATTCCTCCAGAAATCACAAGTTTCCGTGCAAGATATGCAGGGGAGTTTGAGTATAAGGCCTTGTGTGTAATGCAAGCTAGTTTAAGCTGTATTCTTGCCTCAAGAGGAAGCCAGTTCAGAGCTTTCAGGTGTTGGGAAATGTGGTCGAATTTCCTTGTGCCAGTAAGTAGCCTGGCGGCCGCATTGAGGCAGTCTTTTAAAGGTGCCAGGGAGATCTTGGGTAAACCCGAGAGGGTAGAACAGCCATACTCCAGTCTAGAGATGACTAGTGCTTGGACTGCCATTTTTCGGTCGGGAGCATCGAGGAGGGGTTTCAATTTCCTTAGGTAGCTCAGGTGGAATCTGGCTGATTTGGCCATCGAGTTGATGTGGTCCCGCATGTTCAAGTTGCTGTCCAGGGTGATTTCCAGGGATTTGGCCGAGTCCACGATAGTCGTGGGCAATTTAAGGCTGAGATAGCCTTGATCCATATTTGCATCTCAGGGTTGGTTTTAGGAGGGGAAATTAGGGAGAAATTCTGTTTTCTTTGCGTTGAGTTTGAGTTGATTGGAGGCGAGCCATTGGACAGTCAGTTTCAGGACTTCGTTTAGGGAGAGGATCTCCTCGAGAGATGAGGTTTTGATGTAGATCAGAGTGTCGTCAGCATACATATGGTAGGAGAATATTGGCAGTGCGTAGTACTTCGACAAGCGGTTCTAGGTAAAGGTTAAAGAGGGTGGGGGACAGGGTTGATCCTTAGGGGACTCCAACCGTGACCGGGGAGGGAGCAGATAGGTTGCCGTTGATTAGGAATCTCTGTGATCGGTTATGGAGGAAGGTCCTAAACCATTCTAGAACAGAGCGTTCCAATCCCATCCTGAGTTTGAGGCGTTCGAGTAGTTTTTCATGGTTGACCGTGTCGAAGGCCGAGGATAGATCTAGGAGGATTAGGAGACAGGTTTTGCCTTGGTCAAGGGCTTGGAGGGCATCATCAACGATGTGGATCATGGTGGTTTCAGTGCTGTGCCCAGGTCTAAATCCGGATTGGAAGTCATCGAGTAGGTGGAAGTTGTTGATGTGTTGACTTAGCTGTTGCTGCACACACTTCTCCAGCACTTTGGCTAAGAGGGGATGTTGGAGATGGGTCTGAAGATTGTCGGGGAAGCAGGATCTAGCGACGGCTTTTTCAAAATGGGGAGGACTTGGCCGGCTTTCAGAGAAGTCAGGCATCGATCCCTGCCGGAGAGGCGTTAATTATTGCAGTCCAGCTAGGAATAATGGATTGGACAACGGCAGCTAGGCAGTTGGAGGAGCGGGTCATTAAAATGATTGTTCGGGTTTAAGGTAGATAGGATTTTAGAGATGGAGTCTTCGTCACAGACTTTGAAGTCGGTCCAGTGAGCTTGATTTTTAGGTGAAATCTGTGGGGGCGTTGCGGTAGGAGGAGGCAGGTCCGGAAGGAGTTGAGAGTATGTGGTGGGACTGAGTTCGTTTCCTAAGGCTATGATTTTGTCAGCGAAGAAGGAGGAGAATTCCTCGGAGGATATTAGGGACTTGGGGGTTTCTTTCGATGTTTTGGCCAATTTATTAGATTGGTGTTTGAACAGTTCGAAGAGCTTGCGGGGTCTGTTCTTGGCCTTCCCTAGTTCAGATCTGAAGAATTCTTTTTTTGAGTTGAGGATGTTCCTGTTGTAGGCATTTCTGGCCTGGCGGAGGAGATTTAGATGTGTGGCAGAGGGGTGCTGCCTCCAGGTTATTTCAGATTGCTGGAGGGATCTCCTCTCATTGTTGAGGGATCCCGTGAACCAGGGATTTCTGTCTTTGATTTGGGTTCTTTTCAGTTTTAGTGGGGCTAGATCATCCAGAATGTTTGATATAGTCGCAGAGTAGTGATCGTTGAGGTCACTGACGGCTGTGATATGCAAGGGGGGGGGGGGTCAGATTTGCAGCGAGCCTCAAGTTCCCTATGGTCCAGGTTCTTGGTGTCCCTGATCCAGCGTTTGGGAATCACCGGTTGCGGTGCCCTTGTCTTGTGGGTGCCAGGTAGTAGGAAGGTGATGGCGTGGTGGTCAGACCAGTCACATGGGTCTATAGAGATAAGCTTGACTGCTGATTCTTTAGAGATGATCCAATCAAGAGTGGCCCCTTTTGAGTGAGTTGGGAGTGAACAGGTTTGGGTCAGGGCTTGATCGGCCAGGAGGTCTTTGATGGCGTTGACATGTGGATCCTTGGGATCGTTCCAGTGCAGGTTAAAATCACCAAGGAAAATATCTTAAGTGTTGGAGGAAATCTTAGCTGTGATGATTTCCATGAGGTGGTCAGTGAAGAAGTCGTTCATGCCTGGGGGGTGGTAAAAGATGTGCAGGTTGCACAGTTGGGTGGAATTGCTGCAAATAGCGAGGGCGAGGTATTCGCAGGTTTCAGTGCTATCCGCCAGGAGTTCCGTGACAAGAAGGTTAGAGCGGTAGATGCAGGCGATGCCTCCTCCTTTCTTGTTAGATTGCCTGTCCAGCCTTGTAATGTTATAGTTGGGAGGGACTAGGAGGTCCAGGCATGGAGTTGAGGATTCGTTGAGCCATGATTCTGTTAGGATTGCTAAGTCGAAATTGTTGTTCAGGATGAGATCAGCAATATCAGCGGCGTGCTTAACTGCCGATCGGCAGTTGATTAAGAGACCAGACCGAAAGGGGTCGGAAGGAGTGTCGGGAGTCTGGGCGGACAGGTGAACAGGCGCTAGATTACTTTTGACCACAATTCTGTTGCGGAGTGTAGCTGGTCTGTTGGGGTTGATAGTGACCGTGCAGATAGCATGTTCGGCACTCACTTCAAGTGGATATGGGGTAGCTGGGGCAGCGTTGTAGTCCCGGAGGATGGCGAGGATTTCCATTTCCGTGAGGTCTAGCGGATTTGGAGTGGAAAGGGTAGAGTTGTAGGAGAGGACAAGAGCAAGGGTTTCCTCCTCTGAGAGGTGGCATGGTTGCTTGCGAGGGCGAAGATGTCTCAAGGATAGTGGAAGAGGGTGTTTAGGGAACTCCGTGATATGCGGGGGTGGAGTTTGGCAGGGGCATGAGGTTAGAGAAGGAGAGTTCTGCAAGGTGGAGGAGGTTCATTAGATCCCGAATGGAAATGTGAATGCTCTGGGTTAGTTTAGCAGCGCTGGAATGTAGGGATTCAAAATCCATATACGAGGGAGGTGCTAAAGGGCCGGGGGGCAATGGTTCAGGAGCAGTTCTATCGGTATGTGTCGGTGATAGGGTGGAAGGGCTAGCTCGACCTGTCTCGTAGGTCATTGGAGGCGTACTAGTCTCATAGTCAAAGTGGGGAGCTAGCGGGGAGGGAGCCAACAGTCTCGGGGCGTTTCTGATGGTACGGCCGGGAGCTGTGCTAGAGGGGTTAGGATGATCTGTGTTGGGAACCCTAAGAGGGGTGGTTTGTAGGCTGGAAGGGCTAGCTCGACCTATATCGTTGGTCTTTGGAGGCGTACCAGTCACACAGTCATATTGGGGAGCTAGCTGGGAGAAGACCAAAGGTCTAGGGACGATTGTGCTGGCAGGGCCGGGGGGCGTGCTGGAGTGGTTAGGATGATCTGTGTTGGAAAACCTTAGAGGGGTGGTGTTAGAACTGGGGGTCTCTAGTTGGCAGAGGTAGGTACCTTTGTCCAAATAGGGACCCTTGCTTCTAGTCAGGGTAAGGGGGTACACTCCTGAAATAACCCCTGCTCACCCTCTTGGTAGCTTGGCACGAGCAGACAGGCTTAGTTCAGAGGCACTGTGTGAAGCATTTGTGAACACATACAGTAATCTAGTGACAACACTACAAATGGACACCACACAGGTTGTATTATAAAAATAAGTATCTTTTATATAGATTTACCACAATAAAATAATCCACAATACTGTACTTTAAAGATGGTAAAATTAGCTTGAGTCTCTTAAAATGAAAATGCGACACTTTGAGTTCAATGTACCTTAGGATGCGTAACGCAGGGCAACGAAAAGTGTCGCAGGGAAGGTGATGCGGTAGTCCCTTACACGCAAGGACGGTGATGCGTTAATCAAGTGTTCATGTCCGACTCAGTGGCCATTCAGAAGTGGATTCAGAAAGCCATTGATGTTAGCCTTCCACCCTATATTAAGAGGGTGAAGACTCTTCTTCCCCCTGCCCCTTGGTTTACTGATAAGTTAAAAACTGAGAAAACAAAATGCAAAAATATGGAAAGACGCTGGAGGAGGGACTATGCACCGGATTCCAAACTTGCCTACGTACGAGCTAAGAGAGATTATAACTCTCTCTGTAGGGCAGCCCGTGCTGACTGTCTCCTCCACCATCATTGGAGCACAGAAATGCTCTAAAACATTGTTTAAAATGGTGAAGGAATTATCAGGCTCTGGAACCCAGCCCGTTCCTCTAGCCTGAATGAAGGGCAATGTGAGGACCTCGCGCAATTTTTCAATAACAAAGTGGAAATAATATACTCAACACTGAATGGTAATAAAGTAGTCAATTCTATTTCATTGCCATCTAACTACCTTCAAGAAGCCGGCACGCTTCAATGTAGAGACACTTGCTACACAGAACCTGCTAATAAGCTGGAATCTTGGTCACCATTAGATATTACGGCCCTCAGACAGTACTTGGGTAGCATTAAATCAGGCTCCCCCTGTGATCTCCTTCCTATATCAATTCTACGGCAGCTTGAACTGCCTTCTCTTACAATAATGATGGAGCTTCTTAATTCCTCCTTAAAGGAGGCCATCGTTCCCTCTGATTGGAAGCATGCAATGGTCCTCCCTTTACTGAAGAAGGCCAATGCCGACCCCACTCTTTCCTCGAATTTTCGGCCAATTTCCTTGCTTCCAGCACTTTCCAAGGTTCTGGAAAAGCATATTAATGGGCAGCTATCCAATTTTGTTGAAACTCAAAAATGTCTCCATCCATCACAATCTGGTTTTAGAGCTGGCTTCTCAACTGAAACCACTCTTCTCGGCGTCACTGAAATGTTACGCCATCGTTTGGATGCCGGAGACACGGTGGCCCTTATTTTACTCGATCTAGCGCGGCCTTTGACACGGTGTCTCACGCCGTGCTAATAAAGCCCTACAGTCTCTGGGGATTGCAGATGCAGCACTCAGATGGCTAGTTTCTTTTCTTACCGACCGCACTTTTCAGATCTTCTCTTCTGTAGCCACCTCCAGTGTCCACTCCTCTCCCTATGGGGTTCCTCAGGGGTCTATCCTTAGTCCCTTATTATTTAACATCTATGTCAATCCCCTGGCAGTGATTGCAGAGCACCCTGGGTTGTCTTTATTTTCTTACGCCGATGACACCCAGATTATTTTCTCTCTCTCTGCGGGGAATGAGTCGGAACCATCTGTTCTGCGGGCTGGGCTGAGCAAAATTGCATCCTGGATGCAGGCCAACTTTCTTAAACTTAATGGTGAAAAAACTGAGGTCCTGATCTTGGGAAAAAACAAAGATCTTTGGGGACCTCACCATTGCCCGGCAGAAATGGGTGCTTTGCCTAGCCCCTCGCATCATGTCCACAACCTTGGCTTTATCATTGACGACTCACTATCTATGCGCCAACAAGCCGTGAAGGTGGCTGCAACCTGCTTCACCATCTTGAAATGGTTGAAGAAAATTGTATGGATGCTGCCCAGCTCCACCCAGAGAACCGTAGTCCAGGCACTGGTAACATCTAGACTGGACTACGGTAACATTCTCTATTTAGGAGCCAATAAAGACGTGACACGCAAGCTACAGCTGGTGCAGAATTCTGCTGCAAGATTGCTTTGTCAAGTTCCTAGAGCGGCCTCCATCTCGGGTTCTTTGAGTGACCTCCACTGGCTTAGAGTTGAGGCCGGATCAAGTTTAAAGCGCTGAGCTACATGTTCAGGGTCAAGCAGGGTACGGCTCCTCAGTATCTGCAAAAACTAGTCAAACCCTATCTGCCCTCACGCACTCTTCGCTCCACCACTCAGGCAAAATTTATGGTGCCGAGGATTAGACTGTCCCGTATGGGTGGTGCGTTCCTTTGCCTACCTAGGCCCCTCTTTGTGGAATGCTCTTCCTCTATCACTCCAGGAGTGAAACCATTTACACGCGCTTTCGTAAAACACTCAAAACCTGGCTGTTCAATCAGTAGTTTCTTTTCCTGCTCCTTCTCTGGCTGGCGCCGGAAACCCTTTTTGAGTAGCTGTTGCGCCTGATATAAATTTAAAAAATAATAATAATAAATAAATAATAAGATCTGGTGCAAAAGAAAGAAAGTGGCGTCTTCTTGAGGTTGCGACAACGAAGGGGTGATGCGTGCATGCCCGACGGCCGTGCGGCGATTTCGATGAGTCTTTGGAGCCGCGACAGGCCCTGCGACACACTTCCCTGGCGATGCGACGGCGTCTGATGCGAGGTCGATGATCTTCTCCTGGGATGCGGGGCGCGCCTCGTGTTGCGATGCGTCGGCGTCTGATGCGAGGTCGATGCTCTGCCCCGGGGATGCGACGGCGTCTGATGTGGCGGCGACACTTTTCTCCGGTGCTGCGGCGCTTCGAATGATGCGAGGGTGTCAGCGGCGCTTCTTCGAGGATGCGCCGGCGTCTGATGCGGCGTCGACACTCTTCTCCCGGCGATGCGAGAATCAGCGGCTGCGGCGACACGCTTCTTCGTCTTGAGTCGCGCTTCCAGCTCCCAGAGACACGCAAGTATGTCAGAAGGTCCAAATTCCCAGCAAGGGAATACAGGGGGAGCTGGTGGGTGAAGTCTGTTGTTCCTGAGACTTCAGCAGGAGGCAAGCTCTAAAATCAAGCCCTTGGAGATCCTTCACAAGTTGATAAAAGTACACACAAAGTTCCCTTCTCCTTTCTTTGGCAGTCAGGCAACCACCGCAGGCAGATCCCTCTAGCTTAGGGATAGTCTTCTCCTCAGTTTCTTCTTGGTTCCGCTCCTCAGCAAAGGTTTCTTCTTGTTTCTCAAAAGTGATCTAATTTCCTAGGGGTCTGGGTCCCCTTTTTATACACCTTTTCTCTTTGTTCTCTGAAGGCAGAGAGGCCCTTGCCTAGTCCAAAACCAGTTCTGGTCAGTCCTGGAGCACTTTGTTTACAGGACTCCTTCTGCTCCTTTCAGAATGTGGGGCAGAGTGCTCAGCCGCCCGGCAGAGGTGGAGCCAGCATTGTGGAAGGCAGGCACAGCCCTATTCAGACCCAGGTGCAACTCCTCCCTCCACTCTGGATGCAGATCTCTCTATTCAGCCCTGTGCTGACTCACCCTGTCTCCTGGAGTCCTCCAGCCCCTGTCACTCACAAACCCAGACAAGGAATACACAACCTAGCAGAGGCAGGCTTGGATTGTTAGGCAAGAAAATACCTACTTTCTAAAAGTGGTATTTTCAAACACAGAATGTTAAAACCAACTTCACTAAAAGATGTATATTATCATCCTGAGTTCAGGCATACTAAATTCGTTTTTCTACCATGTTCCCTGGGTCAGTTAGGATTATAAGGTGTAATAATCAAACTTCCCAGTCTGGCCTATGGGGAACAGGTAGCCTTGCAATAGTGAAAAACGAAAATGGCTGTAATTCACTATTAGGACATGCCACACACACACACCAGGGCATGTCCTACCTTATACTTACAATGCACCCTGCCCTTGGGCCTACCATAGGGGTGTCTGATATGAAGAAACGGGAAGGTTTAGGGACTGGTAAGTGGGTGCACTCACCAAGTCGACATGGCAGCCCTAGGCTGCACACAGGCTCTGCAATGGCAGGCCTGAGACACATTTTACAAGCTGCTTCTGTGGGTGGCACAACCAGTGCTGCAAGCCCACCAGCGGCATTGGATTTACAAGCCCTGGGCACACTCAGTGCACTGAACTAGGGACTGACAAGTAAACCAATCATCCAATCATGGAGTCACTAATACATACATCAATTTACCATAGGGAGCACTTGCACTGTGGCACTGAATAGCAGTGGCACAGTGCTCAAGCTATCTAAACCAGCAAAAACAGATCAATAACATTGGAGGCATCATCAAAAAATGGAAGGGAGACCCACGCCAAGGATGCCAGGTCTAACAGGTGGTTTGTGAGTGGCTAGTCACGCTAGAAGGGCTGGTCGGAGGCTTGTCGGGGTTGGTGTTGGTTACCCTGCCATTGTCGTGCACATGGGTTCTGAGGAGGGTAAAAGGTCTGCAAATTTATTCAGGTTTTGGTTGAGGCTTGGATCAAGACGATGCCGTTTTTGTAGAGATTGATGGTGAGGTCAGCTCGCAAAGTTGGGGAGGGCGCTATTGAAAGCTTCTTGCCGTATGGAATGTTCTTGGTTGCGCGTACGTTGAAGAGGTGACCAAAGGTATTGCGCCAAGAGGAGGTTCTTCTGGAGTAGAAAATGAGGTCATTAATGACTGTGCCGTTGTCCGCGCTGTAACGCAGGTCAGAGATAAGTGTTTCAGGGTAACTTTTCAGGATGGAGTGCTTGAAGGATTTTGCGGCGGTTTTGGAGAGGTTGGGGGGAGGTAAACCAGAGTGTATGAATTTTCCCCAGTAGCGGTCAGGCCAGGACTTGCCATGCTGGCTCAGGTTGGTCACTCAAGGAACGATAAGGGTCAGTTACGTAGCAGAGGGGGTGGGTCTCTACATACCAAGGCGTGGGGGACTATAGTGGCTGACTTGGCCTCTTAAAGGCGGAGAGGCGGGGTAACCCCATCACAGCAGTGTTATGTGTTTCATGGTGGGCTGTCGGAGCGTTGGGCAGGGGCTCAAGCGTACTTGAGATGGTCGGAAGCGGCTGTCTTCCAGGGTAGGGCAGCGGTAGGGGCTGAGAGGCTGTGCCAGCCGCAACGCCTCGGTCCTAGGTGAAGACAGGGTAGGCCGGGACCCCGTAGAAGTCAATGCTAATCGGACCTAGAGTGGGTATCGGGGTCATGTTCCGAGCCGCGCAGTAGAGGCATCAGAGGTGTCCTTCAGGAGTGCAACTCCTCAGTCGTCAAGGCGGAGCAGCATCTCAGGCACCACTTCAAATACATCCGCAATACAGGTGTCACCCTTGCAACTAGTGTTAACAGCCAGGACTCTTGATTATCAAGACAAATTTTGTGCGGCTCCTCAGATACCAAGGAGGAGCATCGACATGGACCAGTGTCGGCGTATCAATACCAAAATCGTAGGGTGTTAGCATTGAGCCAGGAGATAATAGGGTGGACCTGCTTCATTAGGTCTATATTCCATAGGGATACTCTTTCCCTTCATTTTCTGCCCTGTTTAGGGTTTCTTTACACTGTTTCGTTTGTGGTATCTCTTGTCTGGGCAGAGCATTGATTAATAATAAAGGCCATTCCAAGATGGTCGCCGCTTTTGCATTGCTTGTTGAGTCCTCTTTTGATGGCCATTATTGAGGGAGGTAGGCACCATCTTCCCACTGAGAGCTGAGTGCCCTCGAGGCGATAACTGCCCAAAATGGGGGACCGAATCCCCGAACAACGGGGGACTCGCCTCCCACCCCCCCCCCCCTTTCCGACCCGGCAAAACAGAGCAGCCGATGCCGACGACCGGAGGCCTCAACTAGGTCCCTCCTCTCCACAGCGTCGGCAGGAGACCTCAGGACGCCCCAGAGGAGCCGAGAAGAACGCTGCACCAGTCCAGGCCGGTGCGATGCTACGTTGTCTGCAGGGGCGAACCTCCTTTCACCATGGTCTGTGCTCTGTCCGTAGTGGGGAAGCACCCGGAGGCGAGCGGCCGCTCCAGGGGCTCGGCCAGAGCCAGGAACCACCGCCGATCCCAGGAGACCCGTTACAAGGGTTCCGAGAGTCAGCCCCCCTGCAGGCGTAGGAGCCCAAGGCGTTGAGTGGGCAGCGACCGGGGAACTCACCGGGGTCTTGGTTCCAGGTTCCCAGAGTCTTGATTCCTGGTTCCCATACACAGGGGTCCCGTCTCAGGGGGTCAGCCCCATGCAGGCAGCAGGCGCGGGAGCCAATGGCGCCGAATTCGCAGCACCAGGGGACACCGGGTCCAAGCTCCAGGCGTAACGGTGACCGGCCACCAGCTGCCCAAGCCGGAGTCGGTGTCGTACGATCGGAGACCACAGTCAAGAGAGCAGCGGTCGATGGTAGCTCCCGGTAGTCGTCCGTCAATCAGCTGGGCACCCGATGTTCTCCTCAAGCTGCCATCAACTCCGATGTCCGAGGGAAGGTGAGTGAGGTCCGTGAGTGTAATCTGCGGGTCTCGGGGTGTTATGGAATGATAGAGGGGCAGTAGGGCGGTGGATGGCAGGGTTAGAAGGGGATATCACCGATTTGGTTATCCCCAACCCGGAGCTCACTTGGAGGAGCTCACTGTCCAGCGGCCATCTTTTTTTGTTACTCCATTTATTTTCTGGTGCCGAAGAAGGATGGAGACTTTCACCCTATCCTAGAACTTCGTACTCTACACTGCTTCCTCTAGCAGGATTAGTTCAAAAGGCTCACCCTGACCCAAGTTCTGTCTGCCCTGGATCCAGAAGACTAAATGGTAATGATGGGCTTATTTTCATATTCCTTTCCTCCAGTCCCACAGACGTTAGCTACAGTTTTAGTACGGCCAAGAGCGTTTTCAGTTCACCGTGCTCCCTTTTGGGCCTCCAGGTGCACCTCAGGTGTTGGTGGTTGTTGCAGCCGCTCTGCAGAAGTTGGGAATACCAGTCAGCCTATATCTTGACTACTGGCTGCTGAAGGCATGCTCCCTTCAAACCTTCATGAACCACTTCCAGATAAAGGCCAACCTGTTGACATTGTTTTTTTTTTTTTCATCAACTTGACTAAGTCACATTTGACTCCTTCACAATGGCTCACTTTCATTGGCGCCATCCTGGATGGAGTGCTCTTCCAAACCATCCCTCTGCCTCAATGAGTGTAGGACATTCAGGCTACGATCCCAATGTTTAACCCTTTAGTTGGGTCTCAGTGAGTGCGGCTCTAAGGCTTCTGGGCCTACTGACCGACTGCATCATACTTGTGGACCACACCAGGTAGCACATGCGGGCTCTGCAGTAGGATCTAAAGTCTCAGTGAGCCCAGCACCACGGGACCTATCAGAGTGTCAAAGAAAACAGTAGGAGAAATGCAGCGATGTCTGCTCTACAAAGATTGAACTGGTGGCAGATTCCTCTCCCTACCCATCGCAGAGCTAACTGTTGTGACGGATGCTTTGTTTTTGAGTGGGGAGGTCATCTGGGAGAGGTGGAGATCACTGATTTCCGGCGGAGGCTCACCTCCACATCAACATGTTGGAATTTCAAGCAATTTGCTTGGCACTGAAAGTGTCCCTCCCGACCATCAATGGGGAATGGGTGCAGGTTCTCAGGGTCAACATGACCACCATATGCTATTGCAAGAAACAGGATGGAGTGTGGTTGTGGGTACTGTGCCAGGATGCGTTGCCCTTCTAAAAATGGCTGAACTCTTAGGGCATATCCCTGATTGCCTGCATTCGTAAAACGCCAAGGCAGATGGACTCATCGGACTGTGCCTAGCAGATCACAAATGGCAGTAACAATCGGAGGGGACACAGGGCATCTTCCTAGAATAGGAAGAACCATAAATCGATCAATTTGCCACTGCAGAAAACATGGTGTCAAAACCTTTGCACATCCTCCCTTGAGACTCCTTCCATCGGCATTGGGAATCAGGACTCCTGTACGCCTTTCCTCCCCTCCCACTCCTGCCCAGAGTGCTGAAAAAGAACAGGAAAGACCTGTCCCAAGTCATCCTGGTGGCTCGGACTAGGTGAGGAGGTGTGGTACGCAGAACCTCTGGCCATGAGCACATGTCCACTGATTCGCCAGCCCCTTCGGGAGTACCCTCTGTCACAGCAGGGGCTAGTCTTACACCTGAGCCTGCACATCCTACACGTCCATGCCTGAAGATTGAGTGGCAGCAGTTGACCATTTGCGAGCTTCCTCCTGAAGTGGTTGGTATCATCTTGGCTGACAGGCATCCATCTACCAAATCTGTGTACTCCGGATGATGGGAGAAGTTTGTGTTCTGGTGTTCTTCTCAACACATACACCCCCTGAATGCACAGTTACCAGATGTTCTCCTATTTTGTCTATCTTTAGCTCAGCAAGGCCTTGCTGTGATCAGCCGTCCTTCAAGTAACTTGTTGTGATTTGTTTTTTTTGAAGGGCCTGATCCATGTGCTAATCCACCAACACCATTGGTGATGCCACAGTGGGACCTTAATTTGGTACTCACTTACCTAATGTGCACTCCGCCTACTTGCCATAACAAAAGCATTCCTCATCACCATAACATCTGCCAGGTGAGTGAATGAACTTTGGTTGTTGTCCATAGTTCCATGATATACCTTCTCCTTTCTGGATAAATTTGTTTTAAGAACAAAAGCGGCATTCCTGCCCAAGGTATTCACGCCATTCCTCATATTTACTTTCTATGTGCTGCCTCATCCCTCTCGGGAGGAAAAATGGCTTCATCACCTCAACCCCAAGAGAGCACTTATCTTCTACATGGATCGAACTAGAGAGTGCCGAAAAGACAACCAACTTTTTTGTGGGTTCTGTGGGGCCAAAAAATGAAAAGCAGTTCAGAAGAGGACCATCTCAAGAGGAATTTTATTCTGCATAAAAATCTGCTATGAGCTAACCAAAACGCAGCCACCAGGAGGCTTGCGAGTGCACTCAACCTGAGTGAAGGGTGCTACTACTGCCCTGGCTTACCAGTCTTGGGCGTCTATCGGATCACGAGGTGAGCGTGCCTCCACACATTTACGAATCCCTACTGCCAGAATAGCCAGGTCTGGTAGGATAGGCATTTTGCCTGATCTGTCCAGACTTTCCTAGTCTGAACCATTCCACAGACCCACCACCTGGGGAGGTACTGCTTTTGTATCTATTAGCAAGGTGAGGAATCTGCAGTTAGAAGTCTCTATCAGGAGAACAAGTTACTTACCTTCGATAATGCTTTTTCTTGTAGAGATTCTAATTAGCCACATACTACTCACTGACCCGCCCTCCTCCCTGTTCTATGGAATGAACTCATGGTCCGTTAAAAAGATTCCAACCTGAATGTCTGCACACTGCTGTATTCAGATTTCAATGGCTCTGTGTCCATCGGCAGAAACAGATAACAGAAAGAAACTGACATCAGTGTGTGAAGGTGGCACAGACATAGAGGCCCTGATGTTCTGTCCTGATTGGGCTGGACCCAAAGTAGAGCCGCTCGACCCCACCTATCCACGTATGAGGGAACTGCTATGAAAGTTTCTAGATCCAGTCTAGGGGCTGGGGAAATTTACAAGGAGAGGAATTGTGTGTGGATAGTTTCCATCAGAGATGGCGTTACAGAAGGTAAGTATCTTGTTAATTTGAACATTTTGTTCCTACCCAGTATTGTCAGCGTCTTCTATGTATTTGGCAGTGAGTGCTGATCAACTCATAACCTCTTATCGAGACTGAACCCTTAAATCAAAGTCCATGCAAATCACTCCACAAGGTTTGTGTGCAGGAATAACTGGATGTAGCCCTTTCGAGAGTCTCTATGTAACCCACTCTAAACTTTTTTCTCAATTCAATTTATAAGTCATATCTTAACACAACCAGCACACGTCTTACCTCATTTAATTTAGTTACAAATTTTTCCCTTCGACTGATGCAATGTATGGCACCATTCAACTGACTAAGCTGTATTCTAAACACACTTTGCTTCTCACTCCACCCCACCAAATATTTCCCTGCATTCACAGGAAATATTGCAAACTTATGTCAAATATACTTGTGTTACTGCCCATCAGGAGGCAGCAGTCCTACCCTAAGCAAATGTGTATTAGACCCCGTATTTTTCTATAGGCTGTCATCAACAACTCTACCATTGCAAGTCGTTCAGCATCAGGGAGTGCATGGTAAGACCTCAAAGCATTCATTCAGAGATTGTAAATATTTGTAATAAAAGTTTCACTGTATTTCTCTTGTTATACAAGTTTATCAGTTTCAAAACGTTCCCTGGAAACTTCAGTAAAATGATCCTTGTTTTTACTATATGACATACCTTGCACTGGGCTTGACAAAGACACCTACTCACACAATGGCAATATTTCATTCTTATTACGCATGCCCCCTTATTACTCCCATTCACCAGCCAGCCTTACTATCTACTGTGGAGCCAATATTGTGTTATTAGAAGATGCACTGGACTCCTTTACACGATTTGCAGCATACTCCAACAGTGCATATATATATATATATATATATATATATATATATATATATATATATTTACATATATATATATATATATATATATATATTTTATATATATTACCTTGTTTTAGGGAGGCTTTTTAACTGCAATATTTCCTGGATCTATGGGTTTGGACAGCTGATTAGTTGTTCCTTGAGTCTGTACCCCGGTCGTTCTCTATAGATATAACTAGACCCAAGATATTGCAGCACAGATAAGCACATTTTGCAGTACCAAATGCAAACTTTAAAACACAGCCTCAGTTTTAGCTGAGCCCACCCTCACAAAGCCTCTAAGTGCAGCTTGGTTTGCCAATGCCTGCACCCATTTAGTAGAAGGTGAGGCTTGTTCTCTAGTTACGCTCCTGATCCCATGTCCTATGGTTCACCAAATGCAATAAAAATAAAGTGTAAATCCTAATTTCACGCTGAAGATATTTTACGGGACCTGATTTTCACGGAGGCCCTGCTGGGCACAGAACCACAGCCCTTAGACTGCCCCGCTCACCTGCTCATCGCGTCAGCGCCAGGAGGTGCATAAAAAGTCACAGGGCCCCGTTGCGCTGGACCCAATTTTCACGGAGGCTGGGCTGGGCACGGAACCACAGCCCCCAGAATGCCTCGCTCACCTGCTCATCGCGTCCGCTCCAGCGCCAGGAGGCACATAAAAGAAGTCACAGGGCCCGCTGCGCGGGACGTGCCTGGACTAAGCCCGGGCCAAGGGCGGGCCCGTCCTTGCTTATCATTCCCAGGAAGAGGCAGGGCCACCCCCCTTGTGTTTGAATTCCTGATGGTTTTTAAGGATCCACGCCGCTCCACGAGGTACTGTAACTCTCCTGTTTGCTTGTCTGCTGGCCTAGGAACAGGCTCTGGGTTTGTATCCCCTCTAGCCCAACCATTTCTGTGGTCGTCTTCCAACCTGCCACCCGGTTTCGACTATTTGACACTGGGTGAGACGTTCGATCTCCCCTCAGCCAATTCAATTAACTGTCGATAATTGCCCTCTCAAGCTCTCCTACCCGTTTATCGGGAAAGGTCTATCTCCGGTATTTTTAATCTTGTGACTATTGAAGGGACTTCTGTTTGGTGCTCTTGATCTGCCTTATTGGAAGGGTCAAAGTCTCTTGGGGGCGCACAACCTCTTGTCAGTCCAAGCGCTCATAATCACTTTTGTTTGGTAACTTCTTTGAAAACTGTTGATAAGGTTTGGGCCTTCGATTTTATCCTGCTCTGGGCTGCGCCCTTTGAGGGATGGGGAAAAGGAAAGTTGTGGAGGGTACTGGAGGTGGGTCAGCAGGGAAGAGGAAAAAAGTAAAAAAATCGTCAAAGCATCCAGGCAACAATTGCGTTTTAGATCGCGTTGATTGCCTACTAAATAAATGTGAAGGCATCTTAGATGCAGAGCCAGCTACCACTTCATGCACTGCTGTTAGTCAACTTTCTATCAGTATCACCAGCCCTAGTGGCTTACCAGTTATCCTGGATATGTTCAGGATGCCGCTACCAAGGGGGCTCCCTCGAGCGATCAGGGGGTAGCACTACACACTGTGAGGGTTCAGCCACCCGACAAATGTCACTAGCTGTCCCACAAGCCAGCCTGAACCCGCTCTCCAATGCACCAACAGGTTTCCTCCTCCCCCCCCCCCCCTCCTCCTTTTGGACTTGATTGATGACCCCAAGGGTGATTCCCTTTATCAGTGTCCTGACGTGCTAGGCGAACCGACACCTGCACCCAATCTCGATTGTCAGAATCAGTGCACTCACCAGCTCATTAACGATCTAAGGGCAGAAGTAGGGGCTATGAGATCTATTATTGATGGCCTTACAACGCTAGTCAAACAATTACTACAGAACGGACCACGACCTCTATTGCCCACCGAGTCTGCCCTGGGAATAGATAACCAACCTATTTACGCCCGACCCATCCTACATTTGCCCACTACCCCAAAAAGGGACTTCCCTCTTATAGGCGCCCCTATTTACACCCTGACGTTATCTCATGCATACAAGCACCACCTGAACTTAATGTTACTCAAACTAACTATCTCCCTAATGCAATGGCAGAGAATAGCCCCTTTAAACACCCCGGGGCAAGAAGTAAAATTTTGCAACAGGTTTTAGCACCGCCAAAACAAGGAAGGATACAGTTAACACCATCAGTTGCATTGATTAATAAAGCGATCTGCTGGATCCGTCATGTCAGGGGATGCCGCTCCGTGATTCGTGACGACATCCTAAGGGCAAGACGATGCACATCCCTCGACCAGCCCTTTGATTGCATTGAATTAACACTCAAAGGGGTAGAGCTGGTTGAAATCTCCTTGCCCTAGAACACCGAACCTGCTCCCCTGACGCTTCTTTAATTCAATTTAAATGTTATATCACCCAAGTGCAGAGAAACACTAATTGCCCCTCCCCCCCCCCCCTGGTGGGACAACCGGAGGTTCCCAACTAGAGACCAACAATTGACTTTCGGGGGAGGATTATCAGCATGCCAGGCCTCTCCCTACATATCCCGTTAACACAACCACCAGTGCTAGTTCACTGGACTCACAGAGGTCAGCTCATATGAGGGGGGACGGAATAACGCAAGAAGCAGAAGAGGGCGGTCCATCGACTAACAGAGGGTCGGACTTCAGCACGAACACCAACCCTCAAGCATTGACCCAGGCTCCCATTAGCTATTGCCCTGCCAGCTTAAGCGCTGCATTGCTCCCCAGGCCAGAATCCCACCAACAGCTTAGAATAGTTTCTTGGAATGTGGCAGGGCTAAGTAGCAAAATGCCACTCCCTCACTGGAATAACTCAGTTGAAGGATACGACATTTGCATCTTCCAGGAGACCTGGAGCTTGGTCCCCTTATTTAAATCCGGGTATGCATGTTATTGTTCACCAGCAACCACTAGAGAAAGAGGGCGCCCGACAGGGGGACTGATAATTTGGGTGGGGATCACATTGTGATGTCAGATCACCCTTCTTCCAAGTGCTAGCCCAGACATTCTGGGGAGTCGTATTAAGGGCCCCTTGGGGGGAGATTCTATTGATCTGTTTAATATCTACGTGAGGGGAACCAAAGAGGGGAGACCTTCGCCAACACTCACGCATTTGGAAGAGAGCCTAGCCAGGTGTCCAACTTACTTGAGACCAATAGTTGCAGGCGACCTTAATACCAATTTTGAGCCCCTTGACAAAGAAGATATAACTGGCACGTACGAAGACGACCTTAAATGGGTTGTCCCCTCCTTAGATCTCCCTCCAGTTAAAAAATGGACGCAGTTGGCACTCCAAGTGAACACCCTAAATGCAGAATTCGGGCTAAGGGCTGTGAATGGAAGAACTCCCTCTGACAGACTGGGCGCGAACACGTTCAATAAGAATAGTGGCCCATCCCGCATTGACAACATCCTTCTTGACGTGAGGCTCTGGAGAGGCCTGGTCCACATGAGTGTGGGTGTCACAACCGACAGCGACCATAATCCTCTCTGTCTTAGCATGAAGCCCCTGTGGGATGTTCCTTCTAATCCCATGAGAAGCCTACCCCTGAGCAATACTAAAGAGGTCTACCCATCTAACGATAGGCAAACACTGAAATGGTGGAAGATAGCTCTGCACGAAGACAAGATTAAGGGCATGCAGTACGATTTGGTAGTAGGCACTCTTGAGCTCCAGTCTTTGGTTGCAAGTACTGGTGGTTCAGTCGAAGTAGTCACCGCCCATTCTCATATATTTAACCGACTCAGCTCTTATTTCATAGTCTCGAGGACAGACCAAAGGCCCAGCATTTCAAAAGCGGGAACATCCTTGTGGTACACAAGGGATTGTAGACGTGAGCGCTTAATTCTAGCCTCAGCCATTAAAGCCAAAGATAGCGTCCTAATCAAAGCCTCTTGGAAGGCAACTTTGCATCACGCGAGAAGGGATTGGGATGAATCCCGATGGCAGCAATTAAAGGAAGCATGTGCTGAGAAAGATTCTAAATCCTTTTGGTCACTTGGGGCAACAAATCAGGGGCCCAATCAACCCCTAACCACATTATAGGCCAGGCGTGGTATGACCACTTTTGGAAGCTTTATTCAGATTCTGGGGGCACATTTTTAATGGAGGATGTTGTTTTCCCCAGCCAGCCCTCAAATGACGAATTCTTTACTTTGGGTGAGATCGAGGCCTCTCTAGGTCGAATAGTACAATCCAAAGCTGCAGGGCCTGATGGCATCCCGGGGGATTTATTCTTCTCAGATATCACAAGCTGGGCTCGTTACATTTTACTTTTATCAAACGCCATAGCTAGCGGTGCCCCAGTCCCAGGGTCATGGAAGGGGGCAAAGGTGGTCCCAATTTACAAAAAAGGAGACAGAGAAGAGCCTTCCAATTATAGGCCCATTAGCCTGATCGACGCCCTTCGAAAGGTTTTCTGTAGAGCCCTTGTGCAGATGATCCAGTCACGGGTGGAAGATTACACAATTTTATCCCAATATCTAGCTGGTTTCAGGGAAAAGGTGGGGACAATCGATCAGGTATTTCGCCTCTTGCTTCTTTATTGGAAAGTCGTAGTGATTGACCAGGGCAGTCTTTATTTAGCTTTTATTGATTTAAAGACTGCCTTTGATTTATCCCCAGGCACAAACTATGGCACGTGCTCAATGGTATGGGCATCCCGTGTTTGCAGACGACACCCTGCTGGATTCGAAGACCCCGGTGGGGCCACAGCTTTTACTCAACAGATTCCATCTCTTCTGCGACACTAGGGGTTTAGTTATTAACACCACAAAAACCAAATTCATGGCCTTCAACCCCCCCACAAGCCTTACAAAGGTAATCCAACGCTAGGAGGGATCCCCTTGGAAAGAGTCAGCACTTTTGAGTATCTAAGTGTTCGTCTTGCAGATAAAATGACATGGAAGCCCCACCTAACCAAGATGCTACTGGGCCACAAGCGTGTCACGGGGGCTCTTGGGAAGGAACATAGCTCTTCACATAGTAGACCTGTAGCTGCCGCCCTGCAGGCCTACAATTTGAAAGCAGTCAATAAAGCCCTGTACGGTGCAGAGCTGTGGGGATTTGACAAGATACCCGAGCTCAGTAGATCAGAGCACAAATTCCTCAGGAACCTTGTGATGTTGCCCCAAACCACCCCGCTTACTCCCCTAATGCTTGATTTGGGCAGACTCTCTATTGGCGATATAGCGAAGCTCCATCCGTTGCTTTACTGGGCTCGCATTAGGAAGACCCTGGAGCTACTGCCCTATGCGGAAGCCCTATCAGAGGTCATTCGTTTAGATACGTGCAACAAGGTAGGGTGGATTAGAAATGTTAGAAAACTGGTGTCCGATGTAGGGCTTCAGGCCTTATGGGAAAAACCAGCCCCACCCTTGCTCCGAAAAGAGGTACTAAAGCAACATTATTGGGAATGGGTTGAGCAACAAGAGTCCACCAAGCTCAATCAGGGGAAACTTACCATAGAATTTCATCTCCATAAACAGATCAGATTATTGAAACCCTACTTAGACCTAATTCAGGCTATCCAGGATAGGATGCTATATATCCAATTCAGGTTTGGCACCCTTCCTGTTGGCGAGGTAACAGCTAAGTGGTACTCAAACCACTCAAGCCCGAGCAATTGCCCAGGATGCAAGGCACTAGTGGAGTCTGTTGCCCATGCGCTGTTTGCATGTCCTGCTTATGTGCAGCCTAGGTATAAATGGTTAAAACCGATTTGCCGGCAATTGGGCACACGGAACCATCGGGAGGCCCTGCGTGTCTTAAAATCAGATCCTAGACCCCTCTTTGCCTGTGCAGTGGCCAAGTTTCTAAGCCACATGTGGGGTATCAGGAGGAAGGCCCGAATGAGAGAACTACAGTAAGCAGTAGGCCGGCCTTTAGACCTAGTTGTCCAAGGGTTTTTAGTATTTCTACCCATGAAAATCCCGATTCCCCCAGACGTATTACACAAGCACTTTACTGTAAAATAACTAACCCACCAGCTTTGTTATGAGAGGGTTCAAATGGCTAATAATATGACCGTTGGGTACGAAGATCTATTTAGTACATTTTAATTGTTGAAATATGATAGTTCTTCTTTTCTATTGAGACTGCTTTAAGTATATTTTAACTTTCAGAAATATTTTGATAGTTGCTCTTATTACTCCTTTCTAGACTTTTCCATCCTTTTTATTGGTGCAATTTAAATCAATGAATTCTAATTTTTATTGTAAGAATGAGTTTGTACTGACCGAATTGTTTCTAACTGGTTCATGTTGAATGGGCATGGTACTTTTTCATTGGTTCACAAACTGGATTGTCTTCGATCCTAGTTGGCGTCAGTAGCAGTACCGAGTGCCTTAAGCAATTATCACACTCTGGTCCAAAATTATATCATCTTATAGGCAGTATGCTGCAGAAACCATACTTTTGTGAAAGGAAGAACCCGCACGCCTATTGTGACATGTATTGTACGAACCGCTTATTCTCATGTTCTTAATTGTATTTTAACCTGTGTGTTCTTTACAGCTTTTATAGCACGAGTTGTCGAAATAAAGCTTATAATGATACTGAAACACAAATATAGAAATTTGACAGCATTTTTCTGACGCTTTATTTTATAATTCTTTCAGCACCAAACACAGAACTTATTGTTCTAAGGTATATTAGAACATGACAGTCTATTCTTATATATCGTTTAAAGCATTTATGCTGCCAGGTCTTTATCTTGGCCACTTATTTCAAATTCTTCTGAGCTGCCCAAATCTAGCCAGACATCCTGCTGATAATTTTAGTATGAAAACAATAAGGCACGTATAGATTGCTTTCAGAGGGCCCAAAATCTAGCTGAAAAAATTATTTTATAGATGCAGTTGGTCCTTTTAGTATCTGAAGAACTAGTCAAACAGTCCTTATTCACAGCTGTCACCTGTGAAAGGAGTGGAATGCATTCAGCCATCTCACTCCTAAAGAGGTCAGTATTAGTAACCACCGAAATTGATGCCTGAACTGATTCTGGGCCTACATGTTCAAAGTAGAGGTGAAGCGCCTCATCAAGAACCTCACTCAAACCAGGGATGGAGAATATGCACTCTTGTCCTGGGGTAGGATGCGGAGTCATGCAGGATTGAAAAGGTGTACTTGTTTTGAGCATAGGATGCCTCGTTGGGCCTCACCCATGTATATGCTCACCTTTTCAAGGGCCTTTTCAAACATTTCATTAAGCTGGACTGTTATCTGTTTTTTTTCTGCGCCAATGTCATCCCTTTAGATGTCCTGAGGAATGGTTGCAATGACTCCAGAGTGAGTACTGAATTGTTTGTGTTGTGTACTATCATCTAGAAAATTTGCGAGAAGTACAGGAGGAAAGAATTCAGCTCTACAAAAGGGTTCCGGAAGGAATCCCTAACAAGGTTCATGAAGTGTTTTAAGCCGATATGTAGAATCCTCTGCACAGTGGTGTATGCCTTGCACATGTATGTAGCATGGTCAGTATTAAAAGAAATAACATTCGAAAGACGATGTAATCTGTGAGGACCCTCATAATTGCTTGTGTTATAGTCCTCCCTTGTTACTGGAGGAACACTGTGTCTGCAAGGTGGTTTTGGATTTGACCACCACGCTGTGGTGAGACTGCTGCAAATAAAAACATTCAGCACACATCGTCCTTCAACTTCAGGTGCTTTATCAAATATGGTACTGATTTCGCAAATATTTCTTCAAGTCAGCCTTAGCTCCTTTATATCTTTCTGGGAGATAATGTTCTTGAAGCTGATGACTTCCTGGGATTGCTCCACTATTTTGTATTTACTTGTGGGGAAATCTGCGCAACACAGTGTGGTCGCTTTTGCTCAGTGGAATGTTCAGTGCTGTGCAGACATCGACTTACTCGATTATTTCATGATTTGATGCACTGGCAGCTGTACATTTTGTGAAAAGTGAGTTCACAGTCATCAGAGGGGCACATTTAGGTGCAGAATGGGGGTCCACAGCATCAGTGCAGCATTTCAAGTGTTTTGTGGATCACATATGCAAATCTACTGTGTGCTTTCAAACATGTTCCATCGCCATATTGCACAAAGAGCAAAAGATCACGCCATTGTCATCATTCATCATGCCACTGTACTCTCTGGCCTGATCTGCTGCTGTTATTTGGTTAGCTCATATATATACAGAGCGAAATTGCACTCACTTGATCCCTCTAGGCAAGTTTGTATCATCATTGGGGGGGTGCTGTCACGGGACTGGCCTGCAGCAATATTCTGTGTTATTTCATGCACTCCAAAGGAAAAAAGTCAATGCAATTGTTGAGTCCAATAAATGTGTAATAATTTAAGAAAACCGAGATTTCAAAATGCAGTTAAGTCTGTTCTAAAGATCCTGCAATTAAAGAAATATAATAGCTTTGAAACGGAACCACAATGGAAAATGAAAATCCTCAAATGGAGTAGAACAAACACAGTGTAAAAACAGAACTGTCAGTTGCAAACAAAGGAAACCCCGGAACCTTTTTAAGCATAATTGCACACAAGGAGTTTAAATACATACAGGAAGACGAAGTCCTTTGCAGTGAGGTGGCACACATGTTTGATTTATTTAGGCAAGTTTGCGTTATTTGTGGGGGCCGTGGTGCAGTCATTGGATTTGCCTACAAACATATTCAGTGTTATTTCAAGTACACCAAAGGAAAAAAGTCAACGCAATTGTCGGAAAAAATGTAAGGAAGTCAGGATTTAAAAATGTCTTAAAGTCTATTCTAAAGCACTTGCAATTAATTCAAAAAAAGAAACATGCTTAAAATTGAATCGCAACATAGTGTAAAAACAGAACAGCCAGTTGTAAAGAAAGCAAAATCCAAATCTCCTGGAAGCAAAGTTACACACATGGAGTTTAAATACATATATGCAGACCGGAGTCCTTTGCAGTGAGGTATCACACTTGTTTGATCCCTCTCGGCAAGTTTGAGTTGTCTAAGGTGGGGGTGCAGTCACTGGACTGGCCAGCAAGTATATTCGAAAATAGGCCCAATCAGGAAATGAAAAATATTAAATGAATAGGAAACGTGACACCAACGTGCAGCAGATTCTGCCCTAGTGTACCTGCAACAAAACAAAAATGAAATTCCTACCAAGACAATCATAATGGAAAATCTGAAAACTTTTCAAATAGAATTAATCAGACGCAGTTTAAAAAACAAATCAGTCCGCTGCAAAAAAAATAACGCTTTTGAAGCAAAGTTGCAAAATTGAGGATGATGGGAGTTGCCTGCAGGGAAGTGGGGCAATTGTCAGATCCCTCTGGGCAATCCTGAGTCCTGTCCAGTTTTGAGGTGCTGCATTGCGTTACTTTGCATTGAATAGGCATTCATGGGTGGAGCTTGGTCATTCCCATGCATCCACCCATGGATTTTGATACAAGCCCAGATTTACAAAGACTTGTAAACTTGGGTTTGCGCCAATATGGTGCACCTCACTGACAGGCGTAACAAGGAGAAATATCTTTATTTCTCCTTGTTACTTCCTATTTCTATGTGTGCTAAATTCTGCAGCACACATAGGAAGAGCGTATGGATGTTGCAGATCTTGGTGTATCCCACCTAAAGTGTTTTGTTGCCTGCCACAAACGTCACTCCTAAGTACTATTAATTTAATCTACCATATGGAAAATTGAGTAAATGCATGGCATGGTTTACTCAAGAGTGCAAGATTAACCAAAATACCCACCAATAACCCAAAAAAAAAAAAAAGAAAAACAACTAATAGCCCTGAGTTCTGGAGCAGTATGCTACACGGCATAAAGCACTACTACACCTCATCAGGATAGTAGGTTTTATTTATATATATATATATATATTCACTGAAAAAACCATAGGTTTTAGGGACAGTTATAGTTAGTTGGACATTTCACTCGTACAAAACCATAGAAATTCCCCGTTATAGTTAGTTCAGCTAACTATAACTCGCGCCCCTGCAATGCACTGCTGATGACGTCACATATTACATCACTCATGACATGGTCAGTGACATCACTGATGACATCACTGATGACATCTCAAATGACATCACTGATGACATCATGCAGTGACTGTGTGTTTCTATGAAGTTTAAATATGTTTAATATATATGCCAAGGTGTATTGAATAATGAGTGGGTGTATAAGTGTCTGGATGGATGATTTAGTAGGTGCGTGACTGACTCTATAAGTGAGTGATTAAACGTATCTTACTAAATGCATGGGTTAGTGACTAAACTGTGTGAATGTCTTTATCCGTCTGTCTGTTTGTTTGTAAGTGGCTGCATGGGTTTGTAAATAGCTGCATGAGTGTCTCTATGAGTTATTGATTGGTTGTGTGAGTATCTGTATGGGTGCCTGAGTGTTTGTGTGGATGGGGTGTGTGTGACTGCACATAGATGTATCAGTGGGTGATTCACTGGGTGCATGGTTTCAAGAGTGCATCTGTGATGGACTGTATGGGTTGGTGAGTGTGTGTATGGGTGTGTTAGTGAGTGAATGTATATCTCAATGGTACATGTGTGAGTAACTACATATGTGAAAGGCAGTATATATGTGTGTTGGAGTATATAAATGGGTATAAGTGAGAGTGTGTGATTGTGAGAGTGGCTGTATGGATGATTTGAATGGTGACAGCTCCTGATCCCTTCTTCCTTTTACCTTTTCCTGTAGGGTGTGCCATTTGCCACTCCTCCCGAGACCCATGGTGTAAGCAGCTGCTACACCGGATGTAAGATTTACCATATATTTGTAGATTAAAATAGATCTCGCGCCCACTAGCACCATTTGCTTTGGTTCGTTTACTTCATAGCCTACATAGTTTTCACAGGTTACGTCGGAATGGGCTTAATATATTATATATGAAGCCTGTCATTTTAGTTCATGTCACTTCGTCCTGCGATATCCTCTAAGTGCACATGATTTAGCACCGTAGACCACATGACCAGGATTACAGTTCAAGTGCACTTCGAAGAGCACATGTGCATATATGCGGCTTGCATTATTACATACTCGCGAACATCAGATCTAAAAACTATCTTTTGTATTCTCTCTTTTTGTATGTATGTTTGTTTGTCATTGTTTTTTAAACAGAATAAACTCGGTTCCTCTCAATCACGAGGATCATATGACTATCATAGTCAAAAAAATTTTTTTACATCGATAACCTCAGGTTAGGGTGGGCCTTAGAGCGTCCATACCGCCGGGGTTTAATTTATTTCACTTTCGGTCCTGGCGAATGCCTGAATAATTACCTACACATAGGCTGAAACATGTTGACCAATTCTCAGGGGACATAGCTGAACAATTTATTCAGTTTTTAGTCCAACACTTTATGTTTTAACCATGTCTGATTGGCAAATTAATAAAATATATTTTTGACACAATTCAGACATTTTTAACTCACTCTCACTTTTGTATTAAATTACCATTTTTCCAGCTCCACAGTAATTCTGGCGTTGCAGCACACCGGGGTGGCATTCGGCCTCTCCCGGTGGGGCCCTATGATGAAGCATGTCACCAACCAGGTTGGTGAGTGAGGGCTTTCCATAGAACCTAGTGGGATTCTGCATTTTTGCTCTTCGCCTTTGAAAAGGTACACTCTTCAGTTGTTTATTACATGTGTGAGTAACTACATATGTGAAAGGCAGTATATATGTGTGTTGGAGTATATAAATGGGTATAAGTGAGAGTGTGTGATTGTGAGAGTGGCTGTATGGATGAGTGTGTACTTGTATTAGTGATTGTATAAGAGCGTAAGAATGTGCTAGTATTTGTATGAGTAAGTGAGCTGGTGTGTGTATAACTGTATAGGTGAGTAAATGGCAGTGTGATTAATTATTTGCATGACTTACTAGGTGTGTGAGTACCTCTATGGATGAGTGGCGGTGTGTGAGTGTCTATGTAGGTGTATGAGTGCATATGATAGTCCTGTACTGAGTGACCGTAAGTATGAGTGACTGTACAGGTGAGTGAGTGGATGTGTGTGTAGACCTAAGAATCAGTGAGTGGGTATGTAGTTATTGGTGTTGGAGTGTCTATGGTTTTGAGAATGGCAGTCTGTAATTTAGAGTGGGTGTATCAAAAGTTATATTGGGGTGTGAGAAGATGCATGAAATTATCACATGGATGATGTCATCAGTGATGTCATTTGAGATGTCATCAGTGATGTCATCAGTGATGTCACTGACCATGTCATGAGTGATGTAATATGTGACGTCATCAGCAGTGCATTGCGGGCGCGAGTTATAGTTAGCTGAACTAACTATAACGGGAGAATTTCTATGGTTTTGTACGAGTGAAATGTCCAACTAACTATAACTGTCCCTAAAACCTATGGTTTTTCAGTGAATTTCTAAGGTTTTTTAAATGCTAATTTCTAACTATAACGTGCCTGAAACCTATGGTTTTTCAGTGAATTTCAAAGGTTTTTAAATGCTAATTTCTAACTATAACGTGCCTGAAACCTATGGTTTTTTCAGTGAATTTCAAAGGTTTTTAAATGCTAATTCCTAACTATAACATGTCAGAAACCTATGGTTTTTTTCAGTGAATTTCAAAGGTTTTGTAAATGACAATTTTTAAATGTATTAATTGTTATATTTATTTTTGATACTGATTTACTACATTTTTTAAACTATTTATTTTTAGATATTTTATTTTTAAATTACATTGTAATTACATTATACATTACATTACAAAATATACTTTCTCAGAATGAATGACTTTAGTTTAAATACTTTGCAAATAGGCAATAGACTTTTAAGTACAGTAGTTACAGTTGTTGCAATGGGCAACACAATTTCAAACACAATGCAACATTGAGCTCAATGTGAATTTCTAGTTAAATGCAATTAGTTACTTTATGGATTACTTTTCTAACCACAGGACTGGATCCTAGTTTCAGTCCTGGGACATCTCCTGTAAACAGTTGAGTAAAAGCATTTTGGTTACAGTAGTGATTTTTAAGGAATATTATTGTATTTTAAAAGTTGACAAACTTTTTCACATAGAATCACCAATGTTATCCTATGGGAGGAAATTCACTTAGCAGGTAAGTAGTGTTATCGTTACTTTTTCTTACTCAGTGGTGGATCCTGGATCCAGCACTGGTGCATCTCCTGTAAACAGTTGAAAGAATGCGTTTAAGTCATACAGGCGATTTTTAAGGAATATTTGTAGTTTGTGAAAATCAACACTTTGAAACTTTTCTGCTGAAAACCAGACAATGGATTCCTATGGAAGGAAATACAAGTTACTGGTAAGTACGGTTAGAATTACTTTTCAGGGTCAGTGCTGGGCTAAAAGATGCAGCACTGGGTTCTCTCCTGATAACAGGTGAGTAAATTGGAATTCGTAGTTCGGCAGATTTTAGAGGAATATTATAAAGTTCCAAAACTCCACACTTAGAAGAATTTCCAAGTGAAACCAGTCAATGTTACCCTATGGAAGGAAATTCAAGTTACTGGTAAGTACGGTTAAAATTACTTTTCAGGATCAGTACTGGGCTCGAAGATGCAGCACTGAGGTCTCTCCTGATAACAGGTGAGTAAATAGGAATTCGTAGTACGGCTGATTTTAGAGGAATATTTGCACAATGGTGAAGGAAGGGGTGGGGCCTGAGGTGACATGTCTGCAAACACGCCCTGTGGCGCGTTTTAAGTTGGAGAATTAATTCCTCCTCAATCCCGAAGGTCCCTAGGGGCCAACTAGCCCACCAGATACCTCCCGTATGCGCCAGAGAGCTGCTTTGCAGAGAGGTGTTCAGAGGCCACACCCCTTTTTACAACACTCTGCAACGCAGCTCCGTGGCGCTCACTGGAGGTACCTGGTGGGCTAGTTGGCCCCCAGGACCCTCAGGATTGAAGGGGATTTAATTCCCCATCTTAAAGCAGCGCCACGGGGCCTGTTTGCACACATGTCACCTGAAGCCCCGCCCCTCCCTTCACCACTGTGCAAACGCGCCCCGTGGCGCGTTTTAAGTTGGGGATTAAGTCCCCTTGAATCCTGAGGGTCCCTGGAGTCCAACTAGCGCACCATGTAGCTCCAAAAGCGCCACAGAGCTGCGTTGCACAGAGGTGTAAAAGGGCGTGGCCTCTGTACACCTCTCTGCAACGCAGCCCCCTGGCGCATACTGGAGATTCCCGGTGGGCTAGTTGGCCCCAGGGACCCCCAGTATTCAAGGAATTACTCCCCTTCTTACAACGCGCCATGGGCGCGTTTGCATAGTGCTGCAGGGAGGGCGGGGCCTCCGGCACATGCCGTTTTTTTTTTTCTTTCTTTTTTTTTTTTATGGGAGGGGGCTGCATGGCCCCTTCCCTCGTCCACTTTTGTCCCCGGGGACCCCATCCCCCGGGGCCTGAGGCTGTTCTTTTATTTTTTTATTTTATTTTTAAAACGGGAAGGGCCGCGTGGCCCCCCTTCCCTGGGCCTGTATTTGCCCCGGGGACCCCATCCCCGGGGCATGCCCTCTTTTTTTAATTAAAATAAATATTTGGAGGGGGCTGCGTGGCCCCCTCCTCAGGCCATTAAAGGCCCCGGGGACCCCATTCCCGGGGCCGGCCTTTGCGTCCTTTTAAAAAAAAAATGTAATTCCTTTTTTTAGAGGGGGCTGTGTGGCCCCCCTCCCGGGCCACTAATGGCCCCGGGGACCCCATCCCCCAGGGCCTGGCCACACGTTGGGGACCATGGGGGTGTCCCCAATCCCGCACGGTCCCGCCGGCTCCCCGCGTCCTGCGGGAGCCGGCATTGCTTTTCCATAAGGGAGCTGCTGACATGCAGCTCCCCTTATGGAAAAGCAATCTGCTTTGCTTCATTGAAGCGAGAGCAGGTTTCCCTGCTCTCGCTTCAATGAAGCAAAGCAAGTTTGCAATGACAGGACGGGAGCCGCGAGGCTCCGTCCTGCCATTACAAACAGCAGTGTCCCGGGGGTAGGCACCCGGGACACTGCAGGAGCCGGCCCTGGGGGTGGCGGTCCCCAGGGCCACCACAGGCTCCAGGAGGGGGCCGCGCGGCCCCCTCCCCACTTCTGCAAAGCCCCGGGAGGTGGTGGTCCCCGGGGCTTCGAGGGTCCGAAACGGACCCCCATTTTAAATTTTTAGTGCCCCGGGAGGTGGCGGTCCCGGGCGTGTGGGGGCTGGAGCCCCCACACAGGTATTTCAAATGTAAAAAGAAGCCCCGGGGGTGGCGGTCCCGGGGCTGCGGGAGGGCACAGTGCCCTCCTGCACCATTTTTATTAGAAAGCCCCGGGGGTGGCGGTCCCCGGGGCTTGGGGGGCCTTAGAGGCCCCCCCATTAACTATAAACCAACCCCCCCACATGCCCCCGGGACTTGGCCCACCCGGGGGCAAAATAGCTTCAAAGCGCGGGAGACCGCGCTTCGATTTTTTTTTTTTTACGGCGGGATCCGCGCACCCTAAGCGCATCCCGCCGATTTAAAAAAAAAAAAATGCTTTTTTCTGCCCAGGGGGTCCTTGTGGGACCCCTGAGCAGACCTAGGAGTCAGGTGTTTCTACCCTGCCCCTTTGTGCGTTTGCGCTCTTGCGATTTTTCTTTTTATCGGCGGGATCCGCGCACCCTAAGCTCATCCCGCCGATTTTTTTTTAAAAAAATGCTTTTTCTGCCCAGGGGTCCTTGTGGGACCCCTGAGCAGACCTAGGGGTCAGGGTGTTTCTACCCTGCCCCCTTTGTGCGTTTTGCGCACTTGTTTCTCTGCCTCGGTTCTACCGAGGGACAAAATGGCTGCCAACACTTCCTGATTTGGAGTGTTGACAGCCAATTAGCATGCAGCTCGTGATCAGGAGGGTGCGCGAATCCGACGCGGCCATAGATATATATGTGATTTTCCTTTTGATTTTCTCAGCAACTACTGAACGAATTTACACCATTTAACAATAAGGGTTCTTTCTGAACCAAGAACTACCTCTTTGCCAAATTTGGTGTAATTCCGTTCAGCAGTTCGGGCTGTAGCCGTGGCTAAAGTTTCCTATGGGAAAATGAATGGGGAAAACACGATTTGGGACCCCCCTTTTTTTCTCGGCCCCCGCTTGACGAATCACCCCGAAACTTTCAGGGTAGGAGCGGAGCGGGCCATAAAGTTTGAAAATTTCGCGAAGTTTCGTCAACCGACGCAAGAGTTATTTCAAATAGAATGTTGCGGATTTCCTATGGAAAATAGGTCCTAACTATAACTATCTACTGGCGACCGCCAGTAGATTATATGTATATATATATATATATATATATATATATATATATATATACATACACACACACACACACATGCAGTTACAATACATAGCCCACACTAATACCATAACACTCAACAGTTGGGCAGTTAACTGTAACTCAGACATTCTGCATAGTAAGCTGGCTGACACTTTTATACTAGCAAGACATAACTCCTCAGGGTCATGTCCATCACCAAATACTGACCCAGTCCACACCAAATAAACCACCCATCAGCAAATGACCAGACATGTAATATTTGACATGCCGTTGGGCAGTAGAGGATTTAAATTGAGTTCACTGCAGTTCTTTAAAGTTGCATATTACAACTGCTTCTTGACATCTCGCAATGACAATAAGATATCAAATGAAAATAACTAGTAGAGCATTCTTTTATATTCAGGCATTGTGGCGCTAGTCATTTACCTTAACAGAGAGCAGAACTGAAAAGCTGTCAGAGGATTATTATTTAAAAGGCCAATGTTTTAGACATTTCCTGAATTGAAGGTGACCTTTTAATGATTTAATTTCAAGAGGCAAGGGCGCTTGACTTTAGGAACAACTAAATTGCTCCTTGAAATCGATCGTAGAGGATAGTACCACTGCAATTTAGTCCTGAGAAATTCAGGACCCATATTGGAAAGAGATTTGTGTGCCATGCGAAGCGCCTTAAACATTGCCCTCTTCCTTACTGGAAGCCAGTGCAGCTTGATCAGTTCCTTGGAGACCAACTGATGTTTAGGTATGTTTAATATGAGGCATGCTGCTGTGTTCTGTACTACCTGTAATCTATTCAGGGGTAGCTGGTTAATTTCCAAATAGAGACCATTACAATAATCAAGTCGGTAGGAGGTTAAGGCCAATACTACATTTTTTTCTAGAGGCTAGTGTAATAAAAGGGAAGAATTTCCTTAGGACTCCAAGAATGTTAAAGCAAGACTCACTTGGTTCCCAAATGTTAACGTCTCGTCTAAAACTACACCCATATTTCTGGCTGATTTAACAGGAGACAGTAAGGTGCCAATCTCTGTTGGCCACCAAGAGTTAGACCAAATAGAAGCATTCTTGCCAAACATAAGGACTTCTCTTTTTTCAGGGTGTAACTTGAGATGGTTGTTTATCATCCAGATATCAACTTTGCACATATAATTGTGAAAATTTGCTGCTTGACCTGAGTGTCAAAGAATTACTTGGTTGCGTTGCTGGACTCCTTTCAAGACTAATAACTGCATTGGAGGCTAAATTGGAGCCTATTATTCATCCTTTAACAGCTATTGAAAAAGAGCTTTTCAAACAAAGCCAGTCTAAGTCCAGTTGTCGTGTGGAAGTCCCCGTCCCCATTCACCCCTGCACAGTTCATCGCCCCCGCTAACCTACCTGGGTCACAACGAATGGCTGGGGAGGCTGAACCGACGAGATCTCAGAGCTCTGGTGCCATACCTAGCCCCCATATCCACCTCACAATACCAAACATCATTCCTCATTCTTTAATAGCCGGTGCGCATAAGGGTGAGGGGGCATGTAGGAATGGGTTAGCGCCTCCTGGCCCGTCGGGAGGGGTTAACAAGCCACGCAATCGCGACGTGCGTTCCTCTTGCCCCAGGCCGATTACTCTCAAACTTCCCAATCTACCCCTTACATAGCAGTGCTGGGGAATGTTCCTATCCTTTCACCAAGTACCACACAGGACTTTGATCAACTTAAAAATAACGTTTTGCACTTGCCGAACTTAAATACCACCCTGGGGGCCAGGGTGTCAAGCCATATCATCATGGTACAAAGAGTGAGCTGGGTTGGCAGGGTCAACAAATCATTTTTGGGGGACTGTATTAACATCAGTTTCTACAGGCCTCATGTAGCCGAGAGAATTCTTGCATCTATTAGGTGCCCCGCCCCTAGTGGGTTTATCTCTACCATTGTCACCCTGCCCTTGGGGTTCTTCTACAGACCACAGGTTCGTCCATCACAACTTGGCTATAGGCAAACTCCGGGACCATTGGATCCGGCTCAAGGTACCTGGCAAGGGGCTGCCCTGGACTTTGCGCTCTTGAACAGGTTTTTCCTCCTATTAACCCTGGATGGCTGTGATTGACTGCCTGGGACTAACTCTCCAGAAGAGGTCCAGATAGATCCCCAAGTCCTGAGTCCTCAGGTTCCTACATCTCCAGGTCGTAAAGAGTGTAACCTTATCATTTGGAATATCGCTGGCCTTTCAGGCAGGTTCAACAACCCTATGTGGTTGACCTTTATTAAAGGCTTTGATGTGGTCTGTCTCCAGGAGACATGGGCAACTCCAAACTGCTTTTTTCTGGAAGATTACAAGACTCTCTTTCTACCAGCAAACCCCGCTCAGGTGTGGAGAGCTATGGGGGATGGATCATTTTTGTGTCCCTATTGATACGTTGCAGCCTCTAAGTTTTACCTATGGAGGTTCCCACCTTGTAAGCTCTTTTACTCTCCATGGGGTCGAGCAAATTGCTCCTGTTGAACTTTTATATTGCCTTCTCAGTGCCCCTGGGGGTCACCAACATCCATGTATTAGGTTCATTTAAAAAAATATATATATTTTTAAAATTCTTTTTACTAGGCAGTTGTTTGGAGTCAACAAAGTACAGTTTTACAGCAAATTAAAGCATTGTAGGCTAGTCGCAGGGGGCCTGGACATCACTGGTTGCTAATGTACCTCCCAACCACCCAACCCGAGAGCTGCATATTGCACTGTGGAAAGAATTGTCAACAGTCTACCTACGGGACGAAGTTGTCCGCTTTCCTCCCCCTCAGCCTGCATCATTAACCCCCCTATGTTGCATTCATGGTCCCCAAATCTTTTCGAATTTGCGGGGGCAGTCTCGGGCTTGGTATGTTTCACGTTCTGCCAGTTGACACCAGTCAAGGTCCTCTTCCCATTCCCTGACCGTTGGGGTCTGTTCTCTCCCCAAAGTCTGGGCAAGTTAAGTTTTGCCACCCCTGCGGCGGTGGTCAGCCATTTACTAGAGTGTGTGGGCCATTTCTCTTCCGCTGCAATACCTAGCAAAAGCCATTTGGACTCTAGTGGGATTACCAGTCCAGTGACGGCCTTCATTAACCTAACACTTCTGGAATGGGGTTACAAAGGTGATGGACAGTCCCAGATCGCGCGGTAAATGGTGCCTATGCTACCACCCCCCTAGTACATGCGACCGACTCGCAGCGGCCCATCCTGTATACCCTGGATCTAGAGAGGTACGACCTGTGTAACACACGGAGGTGCACCAAGCGAAATCGAGCTCGTATGGCTAGCTCTCTAGTGCTTTGCAGGGCCTCCTTCCATTCGCTGTTTTCCAGGGGGCCCACATTTTTTGTCCAAGCCGATCTCATTTGAAAAAGGGGGTCCGGTGAATTATTCATTATCTTTATATATATTAGGGAGACTGCCTTAGTGGGCATAGGATCCAAGAGTAGCTGATCCTCCATAGGGGAGTAGTCCAGCAATTGTTCCCCCTCGGGTAGGTGGCATTTTAGTGCATGCTGTAGCTGCATGTATCGAAATATCTCCCCTTGGTCTAGGTCATATTCAGACTTTAGCTCTCTAAAAGTTAGCAGTGAGCCCCCTCCAGACGTCTCCCAACTTATCTATTTCTATTAAGTGCCATAGTGTGTGGCTTTGCAGCCTCTTCACCTCTCCTAGGCTGTCACTGTTCCACAGCGGGTTTTCCGCTGTTAGCTGGTCACTCCACCCCAGGTGTCGATTGGTTGCCCTCCATGCCTGCAGCATTATCTGGGTATGAAACAGGAGCGTTCATTTTGTTTGCCCTCCTGTAGACAAGTGCTGGGTACCCCCTATTACCCATGACCCAATGGTCCACCCTGTAGGCCGGTTCGTCTCTCCCACCAAACACCCAGTCATTTACTACTATCAGTTGGGCCGCCCAGTAGTAGGCTCGGAGGTCCTGGACCGCTAGGCCTCTGTCAAAGACTCTGCACTGTAGTTTCACTAAGGATATGTGCGCCACTCCCCCCCCAACCCATAGTAGGGTCCTCAGTGTGCTGTTGACTTTGCAGAAGTAATTGTCGGGGACTTTGTATGGGGTGTTTTGAATATTTGGAGCATGCATGGGAGGGTCATCATTTTAAAAAGCATGGCCCTCCCCATTAGGGATATGGGTAGCGTTATTAGGTTTATTTTTAAGAAATCCGAAAGGATTTAATGTGGCAAGTGTAAATATTATGGTAGTCGGTAATTTTAATGTTCATTTATGTGGGGACCCGAGGGACGAAGGAGTGCAGGCTCTAAGATGTTTCCACATGACCGGTATGCATATAGAACATACCCAACAGGGAACGAGTCTTAACGTCATTTTAAATTAATTCGACCTAGTTTCAGCAATGTGTAAGTTGGACCTATGGAAAAAGGAGATCAACCCCGCCTTTACATGGAGGGGTTGTGAGTCTTTTATTGATTTTATCTGTCTTGTGTTTTATTTCGGATTTCATAATTTCCTCAAACCCCTTTAGTGATCATAACCCAGTGTGTGCTACTATCTGTGGGTCCCTGCTTGCTCATTCTCCCAGGGTGGGGGGTAGAGGGACTTATAAGCCCTTGGGGTAGGCAGGAGGCTCAAGTGGTACCAGATAATTCCAGATTCTTTTTAGAACACTCTTTACACCCAGCGTAAGAACGAGTTTGAAACTTGTATATCTCAACAGATGAATCCATGTAGTATTCTGGAGGCCTTCTCTGAGATCTCTAATACCATCTCACAACTACTGACGGCACCAGCCCACGGTATCAGGGTATGTTGCTGAGGTAGGCTGCTCCCGGGCCTTGAGAACCCTAAAGAGAACTTTGAGGGCCAAAACAAGAGATCCCTCCTTTGTTAGGAACAGCCATAGCCTGTAAAAACAAGAACTTACTAGTTGGAAGAACACCATAAAGGAGGAGGCCTGGTCAGAACTGATAGAAGCTAGTACCCTGAGGAGTAGCTCCATATTTTGGAGTTTTATCAACAATCCCTTTTTTGCAGCAGATACCGTGGACGCTCTGGAGGCTCATATAACTGAAGACAGCTGGGTGGGACATTTTGAGTAAATTTATTACTCCCCATCCTCTGCATTTAGAGGAGGACTGGGTAGGATAGAAGGGAAAAGCTGCTTTAAAATTTTCATCAGAGGAGGTCAAGAAAGGCATACTGGGGTTATCTAAGAACAAGGCCCTGGGCCCTGATGGGATTCCCCCTGACCTTTATGTACAGGACGTGGAGGTCTGGATCCACGTCCTGACCTCTCTTATTAACAGCGCTGTGGAGGTTGGCCCCCCAGAGTCATGGGCAAAGTCCATTTTCTTTTGAGGATCCCCACAGGGACACGGTAGCAACGCTACATTATTCAAAAGATTTAAAGGTCACCCGCGACTTTAAAATTCAAAGATGGGTATGGCAGGGCTGTATTTTGGCCCCATTCCTTTTTAACATATACAGTTAAAATTTGGAGCAGGTTCTATCTGATTCAAAAGTAGACTGTCCCCCTGTGGGGCTCTGGCATCTGCCAGTCCTAATATACGCAGACAATGCAGTACTTATGGCCAAAACCGTGAGGGCCCTGCAGACCTTACTGGATTTGTTTGTTTATTTCATGGAGGAGCTGGATTTATCGGTGAACAATAACAAATCTTTCGTAATGGTCGTAGGCCCCCGATCCGCCAAATCAATCACCTTTAAAGGTGGGTATTCTCCAGTGCCAAAGACCAGGGAGTTTTCCTATTTGGGTTTGTTGTTCGACTCCTCCTTGAGCTGGCGTCCCCTGGTTAACAGGAAAAAAGAGGACCTTGTTAGGATGAACGCTGCTGTATTTAATTTTGCTACACGATGAGGCAGCAGACCCACTGGCGCTCTCCTACAGATTTATAGGGCTAAGTCCATCTCTAAAGCAAGTTATGGGAGTTAAATATGGGGCTACACCAATCAGAAGGAGATGCAAATTGTCAAACGCTTTTCTAAGATGTTTTCTGTGTGTCTCGCAAAGTACCCCAACCTTCTCAGTGCATGAAGAATTGGTAGTGGCTTATCTAGCTGATATCACTGCCTTTCCGCCCTCTCCCGCTAGATGAATATCTGGATCAGGCCTGGGATCCAACTGAGTAAAGAGATTATCAATGACTTCCCGGCCCTGGATTATTCCCTTCACATCCCCTGGTTTAAATATATCAGAGACTATTTTTTTTAACCTAGGTGGGGTGATTTATTCAGGAATCCGAACAGTATCTGTATGCAGGACCATAAATGGGTGAAAGAACACTTTCTTAGAAAGAGGCGGTTGGATAGGGAGGGGGACGCTGTAAAAAAGACCAGTGTCTGTTGATACGTCCTGAAAACTGTGCCCGAGCCTTACCTCTTGAGTGTTAAAAGTAGCTACGACCGCTTCTTACTCACTAGGTTCCGGCTGGACCTATTGCCCTTCTTGTTAGTCTGCCCGCGGGGAGGTAATAAGGGGGTTAACCTTACGCCCTGCGGCTGCGACCATAAGTCTCCGCAGTGTTGTGTACTTCATAGGGTGTCCTTAAACAGGCTTTCTAGAATCATGACCATATATAGGCACAATCCAACCTGCCCTTATATAGGCATAGAATCCCAGACCTTATTTAGGCATAAGCTATGCATACCAAATACAGGCATGGCTTCCGACGTCCGTCCACCCTAGCGTCTCAACGGGTCCATGAACAAACAGACCCTCTGGCTGCGGGAGTCTCCCTTGCCCGGGACTATTGATTTCTTCAAGGTCTCATACATTATGCATGAACCTCTTATTCCCTAAGGGATTCATTCATGACATCTTTCGCTACCCAACTCACGTCAATGCTAACATTTTCAGGTATAAATATACCTTCCCAAACCCCTGTAAATAAGAGGAGACCTCGACTTCAGAGGAGCCCGATTCCCGGCCAGACGCACTGAGAAGACACTGCCCTTCCTGCACGCAGAGAGTCCAGCTTCCAGTGATCTAACTTCCCTTGTGGGGTGTTGGAGTTCGAGTCCGGATAGAGATTCCTACCTCTCTCATTCTTAAGGTATGGAGCAGACAAGAACCTAGAGGGACTCTTGGCATAATAGACTCTTGGCATACTAGGTGTAACTTACTCTTAGAATACTCTAGTCAGGAATACAGCACCTACTTCTACTTCTCCCTACACCTAGGACAGGTTAGGCACACTGGGTAGAACTAGGCTAGAAACGCATCGTATGAGTACTCGCATTTTTAGGTTGTGTCATTTTATGTAAATGCATATATGCTAAAAAGATAATGCTGACGCAGTATTATTTATTTTTACTGCTCACCTTGTACATTATTTATCTCGCATACTGTCTTGTGATCGTAACAGCACATATAACTTACAACAGAAACAAGACTGTTCAATAAATCCTTTATTGAAACACCCGTCTGGTTATTTCTGTGTAACTCTGAGAATAACTGAAACATGTACAACTGAGCTGAGTGAAATGGTTATCTATTGTTTCTACGACTCTGGGACACATCCTGCTTCTGTAAGGGAAACACAGTGGTCATGTTTTGCGGCAGCCAGAAACTAATCCCTTCTTGTCGTCAAGAAGTTTCTAGTGGCCTCTGAGCTAGCTGGCACAAGTAATTAAGTTTAATATACTCGATAGGGACATACCGGCCTTAGTCCTATGTCAAACCTATAGGATATATTATTCCAATGCGCAGAGCCTATAAGGGAAATAGGAGCTACACTACAGCAGGACACGCTACATTTTATGATGTTTTGTAGCTTTTATAAAGCACCCAGGAAACATTATATTCTCCTCATACTGAAAAGGGCAAATTTTACTCAGATTCACACCGCACTCATATACTTTCAAATGCTTTCGGGAGTTATTATTCTTAACGTTCTTAGCTTTTTAAAAGTTGCTGTTAGGTTGAGAAACAGTTGTGATTAAACCCCTCAGAGTACAGGACATTTGTCACCTTCTTAATTTTGTAGGACCTTTTTAACTGTGTATTTATTCATTGTATTTTTAAATTGTTGATATCGAGGATGACTTTGAAGTATGTGTCATGGCTTGCTTTACTTTTATGGTTTTTATTTCAAATTCCAAATAAAGTTGATTGATTGATTGATTGACTCGAGTGTCGTTTGTTATAGTTTCAATTAACTGGGTAGCATCAGAATAAGAAAGAACAGAGAGTCCAAATGATCTAATAAGAGGCCAAGCGGGAAACATAAAGATTGAAAAGGGCAGGGGTCTGTGATGAACTCTATGGTACACCATATGACAACAAAATTGGTTTGGAGGTGAATCAATTGCAGGCACCACTGTGACCTTTCTGGCAAAAAGGAATGTAACAGCTCCAGGGCCTTGTCCTTGATCCATAAATGAGCAAGACGGGTCAATAGCAGGGGGTGGCAGATGCTATCACATGCCACCAAAAGATCTAATAAAGTAAGAACTACAGAACCGTCACTGTCGACTATGCCTCTAATGCCATGGGCTACCACTACCAGTGTTGACTCTGTACTGTGACCACTTCTGAAGCCTATTTGAGACCTATCTAATATCTTGTGGGTGTACATCACAGGTGTCAGTTCTGCATTTAGGGCCCTCTCCTGGATTTCCGCTGGTAGCAACCATAAAGAAACAAGTCGATAATTCATGTCCTGATGGTTTTTAATAAGAAGGATGTGAGATTTCTTTTATATTTGGAGACGGTAAGGGGAGGGTTTTTACAGAGCATGATTGGATTCGGTGGCAGGAAGCAACTGGGTACAGACAGTGTTTTTTTCTTTTAATGGGGGATGAGAAGGGGAGGCTATTTGCAAAGGGTGGTGTAGGTGGATGGCAAGAAGATACTTATTTTTCTTTTTAGATTTGGAAATTAGCAGAGATGGGTTTTTACAGGGGGTGATGGGATTTTGTGGCCTGAGGCCAGGTATTTTGTTTTTTAGTGTGGGGGGGTGTATCTCAACAGTGGCGGGTGGGGGTGAATAGCAGAAGGCAAGATGTATTATACTTTTTTTTTTAATAAAATGATTTATGGCTCCCCCATTACTTCTCCTCCCCTACAAGCGTGTTCCGTGGGATGCAGGGGCTGATGATCTGGGGGCCATATGTAATATATAGGTTTAGATGGGTAAAATGTACATTACATGAATGTTTTTTTCCTCGGGCTTCTGAGTGACTTCATAGACAACTCGAGCTTTGCTTTTGCCGTCTTTTCTATGTCACTCAGAAAACCTCGATGAAAAACATCCCCAGTTAACTTTCTACAATTCTATATATTATATTACTGATGTTACTAATGGGGTCCGTTGCTGTGGTAAAAACATGCTTAGGAACCGATTACGATGTCGGTTGGAAGGGCATCTGAGAGCCTTTCGGAGTCGGACCTTCCGACCGACTCGTACTCGGAGTCGGTTTCCCCGAACGACGCATTACTATGCCCAAAAACCATTCCTTACCGACCGACTCGGTTACTCCGATTCCGACTGGATCTTCCGACCGGGAAGCCTTCAGAAACGTTGAATGGAGCCGTTCGGAGCCACTTCGGAGTCCGAATCCGCCCACCCTATTACGATGCATACTTCTGACGCGCCAAATCGGTAGCACCAACCACCTCGTCAGAGCAGTCGGAAGCGGAGTATTTCAACTCCAAATCGCGTCACAACACGATTCCTGTGTCCAAGACTCTGCAGCTATGCATCCCATCGCACATGTCATCCCTCTACTGTACATCTTCGATGAATACTACAACCCCAAACGACGCAGTCGTCTCAGACGGTAAGTTAGACACTTCGGTAGCACCAACCACCTCGTCAGAGCAGTCGTAAGCGGAGTATTTCAACTCCGAATCTCGTCACAACGCGATTCCTGTGTCCGAGACTCTGCAGCTATGCATCGCATCGCACATGTCATCCCTCTACTGTACATCTTCGATGAATACTACAACCCCAACCGACACGGTCGTCTCAGACGGTAAGTTAGACACTTACACCTACAAAATAACGTAACTACCCCACGAAAGACAATACAGTAGAAACTAGGGGTGTAACTAGAGCCAAATTTCAGGGGGGGGGGGCGGGTCTGCTACTTCCAGCAATCTAGAGCCAAATTGGGGTGGGGGGCAGCTACTTCCAGCAATGTAGAGCCAAATTGGGGGGGGGGTGGTACTACTTCCAGCATTGTAGAGTCCAATTGGGGGGTACTACTTCCAGCAATGTAGAGTCAAATGGGGGGGTACTACCTCCAGCAATGTAGAGTCAAATTGGGGGTTGGTACTACTTCCAGCAATGTAGAGTCAAATTAGGGGGGTACTACTTCTAGCAATGTAGAGCCATATTGGGGGTCTTACTTCCAGCAATGTAGAGTCATATTGGGGGGGTACTACTTCCAGCAATGTAGAGTCAAATGGGAGGTACTACTTCCAGCAATGTAGAGCCAAATTGGGGGGGTGGTACTACTTCCAGCATTGTAGAGTCCAATTGGGGGGTACTACTTCCAGCAATGTAGAGTCAAATGGGGGGGTACTACCTCCAGCAATGTAGAGTCAAATTGGGGGTTGGTACTACTTCCAGCAATGTAGTGTCAAATTAGGGGGTACTACTTCTAGCAATGTAGAGCCATATTGGGGGGTCTTACTTCCAGCAATGTAGAGTCATATTGGGGGGGGGGTACTACTTCCAGCAATGTAGAGTCAAATGGGGGGGGTACTACTTCCAGCAATCTAGAGCCAAATTGGGGGGGGCTGCTACTTTCAGCAATGTACAGTCAAATTGGGGGGCCTGCTACTTCCAGCAATGTAGAGCCAAATTGGGGGGGGTAATATTTCCAGTAATATGTCCATTAATAATGTAACAGGTGCTCATGCAAAGTGCCTCAATACCTTCGAGTGGAGTACGAGCTGTAGAAAACTGCAAAAAGAACAAAGCCTAAGGTTACTAGTCAGGAAATGTATTCTCACACGGTGGCAGCAAAAGTAATTGGCAACTTGAAGAAATAGGCGGAGTGCAGATGTAGGTGCTCTAGGGACTGTTGAAAAACAACAAAGCTTCGTCGTCAAGTAATTGGTCACTTAAAGACCTGTGAAATACTCGGGTGCTGCTGCGATAAGACGACAGACCAGCCACCCACAGCAACTCAAGAACTGTCTGTGTGTGTGGGTAAGCTGTCTCAGCCTGGGCTGACACACAAGACGGGGGGGCTGAAGCCCATTGAGCCCTATGGGTGTTGCGTTCTACTAGAAAGTGTTCTGTACAGGCTCGAATTGGGAAGGCGGGCAATCGGGTATTGGTCGATGGGCCGGTGCCCCAGGGTCACCTGTGGGCCATTTTTTGCGGCCTCTGTAAACCACCCCAAGAGACTGACGTACTTCCCTAGTCCCCACCAGGCCACTGTAATGTGGCGCCAGTATCTTGTCCGCTCCCCAGCCGTGCTGTAAATTGAGGCTGGGGGCCAGCCTTTGGGGCATACTCACCCTGGCGCCCTGCCTCGCGTGCCCTGACAGAAGCAGTGTTATCTTCCCCACCGGAACATCACTTTTGGTTTATGGCAGATGCAGGGAGGTTGCGTTGGATGTAGGGGCCTTGCTGGGAGGTAAGTTCCATTTGGTCATTCTCACCTACCCCCTACCTCCTTGATCATCAGCAGTGTGCTTTCTCACACCTCCCTTGCCAGGTAAATGCCCTGAGGCTACAATGAAAGGGATGATCATGGAATGTGGGCCACTTACTTTTAGAGAACCCGAGCCTCATTGTGATCCCAAACCATCCCTGGTTCCGTAGCATGTTGTGTATGTCAAATGAGGGAATGCCATCATCGGGTAGGTACAGTCACACCGCTAAATACTAGGAGAAACACACATTTGAGGTTGGAACAGGAATGCCCATAGCCACAGATATGTATGTATCACAAAGTGAAATCATATGTATAAAAGAACACTCTTATCTGACCTAATATCTGAAACGCATACAAAGACCACAACATCTCATGTCATAGGAAGTCACATTGCAGGACGTGACATCATTTATCCTAATAACCTTGCCATTTCTTAAACACTATAGAAGTACATGGTGTACTCCGGATAGCTTCCAAAGAAAATACAACATGTACAAATCACACAGGAAAGTGAAGTCTAAATCTATAGCTGATCTACCAAGTAGCAAGAGAATACATCCGCCCAATCAGATGGTTAACCTAGGCCTAGCTTATTTAATATCTCACACCTCACTTTACATGATGCACCAATTGTTGACAGATCAATACATGTCTACAAACAACAAATTGAATACTACAGTACAACGAGGACCTCCATTCCCCTTCAGCCCAATCTCACAGTCCCACATCCTGTGTCCTGATGAGTGCAGCAGTGTCAGAGCAGGTCATCATAGGGAGACACAACCAGAATTGGTTGTTGGATGTGTCAGCAATAACAACATGGGAAGGACTCAGACAAATTAATCCCTTACATATAATCCCTACCATGCACACAGGTCAGATAGCATGCACACGGCACTCAAATACATAGGGACACAACTATCTTGGGGCACACTACTATCTTGGGGCACACTATGCTTTGCCAGGCCAGGTTGACACGCCCCTGGTGGACCCGAACCATTCACCCACCACTGTTCACTCAGGCCAGCCAGTAGGGCATGGGATAGGATACCTACCTGTACAGTCAGGACAGGGTATCAAAATGTCCCACTTGGAATCACAGCACTCAAAAAAGGGACAAAGTGATAATAGTCCACACGGAGCAGCTTCAGATCTGCACGTACACAAAGGATGGTTCATCACCCAAAACCTTGGGTGAATGAAGACACACATCTCCAAAGTAAGACAATTTCTCACATACAAAAGACAGAGACAGGGAAATGCGTTTGCTGGCATATGGTACAATGAATGTCCCCGGCACTCAACTCACAAGACATCTCCACATCCAAACTAAAACCTCACTATCAGCTCATTATCATGTCCTGGACACAATTTAGGATGTATAGCAAATCATCTTTATTAATCAGGAAATGCAGCTCTGGTCAGATGGGCAGAACAAACATTCAGCAAGGAATCAAGCACACCACAACAGGAGCATATGGAACAAAATCAAACAACACGATAAACATAACAAGATAAAACAGCACAGAGGGATCATGTGCATTTAGAAGGTCAGCAACACATATACCTCACAGGCCACACATGGGGGGTGATACTAGGGCCTCTAAGACAATAGCAATTGACAACAGTTGTCATTGTAGCATATGTGTACTCCAAAAGACACCCCTACACATGAACAAAGGAGGAAATGTCATGCAGACAGTCTGCCTCACATGACAGAGCAGCTGCCTCATCTAGCCATGTCCGGAACACCTCTCATAGTGCCATTGACATGTGTCTTTGACCCTCAGCCTACAAAGTCCTACACCCATCCAGCGGCTCTTCATGTAACAATTTTACCCACAGCTTAGCTACTGCAATCCTCTGGAGGCACACAGATCACTCCCTGCTCTGCGCAGTAGCCTCAGCCCTACACCATTAGCAAGTAGCTGTGCACAAGTGTTGCTGTCTTGGGACTGCAGTGGCTCTAACAATGCATGCACATGGGTGGCATATGATTACCATGTACAAATCCATCCTTCATTAGATTACCTCAAAAACATAATCACCAGGAATATCCCTCTCTCCATCCACTCCAATGCAAGGAGATTGAACCAACCCCTCACTGGTCCAAATACATCTGGAACACAGCAACAAAGGATTGAAGCATATAGCCATGTAAAGAAATTATGTATCAATTACAAAATAGGTGCATTACGTTGTGTGCACAGATAGCAGGACACACACTTTTGTGGTTGGACAGCTGAGGTAAGACAGGGCCTGTGCCACATGTCAAATTGACTGGAATGGAGTTTGGCATCATGCCATACTGTACATCTGTAGTGCCTAATCTATTCTCACTCCTCGCCTGTGGTGGACTCATAATGTCTCAGTGTCCCATAGCTAGCGAGCAGGTGACAGTGGGTAATTCTTCATGTGTCCAAACACATCAAAAATAAGATCACCAGTCTCCAAACTCCACCTATGACGTGCAGGCTGTGTGTTAGGGGCCGAGGTGCCGAATCAGTGTCTGTCACTCTCCATATGTGTCCCATCTCAGCCATCCGTGTGCCATGTGCCAAGAACTGGAACCCTGCAATGTTAGGATCTTCCTGCAACTGGACAAAGGTAATGTGCTCCCGGACCCTGATTGGGTCCCCCACTGAACTCAATCCTGTGTCCCTCCATGCGGCCAGTCCTTCCCATAAATTCTACTATGGAAATGAGCCAAGACGTGCAGAATAAGAGATGGAGAGTACGGGATCACGTCCCTCAGTAGCCACAGGCCCACTACCCCAAAACCACACTTTCACCAGGCTGTCAGCTCCACAGGGGAGCTGTGTTTCAGGGAGCAACATTGATCCCAAAATCTCATGTGCCCTGCATTTTGAGAACATGCTTACTTTGTACAACTGCCTACCAAACAAACTTTACACTGGCTATTGCAGTGGTCCTGCCACATAACATTCCATTTAAAATGAACAGCCTGGACAGCCTTCGCTTTGGCAGATGCAGGCCCCACAGAGCCACACTTATCATGCCACTATTGCAGATCAGCCCTCGCAGCATGGTGTCAAACTCCCTGGAGGTGCACCAGGCACAGCCACTGTATGGTGATGGCAAAAACACAAGATGCAGGGGAGCATTAACTTCTTAGAAAGTGAAATACAGCCTAGGCCTGTAACTGGAAGAGTGATCCTAAAAACCATCTGTGGACGTAATGAGGATATGGCCCTGCTAGGATTCACACAATGAGACACTTTGCATCATCACAGTTAAAGATCCTTAATTTCAATAAAACAGGAAGCTCACGCATCACACACATGGATTGTGGGTGTCTCCAATCATTCAAGGTGGCCCAAGAGAGATACAGTCACCTGTTTCAAGTATAAGCTCATAGGCATTATCGAGACTGGGCGGGAGGCTGAACAACGCATGAGTGGTCAACGTGGCAGTGCGCAGAATCACTCTGGGTATCTCTTGTACCAGCCAACAGGTTGTTGAGCACTGCACGCAGTGCTAGATCAAGTACAGGTATATTCAATACAGACAGGAATCAGGAAACGTCTAACTTGCTTTCAGACTAGGGGGGAATGTATAGGCCACAACAATACACCGTGAAGGATTCATGGATGACTTCCTGACTAGTGTGCATCTGGGGCAGGTGATCCCTAATCATCAATATCTGCTGGGTTGTTGTTAAGCAACAGAGGAGGCAGGACAGGAGTTGCCCGACTTATCTCACTCCGTGGGCATTCCAGCTTGTCATGTTGCAAAGTAAATGCAACGCAGTTGCACAATCAGATGGGTGTGGTGTGTTTCAGCATCTGTCAGCATGGCTAACATCACAGCCTGCAACTGAACCGCAGTCTATTGATGACCTAGTGATGATTGTATACAGCAAAGCCCTGGGGATATTGGCCCTAGACAACACCCAAGTCTCCAGGCCCAGCCTCTCAGTACTGATTTCAGTGCTGCACACTCCAACAACCTAGAAGTTGTTGTGTCCCAGTCATCATTGGGATATTTGAAGACCGAATCCCTCAAGGAATTAGCAAAATGCACGGCCAAACAACAACATAGGATGCAGTCACCATGTGTGGCCTGGGGGGTGCTGCACACTACACCCAATCTGTATGTGTATTGGGTCATCGTCTGAGAATGTCATTCATAGCTATTCAGCATCTAGCTCCTCAGGCTGTAGTGTGAGCTGCTGACAAATAATTCCATTCCGAATGTGCAGATTGTGAACTGTAGAGTTGTAGGAGTACTCATGAGTCTCAGGAAGTAGAATCCACCAACAGTAATGGAGGGATCTGTGCGCAGCCCGTTGTTGAAGATAAGCTGCCAGCACTGGAGAGGATGCCAGGGGTGGGGGGGTGCTTAATTGGTGGCTCTCTGACACAATTGACGCCCTCAAGCCAGGGGATATGGGTACACCTTGTGAGGATGAGGGATATGTGCATAATGAAGTTTGCTTTGTCCATATTTGGCACTGAAACACTGCCCCCTAATCCGTGAAAACATCAAGGAGACCCTCTACAAAGACATATTGCCCTCAGGCTCTGTGGCAGTGTTTAATGGGCTAAATGGAACCTCGTATGGACCCACACAAGGGCTACCCTTGCCAAACCAGAGTAGAGGATGCATAAATATTGGTAATGCAAACACTTATGGAACTGGGTATAATGATCCAGTGTCACATGTGTCTCTTGTAACCGTTTTTCATCAGCACATCCAGAGATATCATTACAATGCGTCTATCTCCATTGGTGTCCCCATACCTCTGACATTCAAAGTCAGAATGCCATTAGTAGCCATGTGTGTAGTGTACTGGGAAGTGTGGGGATGCGTTTCAGGAGTAGTCTGCCCACAGGTGGCCCACCAACACATCCTGGAGTATCCACCTGGGGGGCTATGACCCTCTAAACAATGGACTGCCATTCAATGTTCATGCATCATGACAGTAAAATATGAGCACTCAACACCTCCATCCCAGGGCAGTATCCAAGGGGAACAATGAGCAATCAGTGACAACATCTACCTACAAAGGGTAACTTGCCATTTATGCTCACACAACTCAGGCAAGGCTATGTGGAGGGAACGTGTCCTGTGATGCCAATAGATTTTGCATATGCCAGTGTTCTCCTAGCCGCCATTTCAACAATCTGTCATGAACAATCAGTGCCAGAGAGCAAGCTGCAGCTAACACAGACTACATCCCCAACTTTCATCTGGCAACTGTTTTTGTATACTTATATCCATCTAATCTCCACATGTGTACATTTCAACATTACCTGTTGCTCTGCATATTCTTTACTCGTGCTGGTCTGACCCTCTCACATCCACCTCAAAGTAAATGCTCATCTCTCAATCTATCCATCATACACAAGCTCTTCATTATCACCCTCTGCTGCAGCTATTCTGAAAACCATTTCTGCCCTCCAAGCTCCACCCTTGTACTCTGACTCTGCCACCAAGACTCTCACAATCTCATACTGGCGCTGCCCTTCGTACAGCTGCACCTACATTCACAGCACCACTCTTCATCTCTGTACACGATACCTCTCCCATACATGATATGTACACAATGTACTGTACTCATCACCTTAGTAAACGTTAAATGATCATGTCAAATGTACATCTCTCATCACCATTTGGACCTTCACTAATGTCTTGGACTGCACTTTCATCACAATGTGCAGCATCACATCCAGCTCTGACTTTCACACTCAACACATCACCACATCTCTCACCCAGACACCATACATTGCTCAATGAATAGGTCCTCATTCATTCGCTTCTCACCATTCACTCACCCTACTCTGCTTAAGTTCTACATTTCACAAACTACTGCATCCACAGATTTAAAAACAACATACATCAACTGGACAACACCTCACATCTTCCCATACAGCACCCTAACTTACACAGCTGGTGTATACCCTTGACATACACTTATCCACTTTGTTACAATCAACAAGTTTAACTTAGCTGTGGATGTGACAGGGCCACATGGAGAAAGATTTCCATGCTCCATACCTCCATTTACTTCTGAACTTTAACAACTACCTTTATCAATGGCACTGCCCTGTCACAGTCATCTCTCACCGTTGTGCCACAGACTACAGCTATTATCTCCTGCCAGACTCCAAACTGTCTAGCTGGTTCAACCTCAATCACATCTACCTATTCCTAGCATACCTTGCCCAGGCTTTAACCAGTCTGACAAGGTCACACACTCTGATTTCCACACCCCAGCATTTCCAAACATTCACATTGTAAGGATGAGGCTATTTCACGTCTCCTATACAGGAACTGCCTTTGAACCTAACTCCTACCTTACACTCTCATAAAAATCCTAACTTGTCCTGCACCCATTACATACGAGTCTCTAGTCCATTACCAAAATGGGAACACAAGTCTCTCTAACCTCTACCTTTGTTAAGCTAGCTCAGCCCATGCAACATCAACCTTGCAAAACACATCTGCAGCTAGGCCTCACATTCCAAGTTCCACCTCCTCCACTGTCTGTCAACTTAGTGCATGGGTGTGACACCGGCTCCTGTGGCATCTGCACAGCAGACGGGCCCGCAACACTTCTGTGCACTCACAGTCCACTCGGCTTACCACATGTAGGACAGGGCAATCCAGTAGACATAACAGCACTCCTAGTTCAGCTCTGTGTGATCTGTGACAGCATCAACCATAGCTCAAAAGTACTCCATTGTCATCTATGCACAAATGACAACCTACACACAAATCATAATCTCAACTACAAATGATGTGTGGTTAAACTTGTATACGGAGAAAGTGGAGTCCTGGGAGGCAACAGGGTCGGGACACTGTCAGAATATTGCCTACCTTACACTCAACATGGGCACAGGAAATGTATCAGATGGGTCCACAGCCTTGAAGGATATTGGCCTACAGTGGCATGCCACCTGTGGCAAGGTGGTCATTGCCACTAGTCTACCAGATCTATAGAAGACACAAACTTTGGTCCACCACTATTAAGTCACATGAAAGATTTGTACCATTACTTTGTGTACATGGGTGTGTCCAAGGTCACTACCATGTGTTCAAACCCCATCTGTATGCAGGTGTATTGATGAGACAGTGGTCTTCCTGCACATAACAAACATGCAGCATGCTTCTCTTAAACTGTTGCACTTTGAGAAACTTGCACTATGTTAATATATGAAAGCATGACCCATGTGTAAGTATGATTTAAAAATGAAAAGGTTTGTGACTTCATGTCACACTGTTAGCTAAAACTGATGTTGACGATGACACCGAGCAAATGTAGGCACCAAAATCTTGAATATATACTGTCAAAGTGCCCATACTCCATGGACCAAATGCAATCCATGCCATAGTAACCTCATCATGCCCATCTACTCTTGCCTGCACATTTCTGCTAGGGGTCACCTCCCCTGGGAAGGGCATCTAGGGAGCATGCCAGTCACCAAAGGGACAAAACTAGGGAGGACTGGGTTGGGTTTGGGGATGGATGGAATCAGGAGGGTGGGTCCACTTCAGTGGTAGTGTCAGATTGAGGGGGCGGTGGGTTCACTGCAGTGGTAGGCTCAGATTGAGGGGGGGTCAGCTGTAGTGGGAGGGCTAGATGGAGGGAGGGATGGGCTGGGCTTGACTAGTTTGGGAATTTTATAATCTCAAATGGTGTGAACAGGAATAGGGAGAGGCTCTGACTTTTTTGAACGGGCTTGTTTGGGTCCGGAGGTACTGGACTGGTCTACAGAAGTATGGGTAACTGGAAAGGGTTTGGATTTAGGAGACCGGGGGGGGGGGTCTGGTGGGGGGTGATTTGGGGCTTTTTACCTTCGGGGGGCAGATATATTTTATTTATTTTGAAGGTTTTATATAGCGCTAGCTCCACCCAAGGGTATCAGAGCGCTTTACATCAGCAATGACAATAAACAAGAAAGCAGCAATAGCAATGTACGAAACAAATTCTGCAGATGATCAGACAAAAATAGAAGGAACCATTTAGAGTACATAGTGAGTAGGGTGCATATAAGATAAACAAAACACCATTTGAAAGAACAAGAGTGTCATTATAGATAGCACTTTTACAGTGTGCCACGGAGGACTCCTGGGACATCGTGAGGGTGAGGGGGAATATAATGAGGGGAAGGAGGGTGAGGAGGGTATGAGGAGGGGGTGAGTGGGTGTGAGGGGTAGGCGGGGTTGCCTAAGGCAGGAGGAGGGAAAATAGTCAGAAAGGAGAACAGGGAGTTAATTTCCCCAATATTTAGTGAGGAGGTGTATTTTAAGGTTTCTTTTGAAGTTGGCATAGGAGGGGTTGCATCGGAGGTCTTTGGGGAGGGCGTTCCAGATGGTTGGGGCCTTGCCAGAGAAGGAGCGGGATTGTGAGGCGCTTTTTTGAGTAGAGGGGTATGAGAAGAAGAGTGTTGGTGCTTCTCAGCGTTCGGGCGCAGCCAGCTTTTTGAGTTTAGTTGAAAGGTAGGTTGGAGTCTTCTGATAGAGGGCTTTGTGTGTAATACAGGCAATTTTATAGGAGGATCTACCTTCGATGGGGAGCCATTTGAGGGCCTTGAGGGCAGGTGAGATGCGGTCATACCGTTTACAGTTTGTTGTAAGTCTGGCTGCGAGGTTGAGGCCGGATTTGATGGGGGCAAGGTGGATTTTGGGAGTACCAGAGAGAAGGGCATTTCCGTAGTCGATTTTGGATAGGACAAGAGATTGGGTAATTACTTTGAAGTCTTCCGCTGGAATAAAGGGTTTGATTTTTTTGAGATGTCGGAGTGTGAAAAGTGCACTTTTTGCTGAATTTATAACATGGGAGTTTAGTGTAAGATTATTGTTGATGGTGATGCCGAGTGATTTGACAGATTCGGCGAGGGAGAGAGGGCAGTTAAGGGCATTAAGGTCAGCGATCCATGTTTGAATGGGGAGAGGGTTGTTTTTGGGCGAGAAGAGGATGATCTCAGTTTTGTTAGGGTTGAGTTTAAGATGGTTGTTGTGGAACCAGGTTTGGATCTTGGTTAGTGCTGTGTTGAGGTGCAGGATGTCGGAATGGGATTTTATTTTATAGTACAGTTGGGTGTCATCAGCGTACAGGTGATAGTTGATTTTGGCTTGTTTAAGTATCAGGGTGAGGGGTTCCATAAAGAGGTTAAAAAGGGCAGGAGAGAGGATGGATCCTTGCGGGACACCTAGGGAGACAGATGTTGGGCTAGAGAGGCAGTTTTGAATTTTAATTTGTTGGGTTCTATGTTGGAAGTAGGAGGTGAACCAGTTGAGGACAGTGCCATTAAGGCCAAAGCGATCTTTGAGTGTATTGAGTAGGGTTGGGTGGTAGACTGTGTCAAATGCAGCGGTGAGGTCAAGAAGGATGAGTAGGTAGGTCTCACCCTTGTCCAGGGCAAGGTGTATGTCATCGACTATGTTGAGCAGTGCAGTTTCAGTGCTGCAACCTTTGCGGAAGCCAGATTGCAGGGGGTCTAGAAGGTTGAATGTGTCAATGTGTTTGTCCAGTTGTAGTAGGGCGCACTTTTCTAGGGCTTTAGAGAGGAGGGGGAGGTTGGAGATAGGGCGGAGATTGTTAGGGTCGTTGGGGTCAGCCTTGGGATTTTTGGGAATGGGAGTGATTTGTCCGAGTTGGAGGGAGGTGGGAACATTCCCTGTTGAGAGGGAGGCGTTAATGATGTTGGTCCAGTAGGGGACAATGATGTGTTTGAGATCTTGGACGAGTGTGGAAGGGAGAGGGTCTTTAGTGTGGGAGGACGGTTTGAGTTTGGATAGGATGTTGAAGACTTCCCGTTCAGAAACTGAGTGGAAATTATGCCATGAGGCGTTATTTTTAAGCGGTGTGAAAGTAAGGGGGGTTCAGGAGGGGTATGTGAGGGGAGGAGGAGTGAGGGAGTCGGGGGTGTTTTCAAGGGGAGTGGAGGATATGGTGGAGTATCCAGGGGATGTTGAGGGGTGAGCGAGGGTTGAGTATCAAGGAAAGCACGGTCGATTTTGGCAATTTTCTTCAGTGAAAAAGTTGGCAATTTCTTCACATTTGTTAGTGGAGGCCACCGGGTTGAGGGGTGCAGGGGAGGTTTGGTTTCTAATAATGTTGAACAGTTCTCTAGGTCTGTTTTTGGCCCGTGAGAGTTGTAGACGAAAGAAGGATGCTTTTTCCGAAAAGATGTGTTTTTTGTAAGAGGATCTTGCAATTCTAAGGAGAGCAAGATGGGATGGGGAAGGGTGTTGTCTCCATGTTCTTTCTGCCAATCTAAGTGAGCGTCTTTCTTTATTAAGGTCTAGGGTAAACCATGATTTGGAGGGGCATTTTTTAGCGTTTTACTTTTCAGAGGGGCGAGCTGGTCTAAAACCTCTGAGACGGTTTTATTAAAGTGTTCAGTGAGTTCATTTGCATTTGAAGAGGGGGTGAGACTGAGTTGGGATTGGAGTTTAAGTTCCAGTGCGCCGGGGGGATTTGCTTAAGATTTCTGGTCACAATTGTAGTTTTGTTGTTTTTTATAGGGGCGGGTGGTGCTGGAGGGGAGATCGTGAACAGAATGAGATGGTGGTCAGACCAGTCGATAGGGATGATGTTGGTTAAGGATGTCAAATCAGGGTTGGAGATGATGGCGTCAAGAATAGCTCCTTTGGCGTGGGTAGGGGAGTGGCAGAGTTGCTTGAGGTCACTAATCTCAAGAAGGTTATTGAGAAGGTTGATTGTGGGATCATCGGGTTCATTCCAGTGCAGGTTAAGATCTCCTAGGAAGATATTTTTGGAGTTGGAAAGTAGCGATTTAGTTAGAAGGTCCGATAGTTCTTCGGCAAAGGGAAGGGGTTCACCAGGTGGGTGATAGATATTATGCAGTCGTATTGGGGGGAGCTTTTCGTTTTAAGTTCGGCTCCTAGGTATTCAAAGGTTGTGAAGTCAGTGTTATTGATTGGGGAGAGTTGTAGCTCTTCTTTAAAAATGATAGCTATGCCTCCCCCTATTTTTTCCGGTCTGTCTTTTCTGAGAATAGAGTAGCCTGGGGGGCAAGAAGGTCAAGGATGGGTGTAGAGTGATCTTTGAGCCAGGTTTCAGTGAGGAAGGCGATGTCGGCATCTTCGTTAAGAATGGTTTCTGAGATTTCGGTCGCATGCCGGACGGCTGAGCGGCAGTTCACGAGCATGCAGGTAAGGGGTTTAGTGTTGGTGTTAGGGGCGGGGAGTAGTTGAATGGTGGTGAGTTGGGGGGGGGTTCTGGGGGAGCTAGGATAGTCGGGTATTCTGTTAGTCCCCAAGATAACAGGAATATTGGAGTGAGGGGGGACAGATCTTTGGGTGGGGGTTTGTTGAGGTAAGTACTGCAGAGGACAGAGAGGACGGAGGCGGAGTAGGTATTCGAAGTTCGAAGGGGTCTGTGAGAGCGGGTGAGGAGAGGCGTTGTTAACCAATGCTTGGGGTATGGGTGTTTTCGAGGGCTAGCACGTGGGGCAGAGGGCCGGGGGGCGGGCTGTGTGTTTGTCGGATTTGAACCGATTGAAATCTTTTCTGAGAAGGGTAAGTTCAGTAACCAGGGTAGAGAGATTGTATTCCAAGTTACGAAGTGTTTGATTGAGGTTGGTGAGGAGGGAAGTGGAAGTGGCTGGAATGGGGGGGAGTTAGGGGCGGATTGGCTAGGGTGAGAAGGTTTATAGCTTGGAGATGTTGGTTTGCCAGGAGGGGTTGATGTAGGGGATACAGCTTTTAACGGGGGAGTGGGGAAGGCCAGGGGAGGGGGTGGGGTGTGGGCCGGTGTTGGGAGGGAGGGATGGGCGTGTTGTATGATGGACTGGTGGGGAGTGGGGGGAAAGGGGGAGAGGTGATGGGAGAGTGTGAGGCGCGGGGGGATGTGGTAGCGACGTAATGGGTGGAGGTATAGTTTGTGGAGGAAGGGGCGAGAGTATGAGGCGTTATGGTCGTTATTGGATGGTTTAGAGGGGGAGGAGGGGTGCTAGGGAGGTGATAGGGTGCTGGAGGAGGGCGGACATAGGAGGACATAGGGGACATAGGAGTTTGGAGGAGTGTATTAGGGGAGGAGGGGGGGCTAGGTCCAGGGGGAGGCAGAATAGGAGTAAAGGAGAGGGCTGTGTCATTACGGATAGGAGTGTCTTGGGGGTGTGGGGTTTGTCTCGGAGAGGCGGAGGAGAGCTGGGAGGGGGCAGTGGAGGAGGCTGGTGTGGGGAGGGGGAGAGGGTTGCGACAGGGGAGAGTTCAAGTGAGGGACTGTCGTTAGGGAGAGGGTTAGGAGTTGGGGCGGCTGTGGGGAGCCAGGAGGGGTTTTGGGATTGGGAGGGTGTTGGGGGGGAGTAGGTTGTGACAGCTGGTCCGAAAGAGTGCTGAAGAGGAGTTCAAAAATTGTGAGGTGCTGCTCTGAGGCTTGGATCAGGATGTTTCCAGTTTTGTAGATGGAAATGGTTATTTCACCAGGGAAAAGAGAGGTTGGAGAAGTGGCAAGTTTGTAACCGTGGGGGATTTTGATTGTACTAGATACTGGGAGGTGGCGTATAAAGGTGCTCTTCCATTTGGAGGGGCGTTTGGTGTAGAAAATATAGTTAGTCTTAATGGGGGACGTGGGGCTGTGGTAGTTGTCTTCGATTAGGGTTTCAGGATGCCGGATTAGGAGTTTGTGTTTAAGATTCTTTTTGGCATTTTTTGAGAGGTTGGGAGGGTAAGGAATGGTCCAAGAGTTGGGTCCATGTTTGGTGAGGGCGGGGTGTTTGACGGTTAGGGCAGGAGGAGGGCATGGTGTGTGGATGGTATTGAGGTGGGACATGATGATGCGGTTTGTCTGGTGGAGCATAGGAGAGCAGGCAAAGAGAAGGAAGGGGAGAAGTTTTGAGGAGGGAGGATTGGGTAAGAGTGCGGAGGGAGAGGGTGTGGAAAGAGGGAGGGGTTAGTTTTGGGAGTCACGGTAGCAAATCCGGGGGGGGGGTTGTAAGAGTGATGTGCATTGGCGGGGTTGGAGGGGGGATGAGAATTTTGGGCGAGGTAGGGGCGGGCGGAGGGATAATAGGATTTGGGAGGTTGTCAATAGAGAGTGGAGAAAGGCAGGGGTTGAGGCCCAGGATGGTGCTTGGCGCTAATAGGATAGGGGGGGGGCAGTGGTTTGTGGCAAGGGTTAAGAGGAGGTATGTATGAGGGTTAAGGTGTGGTTAGATTCAGAGTTCGAGTAGGCAGTAGTGTTTCTCAGTGGGTGGAGGATGGGGAATACATTGTTAAGCTGAGAGGAGTATAGAGCAAATAGGGAGGCGAGTGGAAATGCAGGTAGTGAAAAACAACAACAGTAGTAGTAAACATCAGATCAGGGCAGACACTTTAAGACGTATACATAGTCGTAAAACCGTTACAGGTGGGTTATAGTGCATATGTCTGTGGGTCAGATTAGACAGTGAGGGTGGGTTGAGTGACAGTGAGTGAAAGGGGAGAGATTATAGCTTGTAGGTTATAGAATCAATACATTCAGCTTAAGATACATGCGGACTTGATTAAAGAAACAATGAGGAGGTGTAAGGAAAAGGAGAGCTCGTAGGAGGAGAAGAGGAAAATGAGAGCTAAAGGGGAGGATCTCATGTGGGAGAGTTCAGAACAGGTCGGTAACGTGCATGTGGGAGGGGTTAGATGGGAGGGTGGGGGATAGATGGCTGAAAAGGATAAAGAGAGACCGGAAAAAAGATTAGGGTAAAAGCTTAATAGCACTGAGTAGATACGTGGGAGGGATCAAAATTAGCCGCAAAGGTATAAAATGGTATTACAGTGTCAAGGCAATCACAATAGAGTTTTAAGGGGTGAATTAGGAATTCACGCCAAGAATTGTTAGGCGTTGCCTGATGGTGGTGGTGATCCTGAGATCGATCGGAGGTAGGGGGAGGTCTTCAGAGCAGCCGGCGAGGAACCGTGTTGCTCTGCAGTGGAGGTCGGCCCGGGTGAGGCCCGGGTGAGGCATCAGGTTCAAAGGCTCACGGGGCCATCACAGGTGCGTTTTCCGGCATGCAGCGGGGGGCTACTGTTTAGACCTATCAGGTCCCAGGCGAGGATCAGGGGGACTTCGGTGGGCCCGGGTGGGGCATCAGGCTCTAAGGATCACGGGGCCGTCCCAGATGGGTTTTCCGGCGTGATGTGGGGAGCCACTGCTGAGACTTACCACGTCCCAGGCGAGGATCAGGAGGGGCTTCAGTGGCCCAATTCTGGTGTCGGCCACTAGCGAGGCTTGAAGGGGCCCAGCAGGCCTAAATTCCTGCATCGGCCTCAAGCGATCTCAGAGTGGACCGTGGGCCGGGGTCTCAGTGGGCCGTTTCAACGGGTTTCACGTGGGCAGCGGTGGGCCGCTGCTCGGACCAACCAGGTCGGGGGGGCTTCAGTGGCCCAATTTAGGCGTCGGTTTCAAGCGAGGCGGGGATTGAGGGGTCCCGGCAGGCCTCATGCGACCAACTTCAGGTGAGTTTTCCAGCGTGCTGCGGGAGGCCACTGCTTGGACCTACCAGGTTCCAGGCAAGGATCAGGGGGGCTTCCGTGGACCAATTCCGGCTTCGGCCACTGGCTAGGCTTGATGGGGCCCAGCAGGCCCAGAATCCCGCCTCAGCCTCGAGCGACCTCAGTCTGGACCGCGGGTGGGGCAGCAAGGGAGCCGTTGTTCGGATCGACCAGGTCCCGGGCAAGGATCGAGGGGGCTTCAGTGGCCCAAATTAAGCATTCGGCCTCAGGCGAGGCGAGGATTGAGGGGACCCTGCAGGCCTCGGGCGATCTCGGGGGTTCTTAGGGCAGTTCGCAAGCGAGGGTCCCAGTCCCGTACCAGCGGGATTCACGGGCAGCAAGGGAGTCGTTGTTCGGATCTACCAGGTCCCGGGCAAGGTTCAGGGGAGCTTCAGTGGCCCAAATTAAGCATTCGGCCTCAGGCGAGGCGAGGATTGAGGGGACCCTGCAGGCCTCGGGCGACCTCGGGGGTTCTTAGGGCAAGCGAGGGTCCCAGTGGGTCTATATATGCCATCCGGTAGCAGTTCAAGGGATCACAGACCTACCGGGCTCATGGGGCTTTAGCGGTTTTCGGGCCTCGGGTAGATTTGGCAAGATTTTGGCAGGCGTCGATCATGAGGTCACAGCGGGCCCAGCTTCAGGCATCGGCCTCCGTGAGTCCCCATAGCAGTCCTCTCGTTTGAGGTATGGTCTTGTCGGCGGCGGCCTCCGTCGAGGCGAGGATAGAGGGGTCCCGGCAGGTCACAATTGGGCTCCAGCGACCTCGGGGCAGTTTGCAGGCGAGGGTCACATCAGGCCCAGTTTTGTCTTCCTGATCAAGGGGTCCCGAGGCCACGTCACCGGGTTTCAGGCGAGCAGCTGGGAGCCACTGCACGGTTCCATCAGAACCCGGATGCCGGTCGGGGGGTTTCCAAGGTCCCAAATCAGGCGTTAGTCTCAGGCGAGCAGCGGGGAGCCACTGCACGGTCCTACCGGGTTCCGGGTGCCGATCGTGGGGTTATTCAGCGGTTTTCAGCAGGCCCTCTTGCGGTGGGGGCCTCGGTCAGGCTTTGCGAGATTTTTTTGCAAGCCGCTGGTTCGAGTCGACGATCGTGAGGTTACAGCGGCCCCAGCATCGGGCATCGGCCTCAGCGAATCCCCAGGGGAGACCTCTCATCCGAGGAACAGTCGGCCCAATTCGGGGGCCGAGCAGCAGTGCAGGTCTTTGGCGAAGATCTAGGGGCCCCTATCGTGGGCGGAATCGCTCGTGGCTCGAGAGCCAGGTTGTGAGGAAGGCCGGTCCGGACGAGTCCCCGCAGAGTCTTGGTGTAAGTCGTTTTTCAATATTTTCCTCAGAGTTCTTACAATGATGAATGAATGAATGAATGAATTGGCATTTATAGAGCGCATGGCTACCAGAAGGCCTCCCAGCGCTAGGAATAGAGCCAACCCAGATGACCGGCTTTAAACAACCGGGAACAAGAACGTTTTCAGTTGTCTACGGAAGGACATATAATCGTCCTCCAAGCGAATGTGATTTGGAAGGGCATTCCAGCTCTTGGAGGCTATGTAGGAGAATTGTCTACCCCCACTCCTAGACCTATATATTCTGGGGACTACCGCCAAACGTTTATTTCCAGAGCGCAGGGCTCTGCTAGGACAGTGCGGAGTAACAATGGACTGCAGGATAGGTGAACCCTTGGAGGCAAGAATCTTGTGAGTAATGCATAGGGACTTGAACTGGATCCTCTCTGCAACTGGAAGCCAGTGAAGTGCGGCAATAGATGCTCGTGCAGATTCTCTGTGGGGGGTCTGTAGGAGGAGTCTAGCTGCACAGTTCTGCACAGTCTGGAGCTTTTTTATCGTTGAACATGGGGAGCCTAGATACAAGGCATTTGCATAGTCCAGACGAGAAAGAATTAAGGCTTGGACCAGCAGCTTCCTTGCCTTAAATGGCAGCAGGGGAAGAATTTTCCTAACCATCCTAAGTAGTCCATAACAGGTTCCTGCTACCTTCCGGGATTGTTCCTTCATATCTAGATTGTGATCAAGCCAGACTCCAAGGCTTTTTATTTGTTCTTTAGGGGGGGCATACTGTCCAGACATTTAGGCCATAAAGAGCTAGGAGCTAATGGGGAAGGTTTACCCAAAAACATCAGATCAGTTTTTGCTCCATTCAATTGCAGATATGAGCCCTCCATCCATGCTGACACTTTTTCCAAACAATCGGCTAACTTGATTTCCCCGTTCCCAGATTGATTAAGGGAAACAATCAATTGAGTATCGTCCGCATATGTGACGATCTGTATGCCAAAGGGTTTAACGATATGGGCTAGCGGACTCATGTAAATGTTAAAGAGGGTGGGACTCAGGGACGAACCCTGAGGGACCCCACAACTCAATGACATACTCTTGGAGATAGAGTTGTCCTCAAAGACCTGAAATGAGCGGTCGTCTAGAAAAGACTCCAACCACCTTAGTGCAGTTCCCGTCACCCCAGCATCTCTAAGTCTAGAGACCAGCAGCTGATGATTAACGGTATCGAAAGCCGCACTCAGATCTATGATTCTTTCTGTACTTGTCTCTGGTGATAATGTGGTGGTCGGATGGCTGGGTAAACAGGGGATGAATACCGATTTAGTATTCCCCAACCCCGGAGCTCGGAGGTAGAGCTCCTACTCGGTGGCCATCTTGCGTAAGCCTTTGATATAGATGGCTGGGGTGGGTTTCTTCTTCTTGGGAGGGGCTTGGTAAGTTTGGGTAGGGAAGAGTTTTAGGGGAATGAGGTGGAGTGCCTCTGCTGAGGGGGGAACAGGAGAGGTAGGGGTTGTGGAGGCAGAAGGTTCTGAGGTCTGCGGAGTGTCTGTGGATGCATGTGTGTTGTCTGGTGGTACGTTTGTGGTGGTGAGTGTGCTGTCTATCTTGTGACTTTGCATGTGTGTGGGTTTGTCCTTGTGTATGTGTGTTTGTGTGCTGCATGTGGATGTTGAGGTAGGTGCATGCGTACGTTTGCGTGTGCTTGGGTCAGGGAGGGTAGTTGGAACTGTGGATGTGTAAGAGGCAGGACAGGGGTGGGACAGCTGGAGCTGGGACACTGCTGTCATCAGGGTGGAGGCCAGGGCCTGATTGGATCTCTGTAGGGCAGACATGTCAGAGTGAATGCCCTCCAGGGATTATACCATTTGTGTAAGGTGATTGGTATGCACCTGGAGGACATTCAGCCCTGCTGTCTGCCCCACAGAGATCTGCCTCAGGATGTCGATGGCCTCCACATTTAGGGCAGAAAGGGAGACAGGGCAGGGAGTGAGGACCTGGCATGAAGGAAACGCCTCCCCTTCTAGGGGAGTGGCCACGGACAGTGGAATGGGGAGCAGCTGGAAGGGTGGATATGGTATGAGTGGTGGTGGACTTTGATGCAGAGGATTCTGTTCCTGGATCATCCACCACCACTAGGGAGTCCTCACTGGAGCTTGAGCTGGCTGGTGATCCAACCGATGTTGCTTCAGACGTGCCCTCAGTGAGGCATCCCTCACCCTCTGTGCCACTGGGTCCCTCCTCCTCAGACTCAGCACTGGATCCAGTAGGATGAGCTGCTTCCCCTTGGTTCGTGGCACTGCCTCCTCCGCTGGCCGGTGCTGATGCTGGGAACAAGAAGGAAAAAGAATCACGTAAGTCATCTGTATGTACTTGATACATGGGTATCATCACAAATCTTCACAGATCAACCAAATACATAATTTGGACTTGTGCTATTACATTTTAATATAGTTCCCTACATGGCACTTGTTAGTATGCCAGTTAAGCATTGGTCCCTCACACACAATGTTATCTGCAACACAACATTGGGTGTACCAACATCAAAAACAACATACAAAATGTCAACTATTTCACTATGTAGCAGGTGATGTATTGTCTTTTGCTCCTGACAGTCTTGTGTCATGACATACCTGTCTCATCTAATGCAAGGGAGTTTAGACCTCACAATGGAAATATGAATCTCACATTTGCATTGAGACATGGTATCCATTCTGCAGTCCCTAGTCATCAGATTTTGAACCATTGGCTCTGATGTCACAGGTCATATGACTTTATAGTCATACATCAAGTAGGCGTAGTCATTGTATAAGTCATATCACACAGATAACAGTGATAGTGCTCATTTGTCCTGTAACTTAGGTTCTTTACTGTCAGGTCACACATCTGACTCTTATTGTGGATACACCAACGTAGAAGGCATAGGTAGGGTGAGAGGCATGTGGGCCACAGTCCTGTGTCATGTATGCACAGTGTTATGAAGATGAATCAGAATGTTGGGCACATTGGAAACAGCTCACCAGTTTCAGATGTGAACAATGGTCAACACACTTCCAAGTCCAATGACTGCATCTTCACAATGCTTCAGGTGGATCACTATGCCACTGGGCCGTCTGGGTACATCGTCTGTACAGACTATTAGTAATGAACCTCTATTCTTTAAGAGTTCAGTCAACACTGTGTACCAATTCTGTCTAGACTGCATTAGTCCACATTTGTAGAGGCCAAGTCTGAATGTCCCTCACTTCATTTTGCCATCGTGCACACTTTGTACAGCTTACATTGCTCTGGTTTCCCATCTCAATTTGTTAACTTACTCCAAAATGATGCACATCTGACATCTCTGAATCGGACAGTGATGCATCGCAGACATGGTTTACAAGGCCATCAAGTATGAAAAGACAAGAGCATTCACACACATGTGAACCGTTGTGAATGTGTATCTAACATCATACCCTACAATTGCAGACATACTTCTACCACGGATGGGACCTAACATTGGCACACTGAGCAAGCAAAACTCACCAAGGCCTCAACACAGACGTCGCATGCTGCCAGGATGTATAGCATGGGCTTTGCACACTTGAGTGCTCCAATAACAACATACTTCACAGATTTGGTGTGACTACACTGAGAACAGTTCTGACATTACTCAATGTCCTGATACATGTTGAGCAATCACATCATTTCTGAAGGTTATGTCCATGCACATGTTGTTGTGATTTGTTCCGCTCACATGAGCATGGCACTACTGTCACTACCCTGAACATATCTTCCTCACATGTTCCTGATGAAAGGGGCATAACCAGGCATCTAATAAACCTTGTGCATAGGCATCTATTAATACTGAACAGTGGTTTTGGGTGTCTTACAACCTGTTAAAGGGCCAGCAGTCTAAGATACTACAAAATACATGGTTAAAAACGTTGAGCAACAAGGCACATACTCACCCCCTCCTTGTTGCTGTGTGGCTTTCAACCTCCCATCCAGGTAAGGAAAGACCCACCACTAGGATGCGGAACATGTTGTGGGATCAGTGTTCGGCACCCACCCCTCTTGCATGAAGGTGACAGGCCCAGATTGACTTCCGCAATTTTTTTGGTCCAGCCACAAAGGTCCTGCCACCTTTTGCGGCAATGATGGATGCACCGATTGGCAACCCCCAAGGAGCGCACCTTCCAGGTGATGGTCCACCACAGCTCGGCCTTCTGATGGGACTTGACCTCTGAGGATGACATGGTGACAGACCCTTAGTTCACATGCAACATGTTTCTGAGTCAAACACTTGTACACATAGGTCATGTTCAGATTGTCAACAATTTCTACGGGATAGGCAAAACTTACAAAAAAACTGTGTATATGCTTGTCTGTGAGATTCCTAATGCCAGTAGTCCATGGTAATTGCACATGTCCAATGACAATGCAGTGTGATCATCACTCACCTGCTCCTCTGGTTTGCCATAGAGTTTGCTGTACAGAGGCAGGAGGGTGTCCAGCAGGACCTGGTTCTCATCCTGGCTGAAAGCTGTACGTGCCATAGTAGCTCCCAGAGGATGTGGACACCGCAGCAGAGAGATGGGGAGATGTAGGAATGATGCAGGTAGTGCAGGCAAGTGAAGTCTCTATGGAACAGACAGACATATCTAAACCGCAGAGGCGGTCTTCATTCCATGCGGGCAAAGCGACTGGTTGGCGTATGTCGTGCTTTCCGAATCGGTCCAATGCATTACATTACTTGCAGACGACACGCCTACCGCGCAGTCAGAAGAGATATCATCGGACCGTGAGTGACTTTGATACATTGGAATGGGAGGTTACTGAGTCGGTTTCCAGGCGATGCAGAAACATTCTGAAACCCGCGTCTGTCACCATAACAACTATCAGCCAATGGCTGTGTCCGAATCGGTCATGATTCGCCGACCGCATCCTCTCAATACAAACCTGCGTCTGTTACCATAACAATTATCAGCCAATGGCTGTGTCCGAATCGGTCATGATTCGCCGACCGCATCCTCTCAATACAAACCTGCGTCTGTTACCATAACAACTATCAGCCAATGGCTGTGTCTGAATCGGTCATGTTGAGCCTACCGCGTCCTTTGAATATTAACCCGTGTCTGTCACCATAACAACTTGCAGCCTATGGCTGTATCCGAATCGGTTAACATTGGCTGAGCGCGTCCTTTGAATAATCGGTCGGCAGGGCAAACACTTATGTAATTGATGTATATTTGTAGAATTACATAGCTGGAGGCATCCTTTTTCATGATGAAATGGACATCTAACTGATTAGCTCACAATCCCATGAGGACCTAACCTTGAGGTGCACATGACACACTGTTTGGGAGGCTAATACCAACAGGAATCCAAATAACTCCATTTAGCCTCTTATACTTGGTCACAGTCACAATGCGTTTTTGGTGCAATACAAGTACAGTCTTTACCTAGTCACTGCATTACGGGACAGTGTGAGCCAGTGTACAATCCGTGTGATGTGAGACTATAAAGGTGGTGTGTTTCCTAATTCTTGGACAATGCATTTACCAGGGAATGACTAAACCATGACATTAAGCAGCCACATAAGCTTAGGTCTGATAAGTGATTTACTAGTACATCTTTGTGTTCCACACTTATGTGGACAATCCCATTCTATGCAAATCATACATATTTAATGGTTTGTGTATGTGATTGTATGTGTAATGCAGACATTATAACTGTCATAGTTGCCGGTCGTACGCGACTGGCGAACTACAAAAATGGCTGACTCTCGCATCCGCGGGAGTCGGCAGGAGAGTTTAAATCACCATAGTCCCGAGCAGAAAGCGCTTCGCGTTTCTGCTTTGAGACGCCGTGTCCCTTTACGCTAATATCCTTACCTGCTCTCCGTTAATCGTCGTTAGAGCCTCCTGTGTCCGCGTGAGCGTCGGAGCTTTTCAATCATCACTGGGGTCTTCTGTGTCGGCTTGAGCGTCGGAGCTCTTCTACTCTCGGGGTCTCCTTCCATACTCGGCGTATTCGGCGTCCTCACTTCTTGGCTCTCCGTGTTGTTGCAGAGCAGCTGTTCTTCCTTCCTGTTGGCGTTCACTTTGGGCTCCTGCTATTTTCCCTGATGATGGCTCCGGTATATTCCTGGTAACTTCATGCCCTAATGAATAATATAATACAAAAGAAAATCTGCTTAATTCTAATATTTGGCATTGTCCTTTTACTCAGTATATCTATAGTCTAGGGAAAGTATTCTCTGGACTTATCTGATGTAAGCTCTTGTTCTCTGGAGGTCCGTTTATTTCCGTTTTGGTAAACCTTTGAGTTTTTGGGAAACCTGAAGAATTACAGTATATATTATAGTTAGGTCCGCTTGGAGTTAAGGTGGACACAAAAAGAAAAGTAAAGTCTACGCCATGAAGAAGATATGTCTTGGTTAATCACTATATTACATTAGGTGGGTTTTTAATTATTTGATACAACTTTATTGTACATGGCAAAATTCCCAATCATTCCCTTACTAAGACGAATCTTAGTTATTTCTATTTTTACTATTTTCTTTTCCTAGAAGCACCACACACTCCTTTCTTAAGCCAAGCCAAGAGGTAGAATTCCTGGAAGAAGGGTATAATTCAGGTAAAGAGAAGTGCTCATTAGACTGAATCAAAATAGGAGAAAACATACTTTGCACACTTATCTCATGACTTGCCTTTTCTCATTGCAGAGACGTTTTCTATGCTGTTTGGTTTTGACCAGAGTGGGGGTGCAACGTTGGACCTCTTTCCCTATTTGTTTTCTCCCTTCTTCCCCAAGTCATCCTCTGTCCTCAGATTAGGTTGGGTGCAGAGGGTGACCAGGGGAGGTTGCGGAACTCTCATCATTCGCGTGGCGTTCCTGCGGAAAAGTGAGTAAAGAAATCTTACATTAGACTTGACTGAACCTGACAATAACATGACAGTGTCCACCCTGTGACAGTAGTGTGCATATTTTACATTGTGAGACGCTGTGTGTATGTGGTGTCCCACATATCTGGCATTACATGATCCTATTGTGGGTACATTGTTACCATGTGATTGTTCTCAAAAACCTATATCTCAGCATATTTGGTGGTGAGTTGTTGAGTATTTAAGGTTTGCTTTACACGAATGGTGACACACTAGTGAACTTTACACTACAGCACTCTAATTGCTGTGTCACCATACCTTGGTAACATATCTGGCAAGGGTGATAATGCAGTGATATGTATCTGAGGTCTACGTTATTCATTGAAATGCGTATTTTCATTGTTATCTAGTTTTAGGCGTGGTCCTAATTTCTGTTCTAGTTGTCGAAATGCATGTTGCTTTGTACATTGTGAACTGACACCAACTGTGTTTACACTCTACACCTAGGTACCACAGACGACCTCCAGCGTGCAGGACCTTTCCAGATCTACAGACCATGGAAGAACAGGATAGCATCCGGGAATACCTTTTCACAAGGGCATTAATCGAAGAGTTGTCTGGGCAGTTGTCACCTCATTTGCAGCCTGGTCGCACGTATCCAACTGCACTGACCCCCAAGGTGAAGGTTATGGCAGCATTACATTTACTTGCCATGGGTTCTTTCCAATACACAGTGGCAACATCGGGTGGAATGTCCAAAACAATGTTCAGCCATGTCCTTCGGGATGTGTTGCAGGCATTGCTCCGTTACCTGGACCAGTACATAAAGTTCCCAGCACCTGTAGAGTTGACAGACATCAAGGGGAATTCTATGCCTTGGGACAAATACCCCATGTCATTGGCTCAATTGATGGTACCCACGTTGCATTTATCCCACCAGAGGCAAATGAGCAGGTGTATCGGAACAGAAAACATTACTACTCTGTCAATGTCCAGGTGGTATGTTTGGCTGACATGTGCATTTCCCATGTCTGCGCAAGTTTCCCTTGATCTGGCACATGACACATATATCCTAAGAAACAGCGTCATCCCCCATTTGATGTTTCAACTGCAACCTGACCAGCCCTGGCTTGTTGGTAAGTGATGTTGTATGTGTACGTTGGGGTATGTGTGGATTGTATGTCAGATAGTGCTCTGTTGTCAGAGAACTGAAGTCTTTTCTGTGTTCAATGTAGGAGACTCTGGATATCCCAACCAGCCCTAGTTACTGACACCACTGCGCAACCCTCTCACCCCTACAGAAGTGCGGTTTAGTGAGGCCCATGGTTGGACCAGGCAAGTCGTGGAGCGGACTTTTGGGCTTCTGAAGACCAGATTCCGCTGTCTTGATCGTACGGGAGGAGTCCTCCAATATGCCCCATTGAAGGTGTGCCAGATCATCGCAGCTTGCTGCATGCTCCACAACATGGCAATACGGAAGGCCATACCTCTCATACTGGATGATGGAGACCAGCAGCCATCAGCAAGGGAGGATCCAGGGCTGGGACATGTTGCAAGTGTTGATAAGGAGGAGGGCTTAAATTTGAGACAACAGCTTATCCACAACTTTTTCACATGACCGTAAGTATGCAATGAGAGGAGGTGACAAACCCAAAATGATTGTTTGTGTGTTACTGGTGTCCAATGTGTATGTATGCTTGTGAATGTATGATAATTGTCCTGAGCTTTTGACCGATATGGTTCAATGAATTTTGCAGGTTAACATGTACAGTGCTAGCGTGAAGCCTAGCTAGTGTTCACATCTGAATTTTTGTGCTTTAGATGACATATTTTGTGAAACTGTGCTACCTTATTCCTGTTTTCCTGACTCTTTTCCATGTTTCTCCTTACCTGGATACTGTGCCATGTCATCTGCAGAGTTGTGACCTCACAAGACACATGATGCTGTGACAGACTACAACATTGATCTGTTGCTGATATACCGGGCACACACTTCTTTCAGACCTGATCGTCCCTTTTTTTTGGATGCCTTTTGTTATTGTTTGATGTGATTTTACTTTGTGTTCAGGCAGCAGGTTGTATTTGGATAATAAACCTGTGTTCCACATTGAGGTGTGCTTTGTCTGTTATCACACATCCAAATAGATTTTTTTCCAAATTTGAGCATGATGAACTTGTTTGCTAACAATGAATGTTGATTTTGCAGGCAAATAGTGATAGTTTGTAGACAATTGACTTCAAGTGAACATGTACCTTGTACTACGGGTTGTGTGATAACCTGGTTGTGTATATCTATCATGCTGTGCCAAGATACATTTACTCACGAGCCCTTAGTTAACTTTTTTGAAGTGATTTGTTCCCAATGTTATTAACACTTTCTTCTTTCTGAATTTTCGGGTCATTACAATATGTACATTTGGAATTCAAAGTCACGACATAAGCAAGTATTTTGGTGAAAAGTTATTTATTTTTGTGCATTAAGTGATAAGATAATGCCACACAATGGTGGTGTGCTCACAAAGAAAGAAAACAGAGCATGCAGATAGGACTTGATAGTGGTTGTAGATGATATTCAACAAGGTAAAGCCACAGTTATTTGAGTCAAAGTCCAACTTTGACCCTCCATCGTGGGACAGTTCTTGACGACAGTCAACAAAGTGAACGCATGGCACACACTGGATGATATCAGGCGCACATTGTCACTTCCTGGGGGCGGTACACTGCCATATGACTCAGGGATTCTTCCTCGGACGACCCTTCCCACGTTTGGCCGGAGGACCCTCAGCTGCAGGCTCCTGTGGTGCTGTGAACTCTCAGCCAGACTCCACATCCCTCCCTGTGGCTTGGGCAGATGTTGAGGAACCAGATGATGTGGGCACACAGGGAGGTGTGGACAGGTTATTTGCGATCTTGCAGAGGCAGGTAACAATATCCCGGTGCACTGTAGTCATATCATCTATTTTTTGCATAAAATTGTCCAGCCGTTGATTTTGGCCTGCCTGCAGCTGCTCGATGGTCCGGAGGATCCCCATGACCTGGCACATTTCTCCCTGGTAACCCTCATATGCATTGATTATCCAGGAGAGGTTTGGGTGCTCCTCATCGGCAGCACCAGCTGCTTGACAGCGTAGATCACCATGGCCCCTCCCACCACCCATACCCACCTGAGCAGATACTAGTTGTTGGTGGCACAGTCAACACTGAGCCTCCTTCCTCATTGACGGGGTGTTGTTGTCCGTCAACTCTAGATTGCTTTGTGTTGCTGTGCTGTTGGCGGTGTCCCGGGCTGCTGTGTCCGTCAGGGTAAGGGTCAGCTGGGTGTTGTCAGCTGAGGCAGGAGTGGTCGCAGGAAATCCTGCTGAAGCTGCTGGTGCTGTGTGCCGACGCAAACATGATGGGCCAGGTTGGTCATTGTCGTCCGAGGATGGTTTAGAGTCTATGCCGGAGAGCTCCTGGTCGGCCAGAGTCTCGGACTGGCTGTCCTCATTTGGTCGAGTGGTGTTCCCAGCTTGCCCTGTGGGTACAGAAATGACACAATCATTGATGTGAATGTCCACTGCACCTTAAAACATACCCATTACATAGATGACTGAACTTAACAATGATTTAAGAACGATAGTTTGGCCTCCTTCATCCATGATGGTGGCCTATGTTTTTTGAGAACAATGCAATTCTGACTAGATGTGGATTGGTGAACATGTCCATCTATGTGCATAAATTGGCATGCTGTGTGTAGTTCTCATTACATATCCTAAGACATTGACGGGTACCTGACACTAAGGATGACACTGGTGGGTTGGTGTTCTTTACATTGGTTGTTTCACAGTGACATACATACTCTTTGTGAGAAGTTGGCCTGGTATATGCTGTCCACTAATTAAAGTGGGCACCTTGCACCAGTCCAAACGACCCTTATGATGATTAGGTTAAAGACAACCTTTATAGAAAGCTACCCTAGTGGTAGCTGTGGAGAGCAGCCTTCAGGCTAAGTCTCGAAGGAATGTAAATCAGCTTGTTTTAACAGATCAGAACCTCCTGAATGACCAAATGAAAGGAGAACCACACAAGAGATATATAAAATATATGTATTTATTACTAAACACTCTCTACTAACCTCTTTATGAGATTAGAGCACAAAGCACACAATATTAAATCACTAGAACGACAGTAAGTAGCACAATACACAGTGGGCTCCAGGGGGAGACCAAACCATATACTAGAAAGTGGTATAACAACCACGACTTAACTAGACACAGTGCCTAGAGCACGTAGAATCACTGGGATCCCAAGGAACCACCCAAAGTAGTGACACAGGGGACCCACGGAGGACGGCTGCGGTGTGTGAACACAGACGCGAGCTCCGTACAACTCTATGGGAAAGTTGCGGTTGGAAAATTACAGTTTAAGGACACTTCGGAGAGGACTTCAAGCAAACCCTTTGGAACATAGAAGGTTCTAAGGCCAGCACCCTTGTGAGTACTGAGGTACCCGTGTTACCTATCCCAGAGGAGCCGGGTGCATAGGGGTCAAGTGGTGTCGGAAACCCTCGTCGTTTTCAATGGCGTGATGCGAAGAAGTGCTGCTGCCGGGAAGATGAAAAGTGTCCGGTGGAATACAAGCCTGGATCCGAGGTGAGAAGAACCTGAAAGCAGAGGGGACAGAGTCTGGGTCACTTCAGGGTGACCAGGGGCTCGGTAGACGAATGCCCACCGATGTCGGGTGCTTCAGGTGAGATGATGGGATGCTTGACTCTGCAGCCACGGGGACCAGGAGACGTCAACGATGACCAAAGTCTGGAGGTGAGCTGTCTCACGGAGGATGTCGAGTGCTGGGGGGTCAGTGTCCGGATTGAACACCAACAAGCCTTGGCAACTGCAACCCACGCGGGCAGAGGAAACAAGTCACTGTGAGGACCAGCAAGGTCCTGGGGACTCTCCAAGCTATGGAGAGTCAGGGCACGTCTGGAGCAACCAGGAAAGCCCAAGGAAAGTCAAAGTTACCTTCACAGGGACCCACAGGCCAATGGACCAGGGATCGCAAAGGGACCTCGAGCTGAATCACGAAATACCAGCCCACGGAACACTCGTGGAGTGTAGGCTGGAAATCTTCAGTGGAAATACTGCTCGGGGTCAGGACTACACGTAGCCCAAAGCACAGCCTCAGGGATTGCCAAAAAGCATATGCTGCTGCAAAAGGACACGGTGCACAGGGGTTCGGGTTGCACGGTCCCCACGAGGGATACTGGTCTCAGGATTGCTGAGAGGTCAGATCAACCTCAGTGACACTCGGAAACCCACCTCCTGTGTTGCAGAAATCTTCAGAGTCCTCAGAAGCTCGGGAGATGCAAACCGGTCAGATGCGTTAAGGTGCCTGCCTTGCAGGGGAGTAACTCCTTTACTCAAAGGGAGATTCTTCAGTCATCCAGCGTAGTGTAGATCGTCGAAGTACTTGGTTTCTGTAGCAGAGTTTAGACAAGGTAAAATCTAAAGTCCTGTAGTCAGGGTTCCTACTTTATACCCAAGGAAGGGGTGGGACAAACTCTGGGGACCCACCTATGGGAGGGTCAAGACAGAGGGGTGGCTACACCCATGTCCTTTGTCCAGTTTCGCGCCAGAGCAGGAGCAAATGGCTCCTGCAACCGGTTTGAACTGGACTATGCACAGGGACACCAAATGTGCCCCCAGTGCAGACTTCAAACACTCTCAGAGTGCACCCACCCAGCCCCAATGCACTAAATCCTGTCTGGGAGGTGGTCACACCTCCCTGTGACAGGAAACCTATTGTCAAGCCTTCCCCTGCTCAAGCTTGGCTCAGCAGCAGGAGGGCAGACTCGTGACTGTGGCTGGCAGCATCCATTTTGTGATGCCCAGGTCGAGAAAGCTGGTACCGGGTAGACCGGTGCCCCATAGTAGTGGTACTACAGGGGAGGAATCATACCTCCCACACCAGTTACTGGTGTGGACGTATGATTCCAAGGTGTTTGACACCAAACACGACATGTTTCTAAGCAGCCTTTTTAAAGTTAGCATTTACCGCGAGGTTATAATGCACTTAAGTATATATGGTTGGCTGCATCACAGACAACCCCGGAGAATAGATTCCGAAGGCTGCAGAGGGGATCTGCTCATGCAGGGGCACCTTCTCACACAAAACCCAGCACCCTGCCTTCAGGATTGATAAGGCCTGCCATAGGGGTGACTGATAGGTTTATATGTGTAGTGATTTAGAATAGATATAGGTGACCTATATCTAAGTAAGGGGAGCATGCACCTCCTTACACAGGTTGCAGTAGCAGACCTGTGATGTCATTTTAAATGGCCTCTCAGGGGTTGCACAATACATGCTTCAGCCCCTGGGAGGCCTCTGGGGTACCTATGCCCTGGGTACATGGTGTACCATATACTAGGGACTTATAAGGGTACCACAGTATCCAATCTGGAGTGTACCTAAAGTACATGCAATCAATTTAGCGGAGAAAGCAGCTAGGCTGGGGTCCTGGATAGCAGGATCCCAGCCAGTCTAAGTCGAAAACAGTGATACATCAGCAAAAAGTGGGGGTAACTATAAGAAGCAGATCCTACTCTCCTACACAACCCCCCCCCAAACGTAAGGACATTAAACTAACCTTGACCAGTTGAGTCTTCATGTTCTAAGTGGAAACATCTGGAGAGTCCATCTGCATTGGCATGGTTACTCCCAGGTCTATGTTCCACTGTATAGTCCATCCCCTGTAGGGAAATGGACCACCTCAACAGTTTGGGGTTTTCACCCTTCATCTGTTTTAGCCATAAGAGGGGCTTATGGTCTGTCTGAACAATGAAGTGAGTGCCAAACAAGTATGGCCTCAGCTTCTTCAAGGCCCAAACCACAGCAAAAGCTTCCCTCTCAATAGCTGACCAACGTTTCTCTCTGGGGGTCAGCCTTCTGCTAATAAAAGCTACTGGCTGATCCTGACCCTCTTCATTCAGTTGTGATAACACAGCCCCTACGCCCAACTCAGATGCATCAGTTTGAACAATGAATTGTTTGGAATAGTCAGGACTCTGCAGAATGGGAGCAGTGCACATGGCCTGCTTCAGGTCATCAAATGCCTTTTGACAGCTAACTGTCCACTGAACTTTCTTAGGCATTCTTTTGGAAGTTAAGTCATTCAAAGGGGTCACTATGGATCCATATCCTTTGACAAACCTCCTGTAGTACCCAGTCAGGCCCAAGAAAGCTCTGACCTGAGTCTGGGTAGTTGGAACAACCCAGTCCATGATGGTCTGGATTTTGCTCTGCAATGGTTGAACCCGACCTCCACCCACAAGGTGGCCTAGGTATACAACCTGACTGTGCCCTATCTGGCACTTGGTGGCCTTGATAGTGAGGCCTGCTTTTTGCAGGGCCTCCAAAACATTTTTCAGGTGGACCAGGTGATCCTCCCAGGTGGAGCTAAAGACAGCAATATCATCTAGATAAGCTGCACTATAGGCTTCCAGACCTGTAAGGACTTTGTTCACCAACCTTTGAAAAGTGGCAGGGGAATTCTTCAAGCCAAAGGGCATCACCACAAATTGGTAGTGCCCACTAGGGGTTGAGAATGCTGTTTGGATTTTGCATCCTCAGCTAATCTGATTTGCCAGTAACCAGCTGTCAGGTCAAATGTACTCAGAAACGTGGCAGAGGCCAAAGTATCTATAAGTTCATCTGCCCTGGGTATTGGATGGGCATCAGTCCTAGTGACTGCATTGAGACCCCTGTAGTCCACACAGAACCTCATCTCTCTCTTACCACCCTGGGTGTGAGGTTTTGGTTCAAGAACTACTGGACTAGCCCAAGGGCTATCTGAAGGCTCAATTACTCCCAGATCCAACATCTTCTGGACTTCTGTCCTGATACAGTCCCTGACATGGTCAGGTTGCCTGTAAATCTTATTTTTAACAGGCAGACTGTCACCTGTGTCCACTTCATGAGTGCACCAGGTAGTCTGACTTGGAGTCAGTGAAAACATATGTCTGAACTGATTTAGGACTCTCCTGCAATCAGTTTCCTGCAATCAGTTTGCTGCTGGTCAGTGAGGCTGCCTGCCAAGGCTACACCATCAACTGAACCATCATCAGGGTTCTGTGAGAGCAGGTCAGGGATTGGATCACTCTCTTCCTCCTGTCCCTCATCAGTAGCCATGAGCAAGCCCATGTCTGCCCTGTCAACATATGGTTTGAGCCTGTTCACATGGAGCACCCTATGGGGGCTCCTGGGAGTTCCAAGGTCCACCAGGTAGGTAACCTCTCCCTTCTGCTCAATGATTGTATGACGGCCACTCCACTTATCTTGGAGGGCTGCTGGGGCCACAAGCTCCAACACCCATACTTTCTGTCCTGGCTGATAAACAGTCAACACAGCCTTTTGGTCATGCCAGGCCTTTTGCAATTCCTGGCTAGCCTCAAGGTTTTTGGATGCCTTCTTCATGTACTCTGCCATCCTGGAGCGGAGACCAAGTACATAGTCCACAATATCCTGTTTAGGGGGTTTGAGAGGTAACTCCCATCCCTCCTTCACTAGACATAAAGGACCTCTAACTGGATGTCCAAACAGAAGTTCAAAAGGGCTGTAGCCAACCCCCTTCTGAGGAACCTCTCTGTAGGCAAAGAGAAGGCAGGGCAGAAGTATGTCCCATCTACACCTGAGCTTTTCAGGGAGACCTTTAATCATGCCCTTGAGGGTTTTGTTGAACCTTTCAACTAACCCATTGCATTGTGGGTGATAAGGGGTGGTAAATTTGTAATTTACTCCACACTCCTTCCACATAGCAGTCAAGTAACCAGACAAAGTTTGCATCCCTGTCTGATACTACCTCCTTAGGAAAACCCACCCTGGAAAAGATTCCCAGGAGGGCTCTAGCCACAACAGGAGCTGTGGTAGTCCTAAGTGGGATTGCCTCTGGATACCTAGTGGCATGGTCCACCACCACCAGTATAAATCTGTGCCCAGATGCAGTTTGAGGATCCATGGGACCAACAATGTCAATCCCAACCCTCTCAAAGGGAACCCTCACCACAGGTAGTGGTATCAGGGGGCCTTTGTAGTACCACCTGCCTTACCACTGGCTTGACAAGTGATACAGGAGCGACAAAACTCCTTTGTGTCCTCTGACATATGGGGCCAATGAAAGTGAGGGACAAGCCTGTCCCAAGTCTTGTTTTGGCCTAAGTGACCTGCTAATGGGATATCATGTGCCAGTGTCAATAGGAAGCCCCTAAACTTCAGACGTATAACCAACCTCCTGGTAGCACCAGGTTTGGGGTCTCGACCCTCTGAGTATAAGAGTCCATCATCCCAGTAGATCTTATGGGACCCACTGGCACTCCCAGCAGCCTCAGCAGCAGCTTGCTGTCTGAGGGGTTCAAGAGAGGGGCAGCTCAGCTGCTCCTGGCTCGGATCTGCCCTAGAAGGGCTTCCTGTCCCCAAGAACTCAACCTGATCAGGTTCAAGTTCCTCTGAGACAGTTCCTTCTTCAGGACTAAGATCATCTCCCTCAAGAGACTGATCTGCACTCTAAGGCAGGGGGTAAGACACTGCCTTACCCCTACTGCTCCTTCTCTTGGAAGGCACCTGGTCCATTATTCCAGGATCCAGGGCCTGTTCAGTGGAAGACATTTTTGCCTGTGACCTAGTCATGGCAAGCACATCTGCAGGGATGCCCAGCATTTCTGCATGTGTCCTGAGTTCCACTTCAGCCCATGCTGAAGTTTCCAAATCATTGCCCAATAAGCATTCAACAGGGAGGTCTGCACTTACCAGAACCTTCTTAGGGCCAGTTACCCCTCCCCAGGTGAAATTCACAACTGCCAAGGAATGGTCTGTCCTGACATTGCTTGCATTGGTCACTTGGTACATCTCACCAAGTATGATTTGTTCAGGGGCCACAAGATCTTTTGTCACCATTGTGACACGTGCACCTGTGTCCCTGAATGCCATGGCCTCCTTGCTATTAATCAAAGGCTGCTGTCTGTATTTGCCCAGATTACTGGGACTGACAAATAAGGAGGCAATATCCATGCCTCCATCATAGACTAACACGGTCTGAGTTGGAACTCTGACTAGGCCAGAGTCCATCTCAGATCCCAGGGTTAACCCTACTACACCCTTATTCTGAGTACCACCACTTTGAGCTGAACTAGGGGGAACAGTTGCCTTAGGGGCAGTGGTGGCTGGAGTAGATTCCTTGGATTTGGAACAATCATTTGTCCAATGTGTCTTCTGTTTACAGATATGACACCAAGGTGTCTTTTTGCCTTTACTCTTGTTGGATTGTAACTCCCCACCAGATGAAGACTTTTGGGGCCCTTGTGAAGACTTCTGGTCTTTACCTTTCTCCCCACCCTTATCTGAGGTTTTAGAATCTTGCTTCTTGGAGTCACCACCTTGGTTCTGAACTTTCTGCTTCACCCTGGTTCTGACCCATTTGTCTGCCTTCTTTCCCAATTCTTGGGGAGAGGTCAGATCAGAGTCCACCAGGTACTGATGCAACAACTGATTTTGACAATTATTAAGGATCTGCTCCCTCATAATTAAATTGTACAATCCTTTAAAATCACACACTTTACTGCCAAGTAACCAGCCTTCCAGAGCCTTAGTAGCACAATCTACAAAGTCAACCCAGTCCTGAGTCTGTGCCTTCTGGGTGTCTCTGAACTTAATCCTGTATTGTTCAGTGGTTAAGCCAAACCCATCTATGAGAGCACTCGTCAAGACTTTGTAATCATCAGCATCCTCTTCTCTTACAGTGAGGAGCTTATCTCTACCTTTGTCAGCAAAGGAGAGCCACAAGATAGCTGCCCACTGCTCTTGAGGGACCCTCTGTACCTTAAAGACCCTCTCTAGTGCAGTTATCCATTTGTGGATGTCATACGCACTCTGGTAGGGAGGGACTATCTTGTTCAGGTTCCTATGATCATGAGTATACTCTCTAGGTCTAGGGACACTGTTGCTGCCACCATGGGGCTCTAGCCCCAACCTTCTGGAAGCTCTCTGGAGCGCTAGGGATTCCCTGTCTAAGGCCAATTGTTCCCTCTTAATTCTGAGTTTGGTCCTCTCATACTCAAGAAACTGACACTTCTTCTCATAAGAGGAGTCCCTTTTATGAGAAGCAGAGGTCCCTACAGAAGTACCTGAATGATTACATTCCTGAGAAGGAGATCTTGATCTTCTAGGTAGACTGTTTACTCTCCCTGGTGGAGTAAAGAGAGGGCCACTGGGGCCTTCTCCCCCACCTGAAGGAAGAGTTGGATTTTCCAGGTTAGAATCATCTTGATCCTCCTGGCCAGGGTTAGAGTCCATATCAAAGAAGTGTTCACCTCCTGGTCTGTCCTCACCTCCTGTCCCACCCACTCTTTCTACTTCATCAGACCCTGGGGTCTTTCTGAGGTCATCTAAGAGCAACATCTCTATGAGACGTTGGGTGCTTGCACTTCTCCCTGTCCTCAGCTTCCTAGATGTACACATATTTCTCAATTCCTGAAATGAGAGATGATCATATCTAGTTGGCAGAGAGCCACTGGCTTCTCCTTTAGAAGACATACTAGTGTTATGTGGTGTAGGCACCTACCTAACCTAGTGGGAACTAAACTCTCTTGAGTTGGAGAAAGGGTGTGCTAGACCCTTGACTGCCCAACTCCAAGTTCAGTAGAACTTACTTATTCTAGTCTTGATTTATATGTACCTAATACCTTTAGTGGTTTTCAGTTAATCAGTCAATGAGATTTATCTGGTAAAACAATAGCAAGCTTGAATCCCAACCGCTGCACACCAATGTGAGAAGTTGGCCTGGTATATGCTGTCCACTAATTAAAGTGGGCACCTTGCACCAGTCCAAACGACCCTTATGATGATTAGGTTAAAGACAACCTTTACAGAAAGCTATCCTAGTGGTAGCTGTGGAGAGCAGCCTTCAGGCTAAGTCTCGAAGGAATGTAAAGCAGCTTGTTTTACCAGATCAGAACCTCCTGAATGACCAAATGAAAGGAGAACCACACAAGAGATATATAAAATATATGTATTTATTACAAAACACTCTCTACTAACCTCTTTATGAGATTAGAGCACAAAGCACACAATATTAAATCACTAGAACGACAGTAAATAGCACAATACACAGTGGGCTCCAGGGGGAGACCAAACCATATACTAAGAAAGTGGTATAACAACCACGACTTAACTAGACACAGTGCCTAGAGCACGTAGAATCGCTGGGACCCCAAGGAACCACCCAAAGTAGTGACACAGGAGACCCACGGAGGACGGGTGCAGTGTGTGAACACAGACGCGTGCTCCGTACAACTCTATGGGAAAGTCGCGGTTGGAAAATTACAGTTTAAGGACACTTCGGAGAGGACTTCAAGCAAACCCTTTGGAACATAGAAGGTTCTAAGGCCAGCACCCTTGTGAGTACTGAGGTACCCATGTTACCTATCCCAGAGGAGCCGGGTGCATAGGGGTCAAGTGGTGTCGGAAACCCTCGTCGTTTTCAATGGCGTGATGCGAAGAAGTGCTGCTGCCGGGAAGATGAAAAGTGTCCGGTGGAATCCAAGCCTGGATCCAAGGTGAGAAGAACCTGAAAGCAGAGGGGACAGAGTCTGGGTCACTTCAGGGTGACCAGGGGCTCGGTAGACGAATGCCCACCGATGTCGGGTGCTTCAGGTGAGATGGCGGGATGCTTGACTCTGCAGCCACGGGGACCAGGAGATGTCAATGACAACCAAAGTCCGGAGGTGAGCTGTCCCACAAAGGATGTCGAGTGCTGGGGGGTCAGTGTCCGGATTGAACACCAACAAGCCTTGGCAACTTCAACCCACGCGGGCAGAGGAAACAAGTCACGGTGAGGACCAGCAAGGTCCTGGGGACTCTCCAAGCTATGGACAGTCAGGGCACGTCTGGAGCAACCAGGAAAGCCCAAGGAAAGTCAAAGTTACCTTCACAGGGACCCACAGGTCAATGGACCAGGGATCGCGAAGGGACCTCGAGCTGAATCACGAAATACCAGCCCACGGAACACTCGTGCAGTGTAGGCCGGAAATCTTTGATGGAAATACTGCTCGGGGTCAGGACTACGCGTAGCCAAAGCACAGCCTCAGGGATTGTCAAAAAGCATATGCTGCTGCAAAAGGACACGGTGCACAGGGGTTCAGGTTGCACGGTCCCCACGTGGGATACTGGTCTCAGGATTCCTGAGAGGTCAGATCAACCTCAGGGATGCTCGGGAACTTACCTCCTGTGTTGCAGAAATCTTTGGAGTCCTCAGGAGCTTGGGAGATGCAAACTGGTCAGATGCGTTAAGGTGCCTGCCTTGCAGGGGAGTAACTCCTTTACTCCAAGGGAGATTCTTCAGTCATCCAGCGTAGTGTAGATCGTCGAAGTACTTGGTTTTTGTAGCAGAGTTTAGTCCAGGTAAAATCTAAAGTCCTATAGTCAGGGTTCCTACTTTATACCCAAGGAAGGGGTGGGACAAACTCTGGGGACCCACCTATGGGAGGGTCAGGACAGAGGGGTGGCTACACCCATGTCCTTTGTCCAGTTTCGCGCCAGAGCAGGAGCAAATGGCTCCTGCAACCGGTTTGAACTGGACTATGCACAGGGACACCAAATGTGCCCCCAGTGCAGACTTCAAACACTCTCAGAGTGCACCCACCCAGCCCCAATACACTAAATCCTGTCTGGGAGGTGGTCACACCTCCCTGTGACAGGAAACCTATTGTCAAGCCTTCCCCTGCTCGAGCTTGGCTCAGCAGCAGGAGGGCAGACTCGTGTCTGTGGCTGGCAGCATCCATTTTGTGATGCCCAGGTCGAGAAAGCTGGTACTGGGTAGACCGGTGCCCCATAGTAGTGGTACTACAGGGGAGGAATCATACCTCCCACACCAGTTACTGGTGTGGAGGTATGATTCCAAGGTGTTTGACACCAAACACAACATGTTTCTAAGCAGCCGTTTTAAAGTTAGCATTTACCACGAGGTTATAATGCACTTAAGTATATATGGTTGGCTGCATCACAGACAACCCCGGAGAATAGATTCTGAAGGCTGCAAAGGGGCTCTGCTCATGCAGGGGCACCCTCTCACACAAAACCCAGCACCCTGCCTTCAGGATTGATAAGGCCGGCCATAGGGGTGACTGATAGGTTTATATGTGTAGTGATTTAGAATAGATATAGGTGACCTATATCTAAGTAAGGGGTGCATGCACCTCCTTAAACAGATTGCAGTAGCAGACCTGTGGTGTCATTTTGAATGGCCTCTCAGGGGTGGCACAATACATGCTTCAGCCCCTGGGAGGCCTCTGGGGTACCTATGCCCTGGGTACAAGGTGTACCATATACTAGGGACTTATAAGGGTACCCCAGTATCCAATCTGGAGTGTACCTAAAGTACATGCAATCAATTTAGCGGAGAAAGCAGCTAGGCTGGGGTCCTGGATAGCAGGATCCCAGCCAGTCTAAGTCGAAAACAGTGATACATCAGCAAAAAGTGGGGGTAACTATAAGAAGCAGATCCTACTCTCCTACACTCTTTATGTCCCAATGTTGGAGTTTGAGAGGCCTGTGTACTGGGCGTAGTCCATGTCTCAGCAGTCACCTAGGTATGGCTGCCTACACACTCACAGTCTGCTGCTTTCCACAAAATTGTGTTGACGTGTTGTGAGTTGCTTATTTTTTCCATCTCATGACACACAGGTTGATGCCTGTAATGAGCTTTGTGCCTACACAGATCATGTTTTTTTAGAAATTGACTCCATCATCAGTTGAGATGTCAAAGACAGCTTTCTGCTATATTGTGACTAACTAAATTCATGAGCTGGGGTTTGAGTCCTTATGGTCGATTTGTGTAAATTACACTCCTCCACCCACCCAGCCCAAACTGCACAGCTGTAACTCTGCTTTCCTGACAGTGAGTGTGAATGTACTATACAGATGGCTGACACTGGGGCCTGGTGTGAGGAGCACAAGGCCATGATGTGAGTTGTGGTCAGCTCAGACAACAGGCACCAGTGTCAGACATCCTAATAGTACATTTTGAACCTCGGCCAAGAAAGCATAGTTCCTGGTTATCTGTTTGGGCTGGGTAGGAAGGTGTGTGTGGGACAGGGCCTGATGGGAGTTGTAGCCATTGCAAATACTCATCCTCCCAACCAGCCCTGCTAACTCCTCTGGGCCTATGGTTATCTGACAGTGAGGGAAAGTGGACTAGCAAGCTGGCTGACACTGGTGCATGTTGTTTCAACTTGAGGCAACTCCCATCAAGGCTTTGTGCTCTACACACCAGTCACCAGTGTCAGACATCTTGACAGTAGACTTCCATTCACTGCCAGGTACCCATAGACCCAGATGAGTTGTTTGGGGATGGGTAGCAGGAGGAGTGTTTACACTGACTCCATCTCCCAACAGGCCCTGCATAAAACACACCTTCCCAGCCAGCCCAAACAGCCCACCTGAAACTATGCTGTCCCTGATAGTGAGTGGAAATGTACTGGCAAGATGTCTAAAACTGAGGACTGGTGTTTGGAGCACAAGGCCTGTATGGAATTTGTGGGCAACTCAGACACCAGGGCCCACTGTCAGACATCTTGACAGTACATTTCCGTTCACAGTCAGTAAAGCAGATTTTCATGTGAGCTGTTTGAGGTGGGTATGAAGGTGTGTGGGCCCAGGCCTGATGGGAGTTGTAGTCACAAGCAAAGATTCCTCCTCCAACCCAGCACTACCCAGCACTACCACTTCATTTGTGCCTATGGCTATGGATAGCTGACAGTGAGTGGAAATGAACTAGCAAGATGGCGGACAATGGTGCATGGTGTGAGAAACAGAAGCCCATGATGGGAGTTGTGGTCAAGTCAGACAACAGGCACCACTGACAGACATCGTGCCAGCACATTTCCACTCACTCTGAGGAAAGTTGAGTCCCAGGTGGGCTGGTTGTGTTGGGATGGGTGGTAAGGTGTGTGTGGGCCCAGGTATGATGGGAGTTGTAGTGACAGCAAATAATCCTCCTTTCACCCAGCCCTGCTAACTCCTCTGTGCCTATGCCTACCTCACAGTGAGGAGAAGTGGACTAGCAAGTTAGGTGACACTGCTGCATGGTGTTGAAGTTGAAGCCAACTTCCATCAAGGCCTTGTGCTCCATACAACATGCACCAGTATGCAGGTATGTGGTTTATCGCTATGACATACACATCACATAATCATTGACTATATATATATATTTTTTTTTTTCACAACAAACCATCATTTTGTTAACTGTGTCCTTGACAGTGATGTCTATAGAGGACTAATTGCTAACTTTAGTGTAATGTGGAGTAAGTACTTACCAGACTCTGGTCCTTCTGTGAGTCCATAGACGCTCCCTGGCGGAAGGATGGCACGCACCTTCTCCTCCCAGGAAGTGAAGTGCAGAGGTGGTGCATGAGGGCCACCGCCAGTTCATTGGGCTTCTTCATGTTCTTTGCTATCATATTTTTGACCCTCCTCTCTTCATAATATCTTCTCCTGATATCAACCATTGTATGTGGTGTGTCAGATACTGCGTTCACCTTGTTAACTATTGTGTCCCACATCCTATTTTTCTGGGCGAGGGGGGGGTCTGTTGGACTAGGGACCAAAATATATGTGGCTCTACTTTGAGTATTTCATCTACAAGCACCTCCAACTCCTTCTCTGTAAAACGTGGCTGCTTCCTCAGGGGCATGGTGAGGGTGAGGGTGAAGGTGAGAATGAGGGTGAGTGTAAGTATGAATATAAAATGGAGAGTGTGTTTGTAAGGAGGTTTTGAAACCAAAAAAATATTAATCTGTGCAAGTTGTGTGGTGGGTGAAGTGTGTGTGTGTAAGGCAGAGATCAGGGAATGTGGACAGGGTCCTATTGGCTGGCAGCAGTAGTGTTTGAGCAAAGGATCATGGTCATTTTTTGGCCCTTTATATAGGTGGATTGGTGGGCGTGCCTAGCTTTTAAATTTTTTTTAAATTAAATTTAGCGGTGCCTATGCTTGTTGTTGTGACTGATTTTATAATTTTACACTTACCAATGGATAAAACAAACCGACACGGTTATGAAATCGCATCGGGTGCATCGTAATCTGTTCGTCGGCTCAACCGAGTCGTGTTTGTAAGCGGAATGCCTATGTGATGGCTTTTCCTACCGAATCAGTCGGTTCGGACATGTTTCTGAACCGACGTGGTCGGGCGGAATGTTTTCCGACTGACTCGTCGGCGTTTAACCTGCTATGCATCGTAATACGTCGGTCGGAGAGCTCGCAGTAGAGTCGTTCGGAAACGATTCCGAGACCAAGTCGGTCGGAAGAGTTTCCGACCGACATTGTAATCGGCCCCTTAATTGTGAAATGATCTATGCAGCATAAATTAGGATCATTTTCCAATGATCCAGTAAGTTGTCCTTCTCGAAATCCACTCTATCAAATTTATCACATTAGTAAGGCCACAATGTTAGTTTGTGTTTAACATTTAACACAATCACAGCCATCAGACTCCACATATTTGGCACTGAGAAGCTTACACAGAAACCTCACATCTGAAACGAAACATCACCACAATTAAATTTCACCCATAGCAACCCAGGAAACATTTATATATAGCAGGAAATCTTCCATTGGTCTGACAAACTATGTCTTTTCAAAGAAGCAGGATATCTACCAGCATTCCCCTAATGGTTGTAAGCACCCTTAATGTTTCGTTCTCAACCAGTCCATAGTGATAAACTTGATAGGCTTAAATGACTATGGGACAGTTCATCGACCACGTTAAACTTGGAGTATCTCTAAGGAATGTAACACTGAAGGTATCCAATAAACTTTCCAACTGAAGCCTTTGCAATCTGATAAAGGAAACGTAATTTTGGGTACAATCACCCTAGCAGCTCAGTTCAATTCTGTCTGTACACCATGGAGACTGGGAGAGGTTGCGCAGTAGATAAGACCGCTCCTATTTTACACCCATTTATTTTGTATATATGTCAGTCTTTTTGAAGAACTGCCCTTAACCTTCAGCTGGAAGTTTGTGAGCATAGGTAACTAGGGCTCCATTGTGAGTCCCCGTTATCTATGTGGGGAGATACCAGAGCCTAAAGAAATTCCAGCTCATATCTTACCCTGAAATAACAAGAATCACACGTTAAAGTCCCCAGAATAGGGAATAACCTGCAGGTTCTAGGATTTCTTTTGTGAACTGGTGACAAGGAGGGCATCTGGGTGGAGGGGAGGCTGTTGGCTCCCTCCGGTGGAGCACTGTTCTCTCCCCATGGCACCTGAGAGAGTGAGAAGGCAGGTGCAAATCTATTGCCCTGCACTGGTTTTTCTAGATGCATATCTGCACCTGGTAAAGCTGGTCCTTTTTTTTTTTGGGTCTGTAAACACTGGACCAATTGAATATAGTGGTATTCCCTACATCCCCTACTCCCCCAGGGATACCGCTATGGGCAGTTTGGAGAGGGCCCTGTTATGTCTAAGTGTGAGCCTAATTTGCACAATGTGGCAGAACCCAGATAATGAAGCTATAGGGTACTTTTGATGCCATTTTAATATGCACTACCCCCCAACTAGAATAAATTGTAGGGTCACCACTGGAAGCTGAAACCAGTTGCATTAAGCTATCATTCATCTCACATCAAAGTGCCTTGTTTCAGGGAGGAGTAGTGAGATCTATCTGCCTTGTTTCTTATAGTGCAGCCCATATTCAAATGACATAGACAAGGTGTCAGAATGATGGTTCATAAGATACCAGTGGTGGTGCTCATGGATGAAAATATTAAAGGTTCACAAAACAAGCCCTTGGGTAAAGGTACACATTTGTTGGACTGACAATCTCATTAGAACTTGATTTTGATTCTACAAGATGGAAGCTGGTCGATCTAGGAGTTTGTATGACATATCAAGGTTGAGAATATTAGCATACATTAAGATCTCTTCTAGTACATTAACTAGTACTCAGTAGAGTCATTGGGCCCGATTCACAGAACTAACTTAAGACAAAATCCTAAACTTACTACCATTTTGGTATTCACAGAAGGCACTTACTCATTTTGGTATTCACAGAAGGTACTTACTCATTGATGAGTAAGTGCCTTCTGTGAATACCAAATGAGTAAGTTACTCAAAATGAGTACGTTACTCATTTTAGTATTCACAGAAGGCACTTACTTATCAATGAGTAAGTGCCTTCTGTGAATACCAAAATGAGTAAGTTACTCAAAATGAGTAAGTTACTCAAAATGAGTAAGTAAGTGCCTTCTGTGAATACCAAAATGAGTAAGTGCCTTCTGTGAATACCAAAATGAGTAAGTGCCTTCTGTGAATACCAAAATGGTAGTAAGTTTAGGATTTTGTCTTAAGTTAGTTCTGTGAATCGGGCCCATAGTAAGTACATAATTCCGATTCTTATCTCCTCCTATACTTATCTTGCAATGCAGTGGTTAGATCAATGTAGAGGATGAAATATTATTGTAATGTAAAATAACACATGACCTAGTTGGCTGTTATGATTAGAGAGGCACACCGATGTAAGGAAAGGCTACAAATTCAGGTATTCCTAAAAGGGATCCAAGGGCCTACTACAATTACAAAGGACATTGTTCCTTTTGGAAATGTTTACATATGAGTATAGCATTTGTTAAAGGGATCAGTGAGTTGCAATATTACAGTTAATGTTCAAAAACATTTTGTGGAAAGCAAAGGTGATTAAGAAATAACTTGTTCATTTCATAGTTTTTGATTGAGATGTGGCAAAACTAAAATAGCAGTGCAGTGAACAATTGCAGCTATGGTAATGGTGTAGGAACAATTCTTAATGTACTGGATTGGTCCCTGGAGGCCTACTTAGACCTCATAGAACTCCCAAGGGACAGGAAATTATATATCCAGTTTAGGTTTGGCACCCTCCTCCTGCCCCTTTCACTGGAAAATGGAATGGCAGTCCAGGGTCTACACGAAGTTGCCCTGGCTGTAAAATTTTCCAAGAAACTTTAGCCCATGTAATGTTTGCTTGTCCGCTGTATGCGATGCTGAGGAAAAACTGGCTGAGTCCAATTTGCAGACAGCTGGGAACTAATAACCACAGGGATGCGCTGAGAATTTTGAAGTCTGATGCCAGGCCCCTGTTTGCATGCGCGGTGGCCACGTTTTTGGGACAAATGTGGGGTATTAGGAGTAGGGCCCAGAGGGTGAATGACAGTTGACCCTACATAACGGCTTTAATAGGTCATGTGACCTCTACCATTTGAGGGGTGGCGGTTTATATGGACACATTTATTGTACTACACTGCAAGTATTTTACTGTTCTACTGTACATTTTATTTATGGCCATTTTTATATAACACCGTTGACCAGTTTTTGAGGAGTGGTGGTTTATATGGACAAAGTTTAATGTATTACATTGTAAGTATTTTATTGTTCCACTGTATATTTTACTTATTTCAATTTTATATAATATCGTTGGCCAGTTTTATTGGTTTTATTGCAGCCATGATCAATCCATGTCTTTTTATTGTATTATAAGAGACTCATGTCGTAATTTATATGTTTGTAGTGGAACTTTTATGACAAGATGTCGAAATAAAGTAAAGATTGATTGATTTATACTTAAGGTAATAAAAACAGACATAGTAGTATAGAGGTGTTATTGTCACATGTGAATAAGCTGCTTAAATGGAGTTCTACCAAGCTGTAATTAAGTTGACAGAGTTGTTGTGCACTAAGAATTTCACCCTGGTAAAATAGGAGAGCAAAACATCCACGTCAATTATATAGCAAAAAATCGTGAAAGGCTGGCCGAGGTAGCAATTGCTCAACTGCTGCCTCAAGATGTCAGACTAGAGCAGAGGTCTTCAAACTGTGGGGTGTGCCCCCGTGTCTGTAACTGAATTCCCAGGAGACACAAATGTGTCTACAATGACTGGTAAATGAAGATGACCCGAAAGCATGACCTTGTTCATTTGATACGCTTCCAGGCTATCTTCATTTATATGCAGAGGCTGAAGTGGGAGAGGTGTGGCGCAGCGGCCAGAGCAGCTGACTCCAGGAGTGCGGCTCTCGTGGTTCAATCCCCAGCGCCGGTGGCAGCTCAGCTCAGCATCATGTGACTCTGGGCAATAACTCACTTAATCTCCTCAAAGGTCCCCAGCGCCTTGAAACCCTTAAGGGGGTGATATGTTTGCGCTTTACAAATAAGAATTAATATTATTATTATGATTAATTATAAGTGCACAAAAAAGTGGCACTGTAATCAAAAGTGCTCTGGGGCACAGTCAGTGAGTGGCTTGGCAGGATCAGTATATAATTTGTTATTGTTTTCACCTTGCATATAAAAAAAATGCATGCACCTTTAATGAAAAACATGCGCTAGTTAAACTTCCACTGGAAAATACTCTTTCCATTAGCCTGTGTGCCACAAGATATCACAAAAATAGAATCTTGGTGGGCAGAGTTAGGAATAGTGACTTGTGTATATATAGTGCTACAAGACCCAACCTGTGACAAAAGAACGCAACTGGTACTACCCTTACATTACCACTCTAGAAGAATAAAGCTTTGTCACGGTGGAGCTCCAAGTGACTCCAACAGCAGGGGAGCAACGCAGGCCACTGCAGCCCCAGTGTTACGGGGAAGCGAAACCCTTCAGGGGTCTCCAATTCAGCTCAAAGGCCAATAAATATCTGTAAGATATGGGAGACTAAGGGGCCCCTCTTCTCTTTCTGCAGGTGGGGCCCCCATCATTTTACGTTATGCCACTGTTCATCAATGAAAGCCTATATTAGCTCCCAAGCAGCCTTTGGTGCTTAACGAATTGCACAGGATCGAGCTGTATGAGGAGACAATTAAACCCCAGGTCACTGGAATTATGTGGCAGGGGAGGACCAAATCATGTTGCATGGTTGACTAAATTATGCAGCAAGAAAAGCGTTATGCAGCACAATTTGTGATAGTATTTCTTAATTATTTTGTCATTCAATTTTTTTTTAAATACTGTCTGGGCACATTTTACACCTCAGTACCGATTTAACACTGAAATATAGTGATAAGCAACAGAAAGGTGACGAGTCAACCTTTGCAAAGTGCCTTTTACTGTGCGATAACACGTCACTGTGTTTTTAGTAACTTGATCAGTTTGAGCTTGAAACTATTCTTTTAGTTAAAATATAAAGATTATACATCTGATGATGGATAATGTGGCATATACAGCAAATCCATAACTATGCAGAAAACACTGTGGCCACAAAATCGCATAATTCCCATGGCCCTGACTAAAGACCAATTATGGCTGCTTTACTATTCTTCCTTGCTTGCTTGAGGGGCGAGTGCACATGTACTTTGCCAGTGTTGCTTTGGGCCTCGGAGCAAAGGCCAATATCGGAACGCGCTTAAAGACAGACCTGAGGGTTTGGCAGTGTCTGGTAACATTTTCTCTACAGCCTCTGCAAGCCAGGTATGAACAAGGTCAGGATCAATGGCCAGTGATTGTTTTAGGTCAGGTTTGCTGTAATGCAGTAACTTATTCAATACTGGGATATTCAACTTCGCCCAGGTCCTTGATTTATAGGGTTGGTTCAGGCGTGATGTTAAGACATGGCGGATTCTAATAATGAAAGGCACTGCAAAATGGTCAGACCATAATAGTGGCAGTGGGGGAGCAGCCACCAGGTACGAGACATTGGAAAAAACTGGATCCAACAAATGACCGGCCAAATGAGTAGGGCCAGTGCTACACAAATTCAAGCTGAGGACACCAAGATCCTCTGTGAGAGCGGAACACAGGTTGCACATGGGGTTTCTTAATGAAGATTAATGTCACCAAGTAGGGTGAAATTTGCAGATTTTAATATGTGTGGAGCTATCAAGTCCGGCAAACAGGTACACCAATTTTCTTCTTAGCCAGGGGGACGATACAACAAGGCTCCTGAGAGCGTGAATTTCGGTGTAAGCGAGAGCGCAAAACAGAAAGCTTCACTATCAGGAACAGAGAATTCTTCAGTTTTACACTGGAAGTAGTTTTTAAAAATAATGGCAATCCCCCGCCTGTCCTGCCTTGACTTTCGTTCCTAACTATAGAGTAGTTTTGGGGGAGGGCCATAATTACATCCGGCTGGGAGCCCTCGTGCAGCTATGTCTCTGTAAGAAACAGAGCATCAGGCTGAGAGTCCCATGAAAAGCTGAATAGGTGGTGTTGGTGTTTAGGGAGAGACCGACAGTTCAAACTGAAGAATCAAAATAGTCTGACTAGATCCTCCAGAAGACTCAGAGATCTGGTCAACCATAGTGGGGGGAATCTCAAAGCCGTTGGCTGCAGATGAGTGCTAGGCATTACTATCATTGCTGTTTTCATAGATCGAACATGCATAATTACAGTTGCTACAGGCTAAAGGACTCACCCCAGGAGCATTAATCTGACAATCCGTGGGGTGGACAAGCTGTAAAGCCTTTACTTGGTCCTCATTGTAAGATAACCTCTCCAGTAGACAGGGACCAGGGTTTGTGGACCCTGGCCCTGGCTGGGTGCATACGGGCACAGACGGGCTTGCCATCGGCGCACCGGCGGTGCACCCACTGCACGTGTCTGCTCCCCGGCCATCTTAAATAGGGACGTATCACTTGGGGCTACACCATAGACAGCAGAGAAATTGCAGCACAACAAAAATGGCAGTCGGGAGAGGAAACAGCACTTGAACACGTGCTTTTCGTGCAGCCCAATAAAGAGTAACACACAAGACCCAAGTCCCTCCGAAACACCCTTTGTTCCCACAGAAGGCAAGGATTTTAAAACAAAACAAGCCAAATTAAAACAGACTAATTAAAAAAATGATTAACCAACATACGTAGGAGTGCAGGGAAAAGCTATTTTATTAAGAGGCTCTGGCACACGTAATAATTAGGCAGAGCGAACAGTAAAAAGGCATATTTAGCCTAGAAACAAGCCCTTACCTAGCCGCTGCTTTTCTGCTCCCTGCCACCTTAAATAGGGCCTAGTCACTTGGAGCTAGACCGCAGGCGGCCAAGAAATTGCAGCACAACAAAAATGGCCATCGGGCGAGGAAACACTTTTGAACACATGCTTTTCCTGCATTGAGGACAATAAAGTATTGAAGAATTAGGTGATAACATTAAATGGTAAAAGTGTGGTAGCAAGTGCTGTATGAAACATGTTGGTAACATTTACAGAAAGGGAATTGGGGGAAAAGCTATGAAAGAGGCATTCTCGTTTAAGTTGTTACATTTAAATGCGGGGTAAAGCATTCTGATCCGTAAATTCATGTGTTTTATAAGCATACAGAATGTAAACATCTCTTGCGACCTACAGCCAATCCACAGTTCGTAGGCTTGGCCATAAACTTTACCTCACCCCACTTACTAAAACAGTCCATCAGGATAGACTGCCGCTAGCAACTGCAATGTGCCAACCCTAATCACATTTCCGATTTTCTGTTCAGATGATAGTTAATATTTAAAATGAAATGTGTGTCTGCCATCTTCAGACAGCATCCATGTAACAAACAAGGCCTGCCAATTACAGCGCAGAGGGGTGTTGTTATGTGTGCTCGGCTGTGTGCAATTTCCCTGCTGTACTTGGATTACTTTGGGATTAGACCCGTATTTCACGAAACACACTTGCAAGTTGCTATACTTCTCAGGAGTTTTTCCAGAAACACACTTCAACAGGTGCATGTCACACCAGTTAAGTAAGGTGTTGGTGGTGCCTCGGGAGGCGACTCTCGGCCAGGAGCCCTAACACACCTCCAAATTAATTTCATTTATGACTTTTAATGCTCAGCATGAACCGCTTTTAAATTTTCTCTAAAACGATTTACATCTTGAAAATCAAAATACAATTAAAATAAAAAAAACATTAGCTTTCAAATGTAATCCCAGCTGCCAGCGGTTACCATTGTCTGGAGGGACCAGTTTGGCATAGGGCTGGCTGTACATCGGCAGTCAGTAATTATCATTATCATTACTTTAACTTTATTCAGTTGTTTACTTAAAACCATCAAAGTATACAAATAAATCCAAGATTTTATGGTTAAAACAAGATCAAATTCTTGGGTTACATCTAAAATCTACAGTAAGAAGAACAGGAATAAAACGTTAAGAACGTTAAAACAAGCAGTCATCCAGTTGACTGCCATACAATTAGGGGGCACACCACTTGGGAGACTTTGGAGTAAAATCTTGTATACAATACCCAGTTCATTTGCTCTGACAACCAACATTTCATAATCGCAAACATTCATTCTGATAGTAGCAGTCAGCACAGTCTAGGATGAAAACTTCTGTTGATTGATCCAAAAGGAGACTAAACAAGCATTTACAATGCAATAGGTCTCGCAATTACATTGTTTTGAGCTATTGGCATTGTAAATGTTATTGTTTTGGGTTTTTTCCCTTCGTGAAGCATTAATCAAATGGTGTAATGCAAAATGGCAATAGCTCACTTTGTTGTAATTGCGAAATCTATTGCATTGCATTTGTACTAGTGTGAGTTTTGTATTGTAAATAGTACTGGCTTTTATTAATGTTGTTTTTTTTTATCACATTAATCTAATGCATTAAAAATGTTAATACCCCAGGCCTCAGCACAGCAAAAAGTGATTTTTATGGCCACTGCCTGCTCCACTTATGAGGACTGCTGCAACAGGCAAGGAACCACTGGTCCTTAATGAAGTGCTTCCTGTTGCAAATGGCCACTGTATGCTCTGCAAACAGTGATACCCATTGAACCAGAGCATGTGTCAGGACCTCAAGCACACACCTACTCTACCCATATCGGACACACAACAACTACACACTCTCCCAACCACACATACAGGCCAGCCTCTCATTGTCATGAAATGTTTGAGTGCCAAAATTTCACACTGGTTGCTGGTGAACGCTATACAAAGGCCAGATAACTTAACTAATGAAGAAGTCACCAGCACACGACACAGTGGGAGGGAGGGTCCCCCTATACTGGCGTATGGTCCCACAATCATGCCAACTGCTTTTGCACACTTGCAGTACCCTCTTCGAATCTTATACAGCATACAAGCCCCAGCTTCTACCCACTGGCACGCGGCTGTTCAAGAATGTACCCTCCTAACCCCACAGTGTGCCTCATGGGTGGAAGTCTCTCCGCTTCGTACACGTCTTGTTGTGCCCGCCAAGTGCTTAGAAGCCATCTATAACGGTTTCTGAACAAGCAATGAATTATTTTAATTAAACGCTCTATGGATTTTTTTTATTGCTCTGCCTAATAAATTATGACTTTATTGTGGCTCCAGGTTTGGGAAGTCGTATTATGAAGCTGCACTAACAACAATAAATTATTCGTAATCGATTCTATAAAGTATATATTCCCGAGAGAGAGAGAGTGAGAGAGAGAGAGCTAGATAGAGAGAGGGGGAGAGAGAGAGAATGGATGAGAGAGATAGATAGAGAGAGGGGGAGAGAGAGAGAGTGAAAGAGAGAGAGATAGAGAGAGACAGAGAGAGGGAGAGAGAAAGAGAGAAGAGAGGGAGAGAGAGGGAAAGAGAGAGAGAGAGGGAGAGAGAGAAGAGAGAGAGGGATAGAGAGAGGGAGAGCGGGATGGAGAGAGAGAGAGGAGAGAGGGAGAGCTAGATAGAGAGAGAGAGAGAGAGAGAGGGAGAGAGAGAGAGAGGGGGATAGGGAGAGAGAGAGGGAGAGAAGGAGAGAGAGAGGGAGAGAAGGAGAGAGAGGGATAGAGATAGATATAAAGAGAGGGAGGGAGAGAGAGAGAGAGAGAGAGAGGGAGAGAGAGAGAGGGAGAGAGGGAGAGCGACGGAGAGAGCATTTTTATTTAAATAAAGGATTGTTTGATAATGTTCTTGCTGGAACGCTATTTGTGCTGCGGAAGGCTGGAATGGCCCGAGGGCTGCCCATCTCACATTGGGAGGGAGGTGTGAGGGAGGAGAGGGGGGGAGATAGATTTTTCCAGCTGGTTGAATTTTCGCTTTAATGGACGTGTCATCTGTTAGGATGCGAGCGGTTTTGTGGAACAGCAACACTGAGTGGCAGGCGCGATTAAAGCGCCTCTCTTCTGAAGTAAGAGAAAGCTCCAGCAATAGAGACTTCTTTAAGACGTTCCCAAAGAAAAGAGTTCTTGGGCAAATGAGGTTTCAACTTATACAGGTGTAATAAATACTAGAACAAAGGTGCCCCTTGATAAAGATTCTGTGGTCTGGGAGAAAAAGGGGAAACAAACACTGCAAATATATGAACCTCCCACTCGACCACCCACTAATTCGCTTAGGCCAAAACTGGCTCTATTGGGCTATCCCTCAATAATGTCAGAAACAACAATTGGTCTTACAGAGGATGTATACTTTACTTACTTCTTAAAAAATATTTTTATTTTATTTCTTTTATCTCTTTTTTTCATTTGTTCTTGTAATATCATTTCATAAATAGTGAGACAGTCATTTTTTCTTTTGCAATCTGTATATACAAAAATTCAAAAAAGCATGATGATACCTATAAACAATTTACAGATCAAAGATAAGTAATTCAATAAATATTATCAAAATAATCAAACAGTGCATAAATATCCCCTTACCAGAAACACATTCGTACCAACCTCACATACAATCAAAGCATACCAAACAAACTCATGCACACATCACAATACAGTCATCAATTTCCAGCTGCGAGATGGCTTGCAATTCAAAACTCATGGTGATTAAATCTTCTTAAATGTCCATGGTTATGCAGCCTGCTGGAAACAACCAGGCCAACGCACGTTTCGGTGGTGAGCTGATTTGAACCACCTTCTTCAGGACCGCTTACTCTTATGAATTTAAATGCCGCGGAGGAAAGGTAGGGGATCTAGAATTTAAAGAGGGATGCATGTCATTCGTAACGCCCTGAGGAAGCGAATTAGTGGGTGGTCGAGTGGGAGGTTCATATATTTGCAACTTAAACAGGTGTTCCAGATATTGGTAGCGATGTTAAAAGTAAAATGCATATTATATGAATACACATATACACAAAAAAAACGTAATGGTTAATTTATGATTTCGTCTACTTATAGCATATTAACACAGTTAAAAAAATCTTAGATATTCAAATGAAACACGAGGTGAAGAAAACCATTATGAAATAAAACTGAAATCTCTCTGAAATTGGCCTGTTAAGGGTAGCCACAAAAACCAAAGCTTCCGCCCGCTGTGAAAAAAAGTTACTTTCTACCCAAAATGGACAGCTCATTACCTCATAATATATATATATCAATATATATCAGGACTTAACAACATATCGTTACATAACGCATACAAATACATTCTAATGTATCCTTATTGATGCCACCGGCAGTGTCAATAGCAAATAAATAAATAAGGTCACCGGCGAGGTCACTTAAGGCAGCATCTGTTGCATCATGTTTGATTGAGGGAGGTGATAGGCAGAAACCTACGTTACTGCTTACAAAACTAAGGATAGCACAGTTAATTGTCCTTGGCCGAGCGTGTTTCTTTTATATTTGCCAACTGATATTTTACCAATATAGTACAAACCGGTAATATTATGTTGTTCAGTGAGCATGTGATGCCTGCAGATCCGGGTTCAATCCCTGCTCAGTTCTGACAACAATTCCCGCAAGTCGTTTGAAATAAGCACAGAGACAAATAAACAACACGAGTGAGTACCTTTTACCGAAATCAGAGTACAATGAGGGAAAAACAGAACTATATAAGCCCATGCAGCTGAAACGCAGTTTCATTTATTTTCATTATTATATTTATGTCCTGAAGACAGTTTTATTCAATTGAAATATTGTGGTAAAATGTCCTTCAAGTGTGCAGTAGCATCGAAAAAGTGCTGCAATACCAAGGCTCGCCGACAGGGATCCCACACAGGACAGTGGTTGTAAATAGGAATAGGCATTTTCCGTGCTTTGTTCTCAGTCTTGCTCGACGAACAGAGCTTTCGGCTCCGGCGCACAAAGACGCGACTGTTCGGGCAAGTCCTCCGACTTTGCGAGTTCAGTCATGCGTAACAAAATATATATCTACACATATGTAAGAAAAACATTGTAAGTAAAGTAAGAATATCCACGCACTCGAGCACGCCACAAAGTCCCGCGCACGGTATTTTCAATGAAACGCCTTTAAAGTGGAGAGCGCCTGCTAGGACGAAAGCAGATTTTGGTTTTCTTCCCGAGAGTCTTACTTACACTTACAAAACGTGTTTATTGTAAATTATGTCAGTCAACTAAACACGTGGATATTTTATTGTGCCTGAACCGAGGGACGTTGGGCTTTAGGTTTGCCGAAAATATGGTCGAGCACTCAGCAGGCGTGGCGGGAACCTCTGTCGGTGAGCTCTGGAACTGCAACACGCCACATACAGAACAAAGGAAACACGTGCCCACATGCTGAATAGATGACATCCAGTCTGTGTGGTGAAGAGTAAGACACACTCTGTGCTGGGGCCAGCGTCTGCCAAGCTGCCACAAAATATTTCATGGGTGCCTGACATGTCAGACAGGTGCGGCGCATAGAACACCGGCGCAAACATTTTGCTCAGTTGCCACACGTTGTGCGCAGGAATCTCTCATTCTGCACAGGTAATGTATATGGTGGACAGGCGCCACACATCCTGAGCAGGTGTCCCACAACCTGCACAGGTGCCACACATTCTGCACAGGTGTCATACATGCTGGACATCTGCCACACATTCGCATACACATGGAACGCAGGAGTAACAGGTTTTGCTCAGGTGCCACACATTCTGCTCAGGTATCGTACATGCTGGCCAGTTGCAACACATTCTGGATTTGTGTCACCCCTTCTGCACAGGTGTCACGCATTCTCCACAGAGATCACACGTGCTGGACAGCTGCCACACATTCTGGATAGGTGCCACCCATTCTGATCAAATGCCGCACATTCTGCACAGGTATCACACATGCTGGACAGCTGCCTCACACAATGTGGATATGCGTCACTCATTTTGCGCAGGTGTCACACATTTTCCACATGTATCACACATGCTAGACAGCTGCCATACATTCTGGATATGTGTCACTCATTCTGCGCAGGTGTCACACATTCTCCACAGGTATCACACATGCTGGACAGATGCCATACATTCTGGATATGTGCCACATATTCTGCGCAGGTGTCACACATTCTCCACAGGTATCACACATGCTGGACAGCTTCCATACATTCTGGATATGTGCCACTCATTCTGCGCAGGTATAACACATGCTGGACAGCGGCCATACATTCTGGATATGCGTCACTCATTCTGCGTAGGTGTCACACATTCTCCACATGTATCATACATCATGTGCGAGGCAGCTGTCACACATTCTGCACAGATGCCACACATTGTGTGCTGCATTCGGAATAGGTGATACGTCCTGTGTTGGTGCCACGCATTCTGTGCAGGTGACACACACGCATTGTGCGTGTGCCACTCCTACTCGATGGGCCATACAAGTGCCGCACCTGCTCAGATGTGCCACATGCTGCACAGGTGCAATCTTTACTCTACAGGTACCACCGACGCTCCAAAAGTGACCCGCTGGCTCTCTAGGCGCCACACATGCTGAACAGGTGCTAGATCTTGTGTACAACTTCTATACATTTTGCGATCGGTATTTAACGCAGATACGAATTCGTAGGACTAACGTATACATGCCATTTTTGCATTCGATTCATGCTCGAGGCACGTCAACACGTCTTGACTAGATCCTCGGATGCACAAAGGCAAGTGCTGGGCCCCGGGCGCTGATCACGGCCGCCCGCGCCCGCCTGCTGGGAGCTGGAGCTGCCGAACACCGCCTCGCGCCTCTTCTTCCACCTCCCTATATTATATCGGCCGCTGTAACGAAATCGGCAGAAACCAGCCCTGGTAAACAGCTCGGCCGCACCCCCAAACCCCTGGGGGGCTGGCAAAGCAGTTTGCCAGGGCCGGTTTTGGGTCCCAGTCCGGCCCTGCCTATCTCATTACAGCTCTATATTTTCTTCCCTGCTTTCTTCCTTTTATCACATTTTTCCTTTCCTTCTCCTTTTTTCGCCCGTTTCTGTCTTTTGCTTTCTTGTTCTGAGCAAAGTCTGGAGAGTAAAAATAAGTCTCAGTCCCTAAAACCAGTGCCAGTGCGAAAAAATCAAGTTCTGAAGCGGACCACACACGATGGACACAGCGCTGGGAAAATCAGTTTCACCGAAAAGGACTTTGGCATTCAGACTGGAAACGAACACCGAAGCAGACTCGTCTCCCGGGTGCGTAAAGCACACGAGCGCTGCTCCGGGACCTCGGAAACGTTGTATCCGTTCATGCAAAGTGGGGCCCGTCCCTCCAAGGGCAGGCCAGACCCAACGGGCGTGAGGCCAGTCACTGTCCCAGTGCGCGTGAGGAGTGTTACTAGGCCCAGCGCGTGAGGCCAGTTACTGGCCCGTGTGCATGAGGAGTGTTAATAGGCCTGTTACTGGCCCGTGTGCGTGAGGAGTGTTAATAGGCCTGTTACTGGCTTGTGTGCGTTAGGAGTGTTAATAGGCCTTTTACTGTCCCGTGTGCGTGAGGAGTGTTAATAGGCCTGTTACTGGCTCGTGTGCGTTAGGAGTGTTAATAGGCCTGTTACTGTCCTGTGTGCGTGAGGAGTGTTAATATGCCTGTTACTGGCTCGTGTGCGTTAGGAGTGTTAATAGGCCTGTTACTGTCCCGTGTGCGTGAGAAGTGTTCCTCGGCCCCATGCGCGTGAGGCGTGTGACTGGGCCCACAGCGCGTGAGGTGCGCCAAGACCCTGTGAGACGTGTCACTAGGTGCAGGGCGCAAGGCGTGGTACAGTCCCTCGCTCCTCACCAATCCCAACGAAGTGATGCTGGCCCACTGCGCGCGAGGCGTGTGACCAGGGCCATTGCGGAGACCTCAGAGTCCAAGACCCACCTGGGGCTAGTAACACCGTCTTCAAAACGCCCCACCAGAGCTTCGTGGCCCCAAGGAATCCCGTGTCTTGTCATGCTAGATCATTTTATATAGCGCCCAGTCTTCTATTCAGAGGCAAACAAAGCGCTTTACGAATCAGGCGACACAGAGCTACATGTATTACATCCGCTGGTATTTTTATTATTATCACAACGTACAATTATTATTATATTCTTTACACTAATATTCCTCATACATACGGCCCCACACACACTCATTTTCTCACTCTCTCTGCACTTGTTGCCCGTAAGATGGCTCCCATCTCACCTCTGTTGTGAACTCCCCGTTAAAATTCGGACCCTGCCAGAAGTCATCCTTCTCTCCTTCTGAAATGGAGTACTATTATTTTTGGCAATGGCGCCGCCTTCTGTCTACACTGCTTAGAAAAGGCAGAAGTGCTCACGAAGTGCTATATAAAATATTATCTATGTTGGATAAAGAATGGATAGCCATGCAGTATGCTCATACATTCCCGCCAAAGGTTTTGGTGGCTTTATAAATAGTGAGGCTTGAAAACGCTGTTGTTATTGAAAATATTTGTTTTTCTGTAGTACAAACGAGAGAAGAAGAATTTAGAATAAAAAAAACAACTGCTTTTGTTAAAAACCATATTTTACTGTCCGTAGAATGGAGCGCTCATTGAAGCTGACCTCACAATGCGAACTAAACACGGGCGCTGCCTGGATTACAATACAAGGTTTTGCTAACCTTTCACAAATTAAATGTTGACTAAACAATGGGAAATGGCAAAACTCCGTAGAACGGCCCGCGGCTTTCATCGTCTAAAGAGAGTGTTATGCTCAGAGGCTAACTCCCCGGAGGGATGCAAATCATGCCGAGAATAGGTCCGGCACTGATGACATCGTATTTAACAGGCAGCTGTGAAACAATATCCTCGGCCTGTGAAATGAGGTTGATATCATTTCATTTAGGAGCACGCCCCACACGCGCGCGCACGCAGAGAGAGACACATATATAATGTAGATCTCTCCATACATATTTGGTTTTCTTCCCGAGAGTCTTACTTACACTTACAAAACGTCAGCAGGCGTGGTGGAAACCTCTGTCGGTGAGCTCTGGAACTGCAACACCCCACGTACAGATCAAAGGAAACAAGCGCTCGCCATTGCGGGAAGGCAGCCGCTTGTTTATATTTGCATCGCGCTTTCACTTTCACTTTAAGTGAAAGCGCGATGCAAAAATAAACACGCGGCTGATGTTGAGATAAGAAATTGCTTCACGACAGCCGTGAAGCAGACGAGCCAGTCCGGATGGGCCGGACGAAAGGGAGAAAGTGCAGTGGCCCAAAAGCATCATTTTCAATGGGAAGCCAGCGTTTAGCATAAACGCTGACGCGACCCAATGAAAATGATGGGCGGGGCTTCAAGTCCCCTTCTGAAATCTCCTCTCTCACTATGTCTCGCCGAGCGAGCAGCACATGCGCTGCAACGCTAGGCGAGACCTAAAAAATGACTGACTGCAAAAACTATTGGTCCTGTAGTATCTGTTTTCAGGATTCTGTAGGCAGCCTGGTGTTGCCTAACTCCAATGTTTAACCAGATCGGTCGTATAAACCTCCTGCGGATCGTTTGGTATTTAGTGCAGAAAAAGAGTATATGTTCTTCTGTCTCTTGTGTTCTAGAACAGGCAGGGCATAATTCTAATGATAGTCCAACAGCCTGATTGCTAGGGAACCTTAATAAGAGGTTGCAGTACCTAAATCTAACATATAGACTTTTGGCAAGAGGTTGTGTAATTTGGTCCAGAAAAGGTTCAAAACTAGGGCATGACTTGGAACTTAAAAATTGTGATGTTAATTGGCCAATTGCTGATCTGGTGACATAGCGATCTCCCACAGCCACCCAATACCCAGTCTTGAGCCTAGATAGATCTCCTCTAGTTGCCCTCTCTGGGTGTTCCCATGTTTCCGACTGTTAGACCTGGTACCATTGGCGTGAGTCTCCCTTCCATTTTTTTCACTGATTGCCTCCTCTGTTTTTGATGTTTTGCTGGTTTAGATGCTTTGGGCACTGTGCCACTGCTATTCAGTGCCACAGTGCAAGTGCTCCCTATGGTAAATTGATGTATTGATTAGTGACTCCATGATTGGATCATTTGATTTACTTGTCAGACCCTAGTATAGTGCACCATGTGTGCCCAGGGCCTGTAAATCAAATACTGCTGGTGGGCTTGCAGCACTGGTTGTGCCACCCACAGAAGCAGCTTGTAAAGTGTGTCTCAGGCCTGCCATTGCAGAGCCTGTGTGCAGTCTGTGACTGCCATGTCTACTTGGCAAGTGCACCCACTTGCCAGTCCCTAAACCTTCCCTTTTCTGCATATCAGTCACCCCTAAGGTAGGCCCAAGGGCAGGGTGCAATGTATGTAAAAGGTAGGAAATGCTCTGGTGTGTGTAGCATGTCCTAATAGTGAATTACAGCCAATTTCGTTTTTCACTATTGCAAGGCTACCGGTCCCCATAGGCCAGAATGGGCAGTTTGATTATAACATCTTATAATCTTAACTGACCCAGGGAACATGGTGGAAATTCGAATTTAGTATGCCTGAACTCAGAATGATAAAATACATCTTTTAGTGAAGTTGGTTTTAACATTCTGTGTTTGAAAATACCACTTTTAGAAAGTAGGTATTTTCTTGCCTAAACCATCCAGCCTGCCTCTGCTAGCTTGTGTATTGTATGTCTGGTTTTGTGAGTGATAGGGGCTGGGGGGCTCCAGGAGACAGGGTGAGTCAGCACAGGGCTGAATAGACCTATCTGCATGTAGAGTGGTGGGAGTAGTAGCACCTGGGCCTGAATAGGGCTGTGCCTGCCTTCCACAATGCTGGCTCCATCTCCTGTGGTGTGTCTGATGTCCCTGGCCCACACTGACAAAGGAAGAGGGTGTGCACTGGCAGGATGCACCCAGAACTGGTTTGGACTAGGTACAGGACCCTCTGCCTTCAGAGGACAAAGGATTTATGGGTATAAATACTGGGGCCCAGACCCCAAGACTTTAGATCACTTCTGGAAACAACAAGACGAACCTTTGCCAAGGAGAAGAACCAAGGAATCTGCAGGAGTTTGGACTGCCCCTCTGCCAGTGTGCTGTTTGCTGGGTTGGCCTGCAGTGGTCTTCATTGCCAAGGAAAGGAGAAGGAACTTTTAAAGAACTTTCATCATCTTGCAGAATATTCTCCAAGGGCTTGAACTAGAGCTTGCCTCCTGCTGAAGTCTCAGGGCTACAAGACTTCACCACCAGCTACCTCCTGAATTCCCTTGCTGGGGATTCTGTCTGCAGAAGCCTGCGTGTCGCTGGGAGCGCAACGCAACGAGAAGAAGCATGCCGCTGTCGGGAGGCGGAGCTAGCTCAGGACCAAGATGGCCGCTTGAGCCGATAGCTCCGTGACTCGGGATAACGATCCGTTAATTATCCTGCGGCTACAGCCATAGCCGGCGGAACATTTGTGAGCCCTGGACACGGCGGCCCCTCTGGGAGCGGAGAAGAGAAGGGCGGAGTCCTGCGCGACTTCCTGAGAGTGCCGCGAAACGATCCTTGTGCGGAGCGGACTGGGCCTTGAAAGCCGGGGCCCACAGTTGCGGCGAGAGCGGAGACGGGCTGACCGGGGCTGCTGAGCAGGTGGCGGCGCTCCAGCAGAACCCCGCACGGAGGTACGGAACACCCCTTGACTGGCGTGGTCAGTCGGCGGCAGCTGGCGACCGCGGCTCTCGCTGCCCCAGTGTTGCGGACTGGGAAGGACATCGCTGCAGGCGTGCGGAGGGGGCCCGGGTGGACGAGGGGCCCACGCTGACGCAGGCGGCTACACTAGTGGAGGTGCGGCGCTGAGTACCCACAAGGGCTGCTTAGTCAACTCGGAGCCGGGTGAGTGGAGTGCCGGAGCTACGAGGGAGCGCTATGCGACATCGCCTTGCGGCTGCGACGTCTTCTGAGGCACGGTCCCCTCGGGGGCCCGGACGCCGGGAGGGACGACGAGTTAGCCGTCACCTGGGTGAGCCACGCTGCGGAGTCCACGTACGAAGGGTGGCTCCCAGCCACGCACTGAGCCCGAGTTGGGCCTAGAGACCGGTGGAGGACCGACCACTACTTGGAGCCTATTTGGTTGGTGGGGAGTTATACCCATCGGCAGTCTGGGTGGAGAACTCCTTAGTTACTGGGAGTAACGAGTGGCCCCGCACAGCTGCGACACACACTGGGGCCAAAGTGCATCACAGAACGCTATCGCCCTCTGGAAGGGGGGGGGAAGCTGCTGGAGGCCCCCTGGGCCGCTGACGATGCTCTGATGAGGGTTGCCTTGAGTGACAGGTGGAGCAGCGACCTCCCGAGACATTGTCACTGCTAGCCTGGTGGAAAGCCACGCGCTCCTGAGGCGGAGAGCACCTCGTGTGTCTGTGACGGGGACTGGGCCAGGTCTATACTAGCTGTTCTTTACCGCCACTCCATAGGGCCGCAGCATTGCGCATGCTAAGTATTGGAGTCATCGCCCTGGTGCGGAGGGCCTTGCCCAGGAGGGAGGCGAGAGCGCAGTAGGGTGCACCCCCACCTTGCACTGAGGAGTGGGGGAACTGAGCGCGCAGCAGCAGCAGCTAACGGGTAGCTGCAATGGGGCGAGTGGACAGGGCGCAAACTAAACTCTCCTTCGCACAGAAACGCTCCAAGTCCAGCGATGGCGCTGCCGAGGATGGGGCGCGTGATCAGGACCGGACTGCCCCCGATCCCCAACAAGACATCAGGGGGCTGCTGTTGGCCATGGAGAAGAATCTCCAGGGGGGTATTACCTCTCTGGGCACGAAACTGGACGCCCTGTCCTTCAGGATGGACCGTATGGCCGAACGCCTCGACAAGCATGCTGAGAGGCTCGATACGTCAGAACGAAGACTGACAGAGACCGAGGAGGCACAGACGGCACTAGATACCGGTCACAAACAACTGGGTAGAGTCCTGCAGGTCCTACAGGACAAGACAGAGGATTTAGAGGCCCGTTCTCGGTGCTGCAATCTCCGCATCACGGGCCTGCCAGAGACAACCCAGACTGGCAATATGGAGCTTTTCACGGAGGGGCTTCTGAAGTCTCTACTAGGAGATACCTCTTTCTCACCTATGTTTTTGGTGGAGAGGGCGCATCGCTCTCTGGGCCCACGCCCGGCGCCTGGAGCAGCCCCAAGGCCGATCATAGCGAAATTGCTCAATTACAGAGACCGGGACATCGCACTGAAACTGGCACGAGAGAAACAACCACTGCGCTTTGAAGGGTCAACGATATCTCTGTTCCCTGACTTCACGGCCCGAGTCCAGGAGTCTCGCAGACAGTTCGTGCCCATGAAGAGACAACTCCGCGACATGGGAGTAGACTATGCCATGTTATATCCTGCAAAACTTAGGGTTAACAGACAGGGCCGCTCCCATTTCTTTACAGACCCTAAGGCCCTGCAGAAGGCACTGAAAGAATGGTCGAAGGAGAAGCGGACCGGACCAGAGGTTCAATCGATGGAGGGGGCTGTGGGTGGCTCTCTGGATGAGCAGGACTAAGTGCTTTATGGCGCCAATACCTGATAAGTATGACTTAATGGGAGTGGGCGGGAGAGAGGCGCCTTTTGTACTGCGATGGTTCGGTACCTGATGGCGGGAGTGGCTCTCCCATTACCTTTGATCTCATTAACGCAGTACACCGGAGACGGGGGGGGGAAACCTGTTGTCTGATTGAGAGGCACGGGGGGGACACGTTGAGTGCAGCTAGTTTGCAGTGGGTGAAGAATGTGACTATCGTTTCAAATTGAATCTCGACGCCCCGTGCCAGTGGGCCTTGAGGACCCCCCTAATGACCTTTGATGAGGGCATACTCGCCTAGCACTAGTGAGGACTTGGAGCCCTAGATGAAGAGACGTCTGTGGGGTGGCCTCGTGGCGCTGGGCTCCCATGACTATTAGTAGCCGCTAGAGATATAGATTCCGGGTTGTGGGGTTTGGCATTGGCTGAGTTTAACATAAGATTTTCATTTGTGTATTCCTGCTGAATGAGCTACATCCGCCCCTGTGTGAATTACACTAGGAATGTTTGGTTCTACGGGTAGGGAGGGAGGGGAGGGTGGGACTTTTTGGTGGGTGGGGGGGTATCGCGGCCTAGTTGGGGACGGGCAGGCGTGGGCGGGGGGAGAGGGGTGGGGTTGGTTTTATGAACAGACACAGTATGTTACTATTGATATTCAACAAACGCCCCAAAAAAAAAAAAAAAAAAAAAAAGAAGCATGCCGCTGTCGCAGCTGCTGCCGTCACATTGCCGGAGAAGCGTGTCGCCGCCGCAGAGGCCGCCACCGCATCACCAGAGAAGCATGCCTTCATCGCAGCTGCCTGCCGTCGCATCACCGGAGAAGCGTGTCGCCGTCGCAACTGCCTGCCGTCGCATCACCAGGGAAGCGTGTCGCTACCGCAAGGGTCGCCGTCACATCCCCCGAGAAGCGAGTCGCCGTCGCAGCTGCCTGCCGTCGCATCACCGGAGAAGCGTGTTGCAGGGCCTGTCGCGGCTCCAAAGATACAGAGTTCGCCGTGCGGCCGTCGGGCGTGCACACATCGTCTTCACATCTTCGCATCGCATGAAGGGCGCACTTTCATCGCATCGCACCGGATCGTCGCACCGCATCGAGGCGCCTGCTCGCCGCATCGTCCTCCCTGCGGACCCTTTGTTTGTTTTTTGTTACGCATCCCAGGTACTTTTGAGAGAAACGTATCGCATTTACCATCAGCTTGAACTAAGTTACTTCTACCACCTTTAAGTCTATTTTGAGTACAGTATTGTGGATTTTTGTTGTTTGTGGTCTTGTGTTAAGTCTATATAAAGAATACTTATTTTTATAAAACCTGGGTAGTGTCCATCTGTAGTGTTTTCACTGTATTACTGTATGTGTTCAAAAATGCTTAACACACTGCCTCTGAGATAAGCCTGTCTGCTCGTGCCAAGCTACCAAGGGGGTGAGCAGGGGTTATTTTAGTAGTGTATCCCCCTTACCCTGACTAGAAGCAAGGGTCCCTATTTGGACAAAGGTGTATACCATTGCCAACTAGAGACCCCCAGTTCTAACATTGGTGGTCAGCGGTGAGGATTCTGGACTTGCATTTGTGACTCATATAGAGTGATTGGTGTACACTACTAGTGAGTGCAGACCAAACGCAACCACATACCTTTTGGTAGAATTTTTTTCTCCTTGGACTGTTATTTTTCTGAGAACTACCAATTCTTATTGCCATGAGTCCACCAGCATCTGTTGCATCTATGGATCCAGAGTTTGAGGAAGAGAGGTTGGATACCTATAATGCCAAACAGCTGAAAGCCTTCTGTAAAAATTTAAAGTTGCTATTCCAGGCCTTTCAAAGAAGGATGAGTTCCACAAGGCGCTGAGGGCCTGGGTGGAAGCAAGAAATGCATCTGAAAATGTGGAGCACCCTGTGGAGGAGGCAGAAGGGCAGCTAGATGGGCCAGTGGGTCCAGGGGGGGAGAAAGTACCTACCCCGCCAGGCAGCAGTGTTTCTTCCAAAGACCTGTCCCCAGGAGAGCTGGAGGATAGGGAGAGAGATAGAAGGCATAGAATGGAGCTGGCCAGGCTCAAAATGGAGGGTGAAAATAACAAGTTAGCCTTGGAGAGAGAGAGAATGAGATTAGAGCATGAAAGAATGTTGAGGGAGTTGGAGATCAAAGCCAAAAGCTTAGATATTAATCCCTCTGGTGGTAGCACACCGTCTGTGCCTGCAGAAGGCAGGGTATATATCCCAAAGGATGTCATCAAATATTTCCATAAGCATGAAGATATTGGGCAGTGGTTTGCAGCCTATGAGATAGCAATGTTGGCCCACCGGGTCCCTGAGAAGGATTGGGGAGCGGGGTTGTGGGGCCGCTTTGTGAGTGAGGGGAGGGATACATTGTTAGACCTACTCAGTGAGAATAGGATGTCTTACGCCCATAAGAAGGAAGCCCTGATGACAAGGTATGGTTTGACCCCAGAACTCTATAGACAGAGGTTCAGGAATTGTAAAAAGCTGGAGGCAACCACTTGGGTAGAATATGTATCTTTCTTTTGCAGAGCTATGGATGGTTGGGTGAAGGGTAGCAAAGTGAGTATTTTTGAGGAGCTCTATGATTTGTTTGCATGGGAGCACTTGTCTGGTAATTGTTTTCCAGAGCTACGCCAGCACCTTATTGATAGCAAGTTAATTAACCCTAGGAAGCTTGCTGAGGAGGCGGACCGCTGGGTCAGCACCCGGGTCCACAAGGGTCACGTGGGAGACTCCGCCAAAGGTGGGCAGGGTCCCCAGCAGAAGAGTGGGGGGGACAGGGGTAAACAGAGGGAGTTCTAGAAATGGCCCCAAAGTAATTCCCAAGGGAACCAAGGGAAGGGTTCCCAGCCTCCCCCTGAGAAAAATCAAGAGGCCCTGACAGGTAAACCTGTTCACAGGGGCCCCACTAAGTGCTTCACGTGTGGTCAGATGGGCTACCGCTGGTATGATGCACAGTGTCCCATGAGGGATTCCAAAGCACCACCACGTGCACCACCCCGTCAGATGGTGAGTGTAGCTCTGGGGGGGAGGAGATGGGTGCCCAAGGTGGGTGGAGTCCCGCAGAAATGTCCCTTTTCTCGCTAGGAGACTTTGAGATGGTCCCTGAGACCCAGCTGCCTGATAACACTAAGAAGTACAGGCAGAGGGTGACCATCAATGGCCATAGGGTGGAAGCTCTCAGAGACACTGGGGCTAGTGTGACAGCTGTCAATTGCCGGCTGGTGTCCAGAGAGCAGGTTATCCCCATGCATTCTTCTCTGTAGTTGCCGCGGACAACTCACAGAGCCAGTGTGAGGTGGCTCAAGTTCCCTTTGAGTGGGGGGGGGTCTCAGGTACTCTTCAAGTAGCTGTGAGGCCAGCCATGCCTGTTGATTGTCTGTTGGGAAATGATTTGGAGAGCTCCCCTTGGGCTAAGGTGGAGAGAAGGTCTCATTTGGAGATGTTGGGTCTGCCTGAGTGGGCGTGTGTGACCACTTGGTCTATGGCAGCCAGTAAGGGTGTTGAAGCGGTTCTGGAGCCTGAAAAAATGGCCCAGCCCCCTGCCTTAAAGAGAAGAGGTGGGGGCGTGGGAAACCGGCCCCCATAGTTCCCACGGTCCAGGAGGAGGCAGACCTTGAGGGGGATGCCCTGGAACCTACAGGGGAACAAGTGGCCGAACTGGGGGACCTGCCTGAGCTGACCCATTGGCAGCAAGAAGGAGGCCCCTCCAGGGAGGAATTTTGTGAGGAGGAGAGGAAGTGCCCTTCTCTTGAGGGTTTGCGGCAACAGGCCACAGCCCAGGCAGCAGGTGATCAGTCTGGATCACATTGGATCTACTGGGAGAACGACCTCCTGTATAGTGAGCCTAAGGTTGCTGAGCCTGGGTCAGCCCGTGTGCTGGTGGTACCCCAGCGCTTCAGAGCCTTCCTACTGGGTTTGGCTCATGATATGCCTTTAGCTGGACATCTGGAGCAGAACAAGACCTTTGAAAGGCTTGTCTCCCACTTTCATTGGCCCCAGATGCGGAAGAGTTCAGACACTCATTGTAGGACTTGTCAAACTTGCCAGGCAAGTGGGAAAAGTGGAAGGAAACACAAGCCTCCTCTCCAACCTTTCCCTGTAGTCAGTAACCCCTTTGAACGGGTGGGCATTGACATTGTGGGGCCACTGGACCCCAAGACAGCCATGGGCAACAGGTTTATCCTGGTCTTGGGGGACCATGCTACCCGGTACCCGGAAGCCATCCCGCTCAGGACAGTGACGGCCCCCGTGGTGGGACGTGCACTGATGGGGATTTTCTCCCATGTGGGGTTCCCCAGAGAGGTGGTGGTAGACCGTGGTTCCAACTTCATATCCAACTATATGAAGTCACTGTGGCAGGAGTGCGGTGCTACCTATAAGTTCACCACTCCTTACCACCCCCAAAGTAATGGGCTGGTTGAGAGATTCAACCGGACCCTTAAAGGCATGATAATGGGTCTTGAAGAACCTATGAGGCGTAAGTGGGACGTCCTTTTGCCATGCCTTCTTTTTGCTTACCGTGAGGTGCCACAGAAGTCCCTAGGGTTCAGTCCCTTTGAACTGCTGTATGGTCACCCAGTAAGAGGACCTTTGAGCCTGGTCAAGGAAGGCTGGGAGCAATCTCCCAGGAAACCTCCCCAGGATGTATACAGTTACATGCTGGCCTTCAGGAACCAGACCAGGCGATTCAGGCAACTCGCTGAGGCGAATCTGGAAGCCAGCCAGGAAGAGTAGAAGCGGTGGTACGATCAGAATGCCACTCTGATTGAGCTTCAGCCTGGTCAGAAAGTTTGGGTCATGGCCCCTGTAGAGCCCTGTGCGCTCCAGGACAGGTGGACCGGACCATTTTGAGGTGGTGGAGCGCAAGACTGATGTCACCTACCTGGTGAACTTGCGGTCTCCTAGGAACCCATTGCGGGTCCTGCATGTTAACCGCCTGAAGCCCCACTTAGAAAGGTCCGAAGTGGGCATGCTCCTAGCAACGGATGATGGAATGGAGGAGGAGACCGAGCCTCTTCCTGACCTCCTGTCTGCAACAGAGCAAGATGGGCCAGTGGATGGTGTCAGCCTCTCTGCCACACTGACTCCTGAACAGCAGCAAGATTGTCGCCAACTGTTGGGACAATTCTCTGATTTGTTCTCCCTGGTTCCTGGTGTCACTGAGTGGTGCGTCCATGACGTGGATACTGAGGACAGTCCTCCTGTGAAGCACAAGGCTTACAGAGTGACTGACGGGGTCAGAGCTCACATCAAGGAGGAGGTCTCCAAGATGTTTGCATTAGGGGTGATTGAGTCCTCTCACAGCCCTTGGGCCAGCCCAGTGGTCTTGGTCCCAAAGGCTGCCGCACCTGGTGCCACACTCGAACTCCGGTTCTGTGTGGACTACCGAGGACTCAATTCAGTCACCAGGACTGACGCGCACCCCATCCCCAGAGCTGATGAGCTCATTGATCGGTTGGGGGCTGCCCGGTACCTCAGCACGTTTGATTTAACGTCTGGGTACTGGCAGATCGCCTTAACTGATGGGGCCAAAGAGAGGTCAGCATTCTCCACACCAGATGGGCACTACCAATTCCGGGTTATGCCCTTTGGGATGAAGAATGCCCCTGCCAACTTTCAGAGGTTGGTCAACCAGGTGTTGGCTGGACTGGAGGATTACAGTGCCGCCTACCTGGATGACATTGCAGTGTTCAGCGCCAGTTGGGAAGAACATCTGCGCCACCTCTGGGAAGTGTTGATGGCACTGCGCAAGGCAGGCCTCATGATCAAGGCGAGTAAGTGCCAGATCGGGCAGGGTTCCGTGGTGTACTTGGGACACCAGGTTGGGAGCGGCCAGGTGGCGCCCCTACAGCCCAAGAGTGAGACCATCCTGGCTTGGGAACCCCCCAAAACCCAGACAGAGGTGAGAGCCTTTTTAGGACTCACAGGGTACTACAGGAGGTTTGTCAAGGGGTATGGCAACATTGTTGCACCCTTGACTGAGCTGACTTTCAGGAAGCAGCCCAAGAAAGTGAACTGGACTGACACCTGTCAGAAAGCTTTTGACGCCCTGAAGAGTGCCATGTGTACAGCACCCGTGCTTCAGGCGCCCAACTTCTCAAAGGAATTCATTGTCCAAACAGATGCTTCAGAGCATGGTGTGGGGGCTGTTCTATCACAGATTAATGAGTAGGGCCTAGACCAACCTGTAGCCTTCATCAGTAGGAGGTTACTTCCACGGGAACAGAGGTGGAGTGCAATTGAGCGTGAGGCATTTGCTGTGGTCTGGGCACTGAAGAAGTTGAGACCATACCTGTTTGGGACTCACTTCCGGGTTCAGACAGACCACAGGCCCCTCAGATGGTTGATGAAGATGAGGGGTGAGAATCCAAAGTTGTTGAGGTGGTCCATTTCCCTACAGGGGATGGACTTCACGGTGGAACACCGCCCTGGTACAGAACACGCCAATGCTGATGGTCTGTCCAGATTTTTCCGCCTTAGTGAAGAGAACTCCCAAGGGGTTGGGTAGTTCTCCCCACATTTCAGCTGGAGGGGACACGTGTTAGACCTGGTACCATTGGCGTGAGTCTCCCTTCCATTTTTTCCACTGATTGCCTCCTCTGTTTTTGATGTTTTGCTGGTTTAGATGCTTTGGGCACTGTGCCACTGCTATTCAGTGCCACAGTGCAAGTGCTCCCTATGGTAAATTGATGTATTGATTAGTGACTCCATGATTGGATCATTTGATTTACTTGTCAGACCCTAATATAGTGCACCATGTGTGCCCAGGGCCTGTAAATCAAATACTGCTGGTGGGCTTGCAGCACTGGTTGTGCCACCCACAGAAGCAGCTTGTAAAGTGTGTCTCAGGCCTGCCATTGCAGAGCCTGTGTGCAGTCTGTGACTGCCATGTCAACTTGGCAAGTGCACCCACTTGCCAGTCCCTAAACCTTCCCTTTTCTGCATATCAGTCACAACTAAGGTAGGCCCAAGGGCAGGGTGCATTGTATGTAAAAGGTAGGACATGCCCTGGTGTGTGTAGCATGTCCTAATAGTGAATTACAGCCAATTTCGTTTTTCACTATGGCAAGGCTACCTGTCCCCATAGGCCAGAATGGGCAGTTTGATTATAACATCTTATAATCTTAACTGACCCAGGGAACATGGTAGAAATTAGAATTTAGTATGCCTGAACTCAGAATGATAAAATACATCTTTTAGTGAAGTTGGTTTTAACATTCTGTGTTTGAAAATACCACTTTTAGAAAGTAGGTATTTTCTTGCCTAAACCATCCAGCCTGCCTCTGCTAGCTTGTGTATTGTATGTCTGGTTTTGTGAGTGACAGGGGCTGGGGGGCTCCAGGAGACAGGGTGAGTCAGCACAGGGCTGAATAGACCTATCTGCATGTAGAGTGGTGGGAGGAGTAGCACCTGGGCCTGAATAGGGCTGTGCCTGCCTTCCACAATGCTGGCTCCACCTCCTGTGCTGTGTCTGATGTCCCTGGCCCACACTGACAAAGGAAGAGGGTGTGCACTGGCAGGATGCACCCAGAACTCGTTTCGACTAGGTACAGGACCCTCTGCCTTCAGAGGACAAAGGATTTATGAGTATAAATACTGGGGCCCAGACCCCAAGACTTTAGATCACTTCTGGAAACAACAAGACGAACCTTTGCCAAGGAGAAGAACCAAGGAAGCTGCAGGAGTTTGGACTGCCCCTCTGCTAGTGTGCTGTTTGCTGGGTTGGCCTGCAGTGGTCTTCATTGCCAAGGAAAGAAGAAGGAACTTTTAAAGAACTTTCATCATCTTGCAGAATATTCTCCAAGGGCTTGAACTAGAGCTTGCCTCCTGCTGAAGTCTCAGGGCTACAAGACTTCACCACCAGATCCCTCCTGAATTCCCTTGCTGGGGATTCTGTCTGCAGAAGCCTGTGTGTCGCTGGGACCTGGAAGTGCGACGCAACGAGAAGAAGCATGCCGCTGTCGCAGCTGCTGCCGTCGCATCGCCGGAGAAGCGTGTCGCCGCCGCAGAGGCCGCCGCCGCATCACCAGAGAAGCGTGTCTTCGTTGCAACTGCCTGCCGTCGAATCACTGGAGAAGCGTGTCGCCGTCACAACTGCCTGCCGTCGCATCACCAGGGAAGCGTGTCGCTACCGCAAGGGTCGCCGTCGCATCCCCCGAGAAGCGAGTCGCCGTCGCAGCTGCCTGCCGTCGCATCACCGGAGAAGTGTGTCGCAGGGCCTGTCGCAGCTCCAAAGATACAGAGTTCGCTGCGCGGCCGTCGGGCGTGCACGCATCTTCTTCACATCGTCGCATCGCATCAAGGGCGCACTTTCATCGCACCGGATCGTCGCACCGCATCGAGGCGCCTGCTCGCCGCATCGTCCTCCCTGCAGACCCTTTGTTTGTTTTGCGTTACGCATCCCAGGTACTTTTGAGAGAAACGTGTCGCATTTACCATCAGCTTGAACTAAGTTACTTCTACCACCTTTAAGTCTATTTTGAGTACAGTATTGTGGATTTTTGTCGTTTGTGGTCTTGTGTTAAGTCTATATAAAGAATACTTATTTTTATAAAACCTGTGTAGTGTCCATCTGTAGTGTTTTCACTGTATTACTGTATGTGTTCACAAATGCTTAACATACTGCCTCTGAGATAAGCCTTTCTGCTCGTGCCAAGCTACCAAGGGGGTGAGCAGGGGTTATTTTAGTAGTGTATCCCCCTTACCCTGACTAGAAGCAAGGGTCCCTATTTGGACAAAGGTGTATACCATTGCCAACTAGAGACCCCCAGTTCTAACACCGACATAGCAAGTGATTTATACCAGTTTGCAACATGTTTAAACCAGGGTAGACTTTTGGCACCACTGATCATCAGAACCTCCCTCAGGGAATTACAGTAATCAGAAAGCTGTGGTGTTGTCCACAGACGTAGTCAATATGTTAAGGGTTTCAAGAGGCCATGTCACCCATTCTTTTTGTCCCTAGGTGAAAAAACAATGGGATCAGAGGGGTAGTGATTAAGGGTGGGCGTAGTTCGCGAAGTAGCGCTACGCGAAGCTACGCGAAGTGCACTTCGCACTACGCGATCTACCCGTAGCACTACGCGAACTGCGTAGTGCGCTGTTCGCGATGATTGCACAGTGCCGGATGCTTGTCCGCACTGTGCAGTCATTGAAAACGGCATCTTGCACAGTGCGAGCTGTCTTTTACTGTCGCTCGAGTAGATTTTTACTCGAGCGGCAGCTTTCTCAACGCGGACTAGTAGTTTCTCATCGCGAGCGGTCGCGAGCATACGCGACCACTCGCAATGAGAAACCTGACCTCCCCGCGTTGAGAATCTCGCCGGGAGGTTTATTTTCCACGCTCGCGATCGGCAACTTGATGTTGCTGATCGCGAACGAGGAAAAAGTCTCACCGGGATGTCATTTGCTTGCTCGCGGTCGCCAACTTGACGTTGAGGACCGCGAGCAAGCAAAAATGACCGCTGCACTACGCTACGCTATGCCTGTTTGCACTGTGCTACGTGCAATTCGCGTAGTGCGAAGTAGCGCAAACTTCGTGAGCGTAGCGTAGTGCTTTGCCCACCCTTAGTAGTGATAGGTACTGAAATAAGGGATCTAGCAAAGATGTTTTCAGATATCGTCAATTTGTTTGTGTTAATGTACCCCCATATCTCTGCTCCATACAGAGCTCCACTCTGGGCTTTTGCTCGATACACTTCTAGTGCTGGAGTCAGTGATCGGCTGTAAGACTGCCTGTGGTATCTCAGTATTGATTTTGACCTATGGCAAAGGGTAAGATAGCTCCTTTCCAGTTGTTGTTCCCAGCCAAGTGTGTCGCTTAGTCTTATCCCTATGTAGTCAAAATCTTTCACCCGCTCCAAGGTTCAAATGCAATCCTGACCTCTCGTGATTTACCCTTAGCTTTCCCGAACACCATAAATTTGGTTTTGGCCACGTTAAGTTCCAAACTCCTGTTCCTACAGAAGTCGAAAAACGTATCCACTAACATTTGTAGGCCCATTGGGATTGTGGAAATAAGTAAAGAATGATCTGCAAAGAGCAGAATTGGGACCTTCGTGCCATTCATTATGGGAGAGTCATTCCTACAGTCTAATAGACTATTAACCACATCGTTGATAAACAGGGAAAATAGCGTGGGAGCGAGCACGCACCCCTGGCGCACCCCACGCTGTATGGGTATTCTGTCAGTTAATTCACAATTTGTTCCCCATCTAACCTGGGCATAGTTGTCCTCATGAAGTCTAGCTATCAGAGTCATCAGATCTATTGGGGTCCCTAGGTCAAGCATTATTTTCCACAGCATTTCGCTTGGTACTAAGTCGAACGCAGCTCTTAGGTCGACAAATGCTACTTAAAGTTTTTGTTTTTTCAGTTGCACATATTTCCATGTTAACAGGATGAATCTAAAAGCCTGATCAAATGTGCTGATTTTGGAGTTGAAGCCTGCTTGATATGGGGACAATATCGCCTTCTCTTCCATCCAGCTTTGGAGTTTGTCCAGAACTTGTCGTGCAAAGATCTTTTGCAGGTTATCAATCAAGCTGATGGGTCTATAATTGGAGGGGTTGGAAATGTCTTCCTTCTTGTGTATAGTAATTATCTCGGCTCCCCTCCAAGTTGGTGGGATAGCCCCACCATCCGATATGCAGTTTGTCAAGAGGTTTATATAGGGAGCCCATATCATGGGTTCCGATTTATATAAGTATCCCGGTATCTGATCGGGCCAGGGGCCTTTCCTGCCTTGAGTCTGTTTATTGCTGACAAGGTATCATCCAAGCTAAAAACTAGTGTTGTGTCAGTCGTAGGCATAACAGGAGGGATGTTAGAAATGTTTTGTTCAGTTCTTCTGTTGTGTATACAGTCAGCGTCCGAATTCCTGGAGTGTAATGTAGAGAAATGCTCAACCAAGACCTCCGGCTGAATGTGATAGCTAAGGGTATTTGTATTTTCCGAGTTACCCTTTTCAAGGCTATGCCAGAACAAGCGGGTGTCTTTGCATCTGGCGGCTAATACCAGGTCCTGCCAATTTGTATCTGCGAAATCACGTTTTGCTTTTTCAAGTGCAGTTTTATATCTATTGCGTGCCAGGTCTACCCCAGACTGACTATGCTCCTTAACCGCTAGCTGTAAAGCCTCCTTTGCTGATTTGCATTCGCAATTAAACCATTTGTTGTTTGTTTTGCCAGCGGGCCTACTACCGGAACTATTTTTAGTGAATATGTTTTGCAGTGCTCCATAAAATTAATTATGCACTGATAGTATGGAGGTTGGCCCCGGGGGATATACACAATCCAGGCTGCTACTCAAGCCGGACAAAAAGTGTGTAAATAATTCATAGATCCTAGCATATAGGTGCAGGTCTGCAAATACTTTGGGCAAGGTGACTCTTCTATGGTTATTGGTTACGAGAGGTTCATCAGCCCTGGAAAGACAACTAGATTGCTGCCTATCCAATGCAGAACACATCATTTTTAACAACAAGGGATTGTGATCGCTGTCAAGCCTCGGGGCAATTAACATGTCCTCGACAAGTAACCAAATTCTAACGTCGACAAGGATATATTCAATGATGCTTGTGCTGGCACCCCATTTGAAAGTGGTCTTCCTATTTATGTCTGATGCAGTCCTCCCATTACATGTCCTCAAGCTCCTTCCTGTGACCAATGATGCAATCTGCAGGGACACGGCCGTTGGTCGATGACAGTTTTTGGCCGTTGCTAGATTGGGTATGCCCCAAATCTCATTCTCCTCCTCCAGTAAAATACTTAATAATGGGGAGGGTTCAAAAGTGGCATTGAAGTCCCCTGCAACTATGATCTTGGAATTACTTTGGTATGCTCCCACCAGATCATCTAACAATGATAATACTGGGGACTCGCTACTGTAGGGTTTGGACCTAGCATAGATATTAAACACAGTTCGGTTTAGACCTGTTGGAAAGGTAAGCTGAATCCCCAGTATATCTAGTGATTTTATTGTCAACTGTTTATATTTGCAGGCTAGGGTATTCCTCACGAAGATTATCTGTTCCCCACTGGCTCTACCCATTTTTTTGGGCGCTTTGGCTTCCACGCTATAGGTCGTGTAGCCATTTCTGTGTACCCTATCCACTGCCCAAGTCTCCTGGAAAATACAAATGTCATTTTTACCTATAAAGGAATGCCATTCTGGGTCTTTTAATTTTAAATGTATCCCCGCCAGGTTCCAGGAAATTATGTTTAAGCTGTTTGCCTCATTACTAGGTATGGATAGGCGTCTGCAGATCTCTGTGTCAATAGGCAATGTATTGTCGGTGGTGGGATTAGTCGATCTGGTACAAAAGGTAATTGGCAATAGGCGCGCAGCCTTAGCTGCACCAGAAATGCTAGTGGGTAATGCATCATTTTTCACCTCGGGATGCAGATTCATGGTGGGTGGCTCAACAGTATGACTGACTTCTGGGGGTTTTACATGTAAAAGGTACATGAAAGGGAAGAGAAAAGTTATTAATGTTGCTAAGTCAATCCACATCTCGCAATGGGGATGAAAGCCCCGCCCTTGATATAAAACCTTGCGATAGGTCAGTTCCTGGGCTGCAGTACTTAAATCTAATGTGGTAATTATTTAAGGGGTTTGTCCTAATATCTAGTGCCACTAAATCATCCACCATTCTTGCATCTTTTAGGGTTAATTCTATCGCATCGAACATAGAATTCTTAGGGGAACTCCTTCGGGCACAGAGGATGTCTTCTCTAATAATCGAACTGCAGCCTCTAGTATGCCTGATCCAATGGGTGGTCTTATTTATAAGAGAATCTTCAGATTCAAACTTTACGTGAGGCGGCCGTTTAGGTACCTTTGTCATGACAACTTTGGGGCAGATTTACAAGCCCCTTGCAACACTTTTGCACCGCCGTTGCGTCACTTTTGTGACGCAGCGGCGGCGTAAAAAATGTGGCCAATTTACAACGTGACGCATCTAGGGAGATGCGTCACGTTGTAAAGCCCTGCATCACATTATACCTGCACCAGGTATAATGTATGCAGGGTAGGCGTTCCCATGCAAAAAGCCACGTAGAACTGGCGCAGTGAAATTTACAAGATTTCACTGCGTCATTCTACGCCTTCACTGCGTCAAAATCCCTACGCCTGCTCAGACCAGGCGTAAGGATTAACGCAGGGCTTTTTACATGGGACCTACCTATGTTTTCTGGCGCATTGCTGGAGTTGCGTCACTTTTGTGACCAACTCCAACAATGCGTCACTTTTGCTCCAACAGATGCGTCAGAATTTCTGACGCATCTGTAATTCCTTGCGCCATGTTGCACTGTATTGTAAATACAGTGCACCCATGGTGGCGCAAGGACATTTGGAGCTGACGCAAGGAAACTGACGCATCTATGCAGATGCATCAGTTCCTTGTAAATCTGCCCCTTTGTTTTTCAAGTCAATAGACCTGTTTCTGGAGTAAGGGGTGGCGATGTGATTCCGCCCTCTACTAGTAGGAGCATGCAGGGGGTTAGCAATCATTGAAGAATATGATGTCTGCATCTGATAGAGGTTGGGCAAGCTAGGATTGCTCAAGGAACTACTACTCCACTTTTGCAAGATGTTAGCTCTTGAATTGTACTGGGGGTGCAAGGGATCCTGGGAGTTTAGCTGGCAACATAGAGACCTGCTATTTCTACTTTCTGCCTCTTTTGCAACTTGGGTCCCCTGCTGATAGAAAACAAAGGGGAGGGAAACAGGCTGTTGTGTATCGGGCTGTTGGGCAAGTTGGGTAGTCTGGGTAGACTGGCTGTTCGAGATATTAAATGTGTCAGTATTTTTTACACACTTTAATTTACTTATTGTATGGACCAATTTAGATATGGCAATTTTTTACTCTCCCACTTCGGTTCTTAATTCATTAATTAAAGCAGTGCATTCCCTATTTATTTGGGTCGGAGGGTTCAGATAGCATAATCCCCAAAGGAGGGTTAGGAGGAGGAACAGGAGTTGCTATGCCGTCTATGATCCCATCAGTTATATTCGATAATGGAGAGAATCGGTTACTGCAATGGACAATGTCAGTTGAGGTTGATGGGTGAGGTAGCTCCAATGCTTCCGGGCTAAAGGATTTCCTCAATGTTGCTGCCATATCCATAGGCTGTTTCACTGCCTTTCCGAACATACTAGGTATGCGCGGTTGTGAGGTGGAAGCACCTGCTGAAAAAGGGTCTGGGATAGTTGTGATGTCCCGCAGTGCCGGTGATTTGGAATGTACCAGGTCCTCACATTCGACGATGAGATTATCGATTCGATCAATTACACAATTCCCATCAGCCGATTTAGCTATTCTTTTTTTTTAGTTTTTGTAGTTACAGTGGACCCCTCGGTTGCCTTCCTCTTTCCCATAGTTGTGATGGTAGTAGATAAGGAAAAGAGCAGAAGTGTTATTGGGGTATACTACTACAATAAACAAGAAACCCAGTTTGTACACAACAGGGGATTAAGCAATAGTGACAGTAGGGCCCCCCTATACGCGGACCCTAGATCTCAGTCAGCCAAAGGATCTAAATGGGCTCCGATATGACACCCAACAGCAATAGAAGATGGGTGAATTTAAGGATGCAAAACAAAGTCTTAGTTGCATACCTCCTCGAAGGCTGATGTTAGGGAGATGGCCCAGCCCAGCCTCCGACGGGCATGGACGGGTCCGCCCGTGCATGTCCCGTGCTACGGGAGCTCTGCGAGGATTTTAAAGCGCCTCCAGGTGCACCAAGATGATGGTGGCGGCAAGCCAGCCGCTGGGCAGGCTGGGTTTTGCAGTCCTGACCCCCCTCGCTGCTGAAATCCTGTGTCCGGTCCGGTGCTGGTGGAAAAACAGTGAGTAATTAAAAAAAGTGGTTGGAAATTCTATTAAAAGAGTAAAGGGCCAAACGGATTTTATCCTCTTGCAAGCATACAAAATAAACTCACCATACTGAAAAGGACTGCACCTACTTTTTTCAGGGTTTGTCATAATTACTAGTTCTAACAAGGCAGGGACCCGAGGTGGCACCACAGGTGGAAGTCAGTTTGCCCCGTTCCCACTGTACAATAAACACACACAGGAAACATGCGAGAGGCAGCAAACCGCACACATTCACAGAGCCAAAGTGAGGACGGGAGACTCACCTCCTTCTGCTGGACAAATGGTGCAGGTGTAGCAACAGCTTTGGCAACTTCCCTTCTGAGGAGCAGGGCACGCCTCTATGCCTTTATGAGTGGCCAGAGGGAACTGGCACACACCAGATATAATAATGATGTTAGGCAGATTTGTGCAGGAACTGTTAGTAAACAAAGCTGGAACAGGCTCCTTTCTTCATAGATTATATGTTTGGGAGCAATCATCAAGCTGTTTTGTCACTTCGTCATATTACATGGCTCATAATGTCACTGCTGGCCACTAACTTGAAATCTAATTGCCTTACCGTACGGTATGTGGGTGCTGGAGCAACTTCTCAGAGGCTGACAATCGCTGTCAATGCGGAGATAGCGAGGAGCTGGCAGCTACCGGTATATCACGAGAACAGAAGGGGTTCCTCATCTAAAAAGACTAGACCGTGACTAGGGAAAAACAGGTAAGGGGCTTGGAAGTGCCCCGGGGGTACTGTGGTGGTTTTGACATGATAAAGTGAAAGTTACAGTGCAGAGTGAAACAGAAATAAATGAAAGAGACCGGATTGACGGCAAACAAAAACTTTTGATCGCTAGGACGGTTCGAGCCTCGGCAATGACGCTCAACATCCTGTGATTCTGGGCAAATCACTTAATCTCCCCGTGCCTACGTGTCCTTGTGTAACACAACTTGTGCTCATGTAATGCGCTCTGATACCTTCGGGTCAAGTTCGCACTATATAAAACTACGGGGAAAAAAGCCTCCTAACAGAAATGCCAGCACTTGAAAAACAAGCACAGTGCCAGCGTTGTGCAAGCAAAACCTAAAAAAAGAGTTCCATAAAAGCGGATGAGAACCGTACTTGGGCCATGCAACACTGATAAGAGAAACACAGGAGAGAACAACATGAAATAGTATGCTACAGACCATAGAAACGGAGGAAAAGTAAGTGCAAAGCACAATAACTAATGAAAAGTGAGGGCGGGAAGTAAGCCCCTTTTAAGATTTATATTAAATGCAATAGATTTCACAAGCACAGCGCAAGCTCTCTGCAGGAAAAACCTAACTAATGAGAAACAGCTGTTAGTGAAAGCTTTAGGAATATGTACGAAGGGGTATTTTATATTCATGTCTATTCTGATGTTATGGCGTTTCTTGCATCACTAGAGGCGCATATGGTGATATCTGGTGTACTTCATGATTGCCTCATAGTTTGTTGTGAAGTGATGAGCAACAGTTTGTTATTTTTTTTCTGTGCGGGGGAGAGATGAGTTCACATTTCAGGTGCAAGTGCCCATTTGTTTTTAGGTCTCACTTGAAAACAGGTTAAACTTCTTGCAAAGTATTTGTAAACACAACAAATAAATATTTTTACAAAATTTGGGCACAATGAATAATGTCTACCAAAGGGGGCTTTGGGTCAGTTGGCTTCAGCCAATAGCCGATCGGCAGTGTCTGTCAGTTTAAATTGCCCCAACTGAGAATCATTTGGTGTTAGGTGTCACTGACTTGTATAGTTTTTCTCTGTATGTGGCTGTAGGCATTTGGCTAGCACTTGCACGAGTTTGGCCTCGATTTGATCTCTAAGCTTATTCCTTTTTTAATCATTTATTTGTGTTTTGCACGATGGGGACCAGTTTCTCCGTCTGCCATTGCTTTATTGTAGATCATTCACATTACGATTTGGTCCAATGGACGGCTTACAAATGGAAATAAAGGGGCATACACTGCCTGGAGTAGGTGAGTGTTAGCACAGCAAGCCTGCATTTTTCACGCATAGATAGGACATAAGGCAGTCAGCAAAATTAATGAGATGGGCAATGCAACATCTTGTGAACATAGCAGGGAACCTAGCTCAAGAGAGTAGACCCCCAAGAGGGCATCCATGTTGGTTGATGCACAGCTAGGAAGCTCTGTTGATGATGGAAGAGCTTCTGTAGTCACCCGAAAGGTGTGACCATGTTGGTGGTCCAACGGAGACCCACAATGAAGGAGTTGGGGTCACTGCAACTCTACAGGGTCCCACTGCCTCCGCCTGTCTTCCTTAACCCCAGGACCCAGTAGAACCACATCACATGATGGCAGGGAGCAGTCGGAGTGAACACAATGGCTCGACGGGCGAAGGTTGCTGCCTACTCCCACCATGATCTGTCTCTCGCACTTTGTGGAAAATTAATGGGATGAGTCCTCAGAAAGAATGAATGATTTCAAATCTCTGGAAATTGGACATATATCACATAACTAAACCATAGTGACAAACGTACACCCAAGCCGAAGTACAAATACGTTGCCTTTAAGTTGGAAAAAAACAACACTTAAACATTATAACCTCTCCTACTGCTGCCTCATCTCCTGGCCCGCTAAAACAATTCTCATTCACATTTTGCCAACCACAGTCCCTTTGGGTCGCCATTATATTAGCCGGGTGTACTGATGACTCAGGGACTCCCTCTCCCTCAAGTAATTAATTTGAGTTTCCCACTGACTGTATTGCTGCATTTTGGCCTGAACTTACACATAAGGTCTTCTCTTATTTTCATCTGCGTTTTTGTATTGTGCTGCTGTCTTTTGTTCCATATTCCTTGAAGCTGGAGGGGATTGCTGTTTCTCGATCTGGAGAGACTGTGTTCTAGGAAATATCTGGGCAGGTCTGTAGCTTTCATTTCAGTGACTCTTTTATACCCATCACACTGCCCTTTCCATTTGACTCCGATCTCATGATCTGGCTGGCTGTTGTGCAATTTTAACTGCTAATTGTAAGTGCTAATGGAAGGGACTTTTGAAAGAATGTCATAGTCCTAGACAGGTGATACAAATTCAAGTTGCCATTGTCATGTCTAAGTCCATAATTGGGGAAGTTTCTGTGAAGGTCGAACAATGTTTCACTATAATATATGGGAAATTATTGTAAGGGTCACCTTAAAAAGCACAGAAGAATCTTGGCTTTTGCTACCGAAAGGACTTTTCGAATTTGAGGTGCAGCCAGAAATCTGACCATTGCCTTCTGATTCTGTGAGAGAGGAAAATGGAAATGCCTTTGCTACATAATAACTGGCAATAAAGAATATTCAACTATGCAAATACTTGTGAAAGGCCGGCGGTCTGACCGCAGGTGATCCAGTACCCACTATGTCAGCTTAGATGTGGGTTTTAATAAGGTAAAATGAATTTACTTTCTTCACTCAGTGTAGTAATCATTGGCAAAGGCAATAAGTCTGGCTTTAATGTGCTAACAAATGCAAACAACATTTGTTTATGTCTCTTTTTGCGTGGTAACAGCTAATGATAGTGGCCTTGATTCCGAAAGGTAAATCTATGTGCAGAGATCGCTGCACATAAAAGTGTATACTTACACATGTGCAGTATATCTCTGCCTGGATAGTATTCACTATTTCCAGGTGCAAATATTTGCCAAGTATTAGGATTGATCAGTCTCCACAAACTTACTCGAGGGGATGGAGAGGCTTATAAATGAATATCTGGTGTATTTTTCAATTATGCTATAGGCAGAAATCCCCACAGCTGAGGCGGAGATCTCCGCCTAAGACGAAATCGGAATTGAAAACTGTAAAGAAACACCATTTATCTGACCTAAATCACACACACCTGACAAACGTTATCCCTGCAAGCACAAACATACAGCCATCACCGAATGATCTGCTGTGTTCTCCTTGGGCTGTTTTACTTTGCGCAGTGCCAGATACCCGCTACAGCCGCCATGATGCAGTCTACACCACTCGTGCAACTTCACAGAGGAGGAAACCGACCTTGTTGCTTATCATCACATAAATACCGAGAACTAAATGGTCTGCAGCCTCCATACGCACTCAGTGGAGCAGAGAAGGAATCCATGTAGCAGGAGTTGACATACTCTGGGCATGTATTGGGGACAGAGGTACATCGTGAGGGGCCTGAAAAAGAAGTGGCAGAATTAGAGGCGGGGTGTGAAGGCGAGATGTTCCAGGATCATGCAGGTTCCTGGAGTCGGGTCCCGTCTCTGTCTGACTCCCCTCGATGAACATATCTTCTCGTCAACATACACTGCCTGCCTTTTGTTCAGCCTCTTTACAGAAATCACAGCATAAGGCAAGGTAATAACCTAACTTTCACTTGCTTTCTTCTACATTACAACATCAAACTCATGTCATACTCGCCTCACCTCTCACAGATAGGCACCCATCTCACAGTCACTCACACTTAGATTCACCCCCCCCCCTTGATAATGAATTATTCTAAAATGTATGCATTAAGTTTCTTTTTGCAGTCCCCCTATCAGGTGCATTGGTAGCTAAAGCTGGAGCAGGAGTAGCCTCCACAGTGCTAGGGCAGCAAGACACCACATCTAAACACCACCCACACGGGTATGGTACACTGATTTCCATGTCACTAGCACACTCATGATTAAACATTAATGCTTCTTTGTTATATATTTTGAGATAAAATGTACTCAACACAAACTTCTACAGTAATCGAATAGGCCTTTAACTGACTCATTGAGATCATGTCTCGATTCACATTTATGATTTTAACAATTACAAGTACCAAGGCAAAAGCTACAAAGTCACAGATGCTTGTCCTCCTATGCAGGACTTTCCTGAATTTAGCCATCAGCCTACAAGTACACTCCTCCACCCCTCAACTTAGGTGCATCTCTGGTCTTCTCTCAATCTTCTGAGTGACACCTGGTGAGGAGGACTTCTTTCCTATTCAATAATGTCCTTTCCACAACCAGTGAGATGTCCCCCATGCAGAAGAGGGGGAGTTTGCACGGGCGAATGCTATCCTCTGCGAGGATCACTGCAATCCTCTGTGCGGGGTTGATAATGGCCACCTGGGGTAGATCCTGCAAAAATTCGAAAACCACCAGCAACATGTCCCAAGATTGATAGAGACCTGTGTCTTTGTTGGCATTAAGAAATGACTCCAAGACATGGTGAAATTGCACCAAACACATCTCTGTGTGTCGACGGAGGCTAATTCAAGGTGCCATGCAGATGATACAGACCATATCACATAGGTGCCTTTGTCAATCGGGAGGCCCAAGCCATGTGCCTCAGTCAATTAGGGCACAACACCAACCTGCAACGCCCACCTCACCCACATACCATACCAACAACCCACCCTTCAGAACCATTCCCCTCCCCAAAGTGGGCATGGACATCAGCATCCAACCCCATGAATAATTTATCTACCAGTCATTGATTCATCCTGACACAAACAGGCCACAATAAATACTTTCTCCTACATACATCTCCATGCACACAAAAAACACAACCATTTTACAATTGTATATATATACTAACCGTGACAAAGGCCCGGTGAGGCTGAAACGCATTGGTGGTGCGTTGTAAAATAAAACTTAACTGAATATTGAATTGAGAGTGCGGCGATTCCTTGTGCTTAATGAATTTGGGACTTGGATTCGGTCCCCCCGCCTGCACCCGCTGTTGTGTGCGTCGGAGGTGAATCCTATTGTGCAGCAGTATATATATATATATATATATATATATATATATATATATATATATATATATATATATATATATATATATATATATATATATACCAACTGTCCTGGGGGAGAGAGAGCAAAAGATCAAAAATAGTGCATTAGTCCATGGATGCATGAAGCTAGAATCATATTGGGGGATGGGCAGGGACTGAAATAACATGTAGAGAATGTCAGATGGGAATAATGTTATAATGTAATAAAAAATGGAAATAGTTCAAATAATATATAGGCACAAAAAGTTAAAATACCCAATTAATGTTCAATTTCAAAGTAAAAGTCCAATATCCAAATACATTTTAAAGTCAATCCTCCAACCCTGATTGACTGTTTGAAATGCTATCCTGGGTTAAGAAACACAGTTCTTGGCCATCTTCCTCGTCAGAAACTAGGACCACCATCAGCTCCTCCTCAGGCGCAGACAGTTGTGGGTGCAAGGCAGACCGGACACCACCTAAGAATCAGAAGTCGAATTGGTCACTGAAATAATGTGTTAAATAAATGCCAATATGGATTTTGATGAGGCATAGGTACGATCGATCAATGTCTCAACCTAAACCTGATTATTGGGAAATGCACTGTGGCCAAGCAGTCTGTACTTTATTTAGCCTTTGTGTACTTAACAATGGCCTTCGACTGTGTTAATTGGGCTAAGTTGTGGCAATCTCTTATTAACTTGCAAAGGTTCCATCGTAAGTCCACCTGTTGGTCTGCTTGCATACTGACACTAAGGCTCGAATCAGGTTTGGTAACAAAGGAGAAGTCACTGATGAATTAAGTATTGGTGGGGGGGGTTCACCAGGGGTGAGTTTTAGTCCCTCTCCTTTTTATTTTGTATATTAATGATCTCAGTAGGGAGCTTAGTAAGTGCACCTCAGATGTGCCGATTGTGAATGGTGTCCCCATTCCAGCATTATTGTACGCGGATGACATGGTATTAATTGCTCGTACCCCCAAAGCTTTGCGTCATCTAGTGCACGCCTTCATTAATTTTATGACCAGGCTGGATTTATTAACTAATTTTACTAAGTCTTTTATAATGACCTGTGGCCCAAAATTACGAGACCCTTAATTATTACGGTGGGTAAGGAAGTATTATTAAGCACTAGTTCCTTGTCTTACCCGGGGTCAATCACAGTTCATCTGGGACATGGTCTGTGCATATCAAACAAATTAGGACCACGTTTTCCAGGGCTGTTGGCTCTCTGAAAAGTCTCCCGTCCCCTAAGGTAGAGAGGGCTCTTACATCCCTCTTGCAAATATATTCAGCAAGGTGTGTTCCCATAGCAACTTATGGGGCAGGCATATGGGGCTTGGGTGATTTAATTTTAGACTGTTTCACATGTGCACGGGTCTTTTGATCCCCTGGATAGCATATGTCAAGAAATCTCCGGAAGCCATTGGATTGCCTGATATGTTTATAGACAGAACGCCGCAGGCAGCCTCAGTTAGAAAGTAAGTGCAAGTTTTGCTGCTAGAGCAAGCTAAAGAAGAGAGGTTGATGGCTGAAAGACAAAAATTAAGTATTAAGTATTATTTATATCTTAATCCCAGGGCTATTTCTAACAAGTATTTACAGAATACCAATAAGAGTTGGGACAGGCTTTTAGTGTTTAGCTTCAGGGCAGTGCCAGTGAAATATTTTCTTTGTTTTCCGGTAGGATACCAACCTCCGCTCGACTCTAGAGAATGCCCATGTACTAGCTTGCATAAACAAACTGTTACATTTTCTCTTCTTTTGTGAATACTATAAAATGTTTACCAAAAAATTCCTAATACCATTTTTGAGGCTTTGGAATCTACGGCTTTGTATGCAAGCATACCGATTTTTACTGACATTACCAGATGACGAAACATGTGGAAATGTGATTCTGCTTCTTAATGGCGCAGTCCGCTCCAGGATGTCGATGCCTTTAGATTGATTTTAGTAGAGTGATGCATTTGCACCCGTCTCTGTTTTAAATTTGGTTTTGTTTATCCCAGCCTGTTTTATTTAGATTGTTTGTCATTAATATTACCAAACTTGATGATTTTATGTATTCTATTTGTGTGCTTTTAATAATTTGTATGTATTTAATTGCTATTTTGCACATATCTTGCATGCTTTTTTGGCTGTTTTACAGCCGAATAAAGAGAATTCTGATTCAGAATCAAAATCAGAAGTCACTAGGGGCTGATTACAAGTCAGTCAAAGCTGTATTCCCTGGTGGGATACCTCTCTGATAGTTTGTGAGTAGAAGTGTCCACACACCCCGCTTTCCTGGATGCGGGAACAGTGGACCCATTTTACTGGCCATATTTCTACATGTTTGTTTCTGTATTTACACAGCTCCATGCTTAGGTGAGAGTGTATGTTATGATTAAAATGCCAGGCTTCCCCAAGCTCTTTGCTGGCAGATATCCAGAAATTCGGAAAAGGATGAATTTAGGAGAATGTTTCTGTTGTGGTCCTTTTTTCTTTAAGAACGATCACATGTTGTGTCCTGTGGTTCGGTTTATGTCTTTGGGTCCTTTAGGTCCTTGGGTTTTCCTACTCATGTCCTTAATAGTGAATGTGATATAGTTAGTGATGTATAGGATATTCTCTATTTGAGTCCTTTTGGGAAACAAATTAGACCTGAGAGCTGAGAAAAGAAAACACCAATGCTTCAATACTTAGGTGATAATCAAATCATACCTGTGCATATATTTTAACCTGGTAATGGTCCACTTCAGGCCGTTAAATATTTTTCAAGCCAAAGTGAATCCTCACCACAACATAATGCCGAATTTGGGAGCATTGTTTTTGCCTTACAGTAGTCACAAACTATTACGGTAGCCACAAACTATTTGAATGAGTTTCTTGCTGTTGTGTTTTTTTAGGAGATTTTTATGCTCCATGTCTGATTCAAGAGAAATAATTCCTTGCTTAGTAATCTCTGAAAATGTGTGGCACAGGCCAAGTGGCTACTTTGAGAGCATGAGAAACTATTCATTTGGAAAAAGGATGTTTACAAAAATGAAAAAAATAGTAACTTTTCTAGGGAGACAGGGAACCTTCAATGGGATTTCCAACTCACAATTTGAATATGAGAATATGAACCCACTTTGCATAGAACGCCAGATGGCATGGAAATTTAAATATCGCCTGTAAACTGCAGCACTTTCTGTGCCCTCCACTATTGTGATAAAGGAAAACATGGCTTCACTATCAGATTTATTAAGAAGTCTTGCAATGCAGCATAACAACTAAAGTTGAGGCACTGCTTTCCATGAAAGGGAGAGAGCAGCACAGAACCATACCTACTAAGATGAGGCGCTGTTCTCCTTTCATCCTGTGCTGGCTCACTTATGACAGCCATGTGCCTATGCACATGTGCAGTAAGTGAATGCACATGCAGTTCTACCTTACTGTCTTGTTCAAGTAAAAGAAAATTCCACGAATCAAAATGGCTGCATGTTTTCTCACAGTTACAAACAGCACAAACTAATATTGTTAACAAAAAGGCTCATTCGGTTACAAATGATTTCCTTAAAAAAATGCATTCTAAAACATATTTTCATTTTAAAAAATACGTACCAAAGGTAAAACAACAAAATGGTGGTCCACAACATTTATATGTCAGTTGCTCTGTGACACTGATCACCACCAGACATGCCTGACACCTGTGCTGTCAATAACTGTTACAGCTTGAGACAGTGCCACCTAGTGACTAAAGAAGGTACCACGTTTAGACCTACTTTTCTGTTATAACCGTAGAAATATAATGCTCAAAAAGAAATAAGATATTTTTCCTATATTTCAGAAAACGTACCAGCTTCACAACTGCCTGTATTAATGTATGAGGAATGAATCCCTACTAAAGTAAGAACATTTTTCTTTGGTCTGGTAAAATACGCTTTCAAATAAATGTTACAACAATTAACATTTTTTTTTTTTTTAAAACAGAGATACCCCCTTGGGACATTTTTCTTAGAATGTTATATGGGGAAATGTATTAAAAAATTACATCTCTAAAGTAATGAACTAATTATCCAAAACAAGGGTGCTGAGGATATCCCTTATCTTGATCCTAGAGAGTGCCAAGGAGAATATAGGCAAAATACAACTTCTCTTCAGTACTTTCTCAGCTACTGGACAATGCTGGGGAGGGCTTCATTTTAAAACTACTGTGGGGACATTTTGCATAACAATAGTCGCACAATCTCCATGCTTTTCAGCAGGTTCTTGTAGTTTGATGATTACAAAGGTGCCACAATATAGGGTGTGTATATTTTCTTAAAAAAAAGTATGTGTCTCTTTTTCCAACTGTACAAGGAAACTGTTGTGGCAGTTACATTCCAGTCAAACCATACCCCTCCTTATAACAGAAAATGTTTGTTTTGATATTGTGAGTATAAAGTTGTTCTAGGTGCTGAACAGTGGGGGGGGTTCAACTTCACTATTCTCAATCAGCAAGGGGCGACCCTCAGGGCAGGTGCTGGACAGTGGCTTGAGGGCAAATTTACTATTCTCACTCCGCTGGGGGTGTCCCTCAGGCAGGCTATTCTCACTCGGCTAGGGACATCCCTAAGGGCAGGTGCTGAACAGTGGCTGTGGGCAATTTTACTATTCTCACTCCGCTGGGGGCGTCCCTAAGGGCAGGTGCTGGACAGTGGCTGGAGGGCAAATTTGCTATTCTCACTCCACTTGGGGCAACCATCAGGGAAGGTGCTCGACAATACTGGGGGACAAATTTACTATTCTCACTCCGCTGGGGGCGTCCCTAAGGGCAGGTGGCAGACAGTGGCTGGGTGGCAAATTTACTATTTTCACTCCGGTGGGGGCGACCCTCAGGGCAGGTGCTGGACAGTGGCTGTGGGACAAATTTACTATTTTCACTCCACTGGGGGCACCCCTAAGGGCAGGTGCTGAAAAGTGGTCGGGGGCAAATTTACTATTCCCACTCTGCTGCGGACGTCCCTAAGGACAGTGGCTGGGGGAAAATTTACTACTCTCATTCCACTGGGGGTGACCCTCAGGGCAGGTGCTGGACAGTGTTTGGGGGCAAATTTACTATTCTCACTCTTCTGGGGGCATCCCTCAGGGGCAATTAACTATTCTCACTCCATTGGGGGCTTCCCTCGGGGCAGATGCTGGGCAGGGGCTGGGGGGCAAATGTACTATTCTCACTCCGCTGGGGCGTCCCTAAAGGTAGGTGTTGGACAGTGGCTGGAGGCAAATTGACTATTCTCACTCCTCTGGGTGCGACCCTCAGGTGAGGTACTGGACAGTGGCTGGGGAAAAATTTACTATTCTCACTCGCAAGGGTGCGCAGTCCAGCGCAGGTGCTGGACAGTGACTGGGGTCAAATTTAGTATCCTCACTCTGCCTTGTACTAAACTTATGGCAGGAGTTGGACGTACACTCTGGTTTATTAATATACTCAGAAGCAAAAACAGTAAATAATACTCTGGTATAATAGTGTTTTTTTGGTAACAGAATGACCACGGCCAAATTGAGGAAGGTCACACAAAGGAGCACTCTCATACTTTGAGAAACCACATACCCAAAATCATTAATCAACCAGAAACCTACTTCATACAAGACAACACTAAGGTAAACACAAGATTTAAGTAAGACTTATTGTGCAAAAAAGCTAACAATATGTTTCTCCCTCAAGGCATGTTGTAGTTTTGAAATTTTTACACATTGTCTTCCACAAGAAATTTTCCTCTGATTGTTTTTCACCTCTTGCTGAAAGTAATAGCTTGTTCATTTCTCCAATTGATCATTAGGAAAACGAAAAGAAAAATATCAGTTTCATACCAAATAAATGTAATTGATATTGTCATGTCCCGGAAGCGGTAGCATAGGGGAGGCTTCGTTTCTCTATTCTCCCTGTCCTCTTTCTATGCTGGTTGTTTTGCCGCTTTCACTGTGGTTGTGGGAGGGCAGTTCACGGACGCACGGCGGCTTGCTCAGCATTTAATCCAAGCTCGCCAGTGCTTCCGTGCTTGGTTTTGTTTCCGGTCTTCGGCCCCCGGATGGACTTTGCCGTCAGCTGGGTTTGGACGCGCTGACATTTCCCCGTGGGTATTTCGAGCGCATTTGGAAGCGCTTCATCAAGACTGGAGCTGGTATTCCTTAAACCTGGGATTTTCACAGACATTGTTGTTGTTACTTTCCCTGTCCCGGACTTCTCTGAGTGCTACTGCTTTTTGGTAACGGTTACGGACAGTGAGGACCCGTCTGACGGGTTCCCCAAGGCTATCAGTTACGTGGTTACCCAAAATCGGGTCTTCTACGGAGACGCGAGTGGCTTCCTGGGGTTATTCTTGCCCCGTCCCCTTTTTCCCGTTTTTGTGTTTGTTTTCTATGGAAGGGATCCCTTGCATTATATAGACATTCCTGTCATGGGTTTTTCCCCCACCTTGGGTTTTTCCCGAGAAGTTGGAGCAGGAATAGACTTCTTATTTAATTCCCGGATTATTCCATCCATGACATATTCTGCACTACGGACCTTATGGAGAATTGTTAAAAACTGTGAAGACACCCTGATATGGTGGGGGGTAAGCCGTGTGCTTGGAGGGATGGGTGGGGACATGTTCTTTCTCTTACGTTAACTTTTCATTTGTGTTTCTCTTTCTCTCTTTGCTGCAGTGTCAGTATTTATCAGGAGTGTTGCCCCAGCCAGGTTGAGGAGATCAGACTGGAGGTCCGTTGCTGTGGGTCCTTGTTCTTTCCTTTTACCTTTTCCTCCCTTCTCCCCGGGTATCCCTTCGCTCCTGTCTGTGTTTCATATAGGGCAGGAGAGTTGGATGCATGGGTAGAGGATTGGGTTGCTCTTCGCTCCTGCAGTGTCTGGTTATTGAGCGTGGTTGTGGGGGGGTTGGGACAGAAAACCAAGCCCACGACAAATAGACTGCCAGAGCGAAGATGGATCCCGAGTTTGCTATGTCCCTAGAAGATAGGGGCGTGGTGGGGGACCCTTCCGTGCAGGAACTGATGACTGCTCTGTCAGTGCTTCAGTCAGAAGTGAAGGCTCTGAGGCAAGAAAATCAAGGGTTGCATCTGGAGTTGACCCTTTGCAAGGCTCGAGAGAACCCATGGGGAAAGGGACTCGGAGCTATACCTAAATCAACTGGCCCTGTCATGCAGCCAGCTACCTTTCAGTTCGACAGGGATGTCGGTACCGCTGGCAGTTCAGGGACACCGGTTGCAATCACGGTTCAAACCCATGTACAGGTTCCATTGGCAGTTCTTGAGCGTTTTTCCGGGGATTGTAACAAATTTGGTATATTCATGAACCAATGTCACTTGCACTTTATGTGTCGACCTATGGCGTTTCCGGACGATTCGGCAAAGGTGGCTTTTGTTATATCCTACTTGGCAGGTACCGCAGCTCAGTGGTTGGTACCTTTGGTGGACAAGAACGATCCTGTTTTGTATAATTTTCCGGCATTTAAAGAGCAGATGCGACGGTTGTTCGCCAAACATGCCTTCATGCAGGCCAGTGATACCGAGTTACTTAAGTTAAGGCAGGGTAAGCAGGAGTTGTTGGTGTATGTTTCCACCTTTAATCGTCTTGTTGCAGAAACGCATTGGCCTATGGAAAAGAGAACATCTTTGTTTTATCAGGGCCTTTGTGATGAATTAAAGGATGTGGTGTCCCAGGTGGTGTGTCCCCCTGAGGACTGCTTGGATTTTATTGATCTGGTTGTGAAATTAAATCATCGGTTGTTAGAAAGGAAGGGTGATAGAAGACGTTTTCCCACACCTTTTGCCATCGGGATACGGGGAGAACAGAAGGAAGAAACAGAGTCTAAATCCCTATCAGAACCCATGCAGATCGAGGGGGTGCGGGGTCCTTTGTCTAGCGAAGAGAAGGAAAGGAGACGGACACACAATTTGTGCTTGTATTGCGGAAAGATCGGTCATTATGCGCGTGACTGTCAGGTAAAACCCTCTAGTATGTTGCCCAAGAAATCTGTGGCTCTGGTGAAACAAGAAGTTGTGCCCTGTGGGGTCGATGACTGTAGGTTGGTTAACCCCTATGATATTGCGGGCTAAGTTCAAAGGGTGCCTCGGCATTTCACCATCATAGTGACCTTGGTGATAACCAATAGTAGAAGGTCCGCTATTTCTGTTTTGTTGGATTCCGGCGCTACTGGAAATTTTATGGATATACAGTTGGCAGCCAGATTGGAGGTGCCATGTGTTTGTAAAGAACAACCAGAACCGGTGAGAGCCATTGACGGTACCAATTTAACATCCGGATTAATTGTCAAACAGACCGAACCTCTTTTCCTACTTTCTGATAATGGGCACTCAGAGTCGGTCAGTTTTGACCTGATTGATGCTCCTGCTTTTGGGGTGATACTCGGAGTACCCTGGTTACAAACCCATAACCCTAGGATTGATTGGGTACGGCGAACAGTTACTTTGGATTCTGAATATTGCTTGCAGCAGTGTTATCGTGAGGCTACGGATTGAGTTTCGCCATTGGTCTGTGCTGCGAGTAGTGACGCGGATGGGGGTTGTCTTCCACCTGCGTATGAGGAGTTTTTTGAGGTGTTTGATGAAACTAAAGCAGGACTAATGCCTCCTCATCGAGATTTTGATTGTCGAATTGATCTGGTCCCTGGGGCTCCTTTGCCCTGTAGTCGGGTTTATGCGTTATCTGAACCCGAAGAGCGGCATTTGAGGTCATATCTGGATGAGATGCTGGCATCTGGTTTTATTAGGCAATCCTCTTCGCCGGTGTCTTCCTCTATTTTTTTTATACCGAAGGAGGGTGACCTTCGCGCCTGTGTGGACAATAGGGCACTCAATAAGGTGACTATTAAAAACAAATATCCATTACCTTTGATCCCGGTGTTGTTGGATCAGGTGCGGCATGCCACAGTATTCACCAAACTCGATCTGCGGAGTGCTTACCATCTCATTCGTATCCGGTCTGGGGACGAGTGGAAAACCGCCTTTTGAACAAAGTTCGGTTTGTTTGAGTACTGTGTCATGCCGTTCGGGCTCTGCAACGCCCCAGCTGCTTTTCAGTTCTTTATAAACGAGGTGTTGAGAGAGTATTTGGATGTGAGCATTATCGTTTACATCGATGACATCTTGATTTTCTCTAGGACTGCCGGGGAGCATGATGCTCATGTCATACAGGTGTTGCGGAAATTGCGGGAGCATTGTTTATATGTGAAACTAGAGAAATGCCATTTTGGGGTCTCTTGTGTGGAGTTTTTGGGGTTTCTCATTTCAGCTGATGGTATTAAGATGGACCCCAAAAAGACGAAGGCTATTATCACCTGGCCGGTGCCTACTAGTGTGAGAGAGGTACAAGTCCTTTTGGGGTTTGCCCATTTTTATCGGCGCTTTATATCCCATTTTCAGATGTCATTACACCTATGACGGCGTTGCTACGGAAAGGGGTGCCTTTTGTATGGTCTGCTGCCACTCAGGGAGCCCTGGAGACCTTGGTGGGCAGGTTTACTTTGGCTCCTATATTGAGGCATCCTGATCCCGCTCATCCTTTTTATGTGGAGGCGGATGCCTCCCAATACGCTGTGGGAGGGGTGTTATCGCAGAGGGATACAGAAACTGGTTTGATGCATCCCATTGCCTATTTTTCAAAAACTTTACTGCCAGCGGAACAGAACTATACTGTGGCTGAGAGGGAGCTGTTAGCAATAAAACTGTCCTTTCAGGAATGGAGGCATTACCTGTGGGGGGCTAGGCATACCATTACCATCTACACCGACCATAAGAATCTAGAGTTTTTTCGTCCTGCAAGAGCTTTAACACCAAGACAGATGAGGTGGGTGTTATTCTTTAATGAATACAACTTCATGATTACTTATAGACCTGCTAGTCAGCAAGTGAAGTCTGATGCACTCTCTCGAATCCACGTAGCACCTATGGAAGAGGGTATGGCTTTGGAGGACAGGCCTACGATTGCTAGGAATAGGATTGTAGGATGTAACTCGAGTGAGGATTTTCTTGATGCAGTCAGGGACCAGTTGTTAGCGGTGGACTTGACTCCATGGTTATCCGATGCCGCTTGTCAGCTAAGAAATGGGTTGTTGTATCATGGAGAGCAATTGTTTATACCCCCTGAGATAAGGAAAAAGGTACTTACCTGGTGTCATTCTTTCTCGTTGGTGGGTCATCCAGGAATGGCCAAAACCAAGGAGATATGTCTTCGTTGGTTTTGGTGGGATAAGTAGGGCAGGATATACAAGTATTTGAGGCATCATGTCCTGTTTGTGCAGTGAATAAGGCATCACACACTCCACCCGCAGGTCTATTACTTCCGCTGCTGGTCCCTCCCTCTCCCTGGCATACCATAAGTATGGATTTTGTGACTGATCTTCCTATGGAAGAGGGATATACCACCATTCTGGTAGTGGTAGACTTGTTTACGAAGATGACGCATTTTGTACCGTTGCCCAAAGTGCCCTCAGCTAGGGAATTAGCTGATGTATTCATTGCCCAGGTATTACGGCTACATGGTGTTCCTACCGCTATTGTGTCTGATAGGGGGGCGCAGTTCGTTTCACATTTTTGGAGGGAACTGTGCGCCTCGTTAAAGATGGAGTTACGGCTGTCCTCTGCATACCATCCGCAATCGGATGGGCAGACGGAGCGTACTAATCAGACGATGGAACAGTACATACGCTGTTTGATTACTTCCTTGACGGGTAGTTGGTTGAAGGCGCTCCCCATTGCGGAGTTTGCATATAACAACAGTGTACATTCAGCTATAGGTATGCCCCCTTTCTTCTGTTCTATGGGGTTTCATCCAAAGGCTATACCGATTCAACCCTCAGGTCATGTGCCAGCGGTAGACACCTTGGGCAGGGCTCGATTGATATTTGGAAGAAGGCGCAGGAACATCTAGCAGCAGCTAAGCTTAGCATGAAGGAGAAGGCTGATCGTCATCGTTGCCCTGCTCCCTTATATGCTCCTGGGGATATGGTGTGGTTGGCCTCCAAGAACCTAAGATTAGGAGGGTCTAGGAAGTTTCAGCCACGTTATGTTGGGCCATTTAGGATTGAGCGGGTGGTTAATCCTGTGGCAATGAAACTGGTCCTGCCCGCTGACTACCGGATACACCCTGTTTTCCATACCTCCCTGTTAAAGCCATATACTGCCACTTCCCAGGACATGCCTCCGCCTTCTCCGGTGGTGATTGATGGGGATGAGGAGTTTGAGGTGCATGCTATATTGAATTCGCGTAGACGTCGGGGTCGTTTGTTTTATCTGGTGGACTGGAAGGGTTATCCTCCTGACGACCGTACATGGGAACCGGCTAGCGGGGTGCATGCTCCCCGTTTGGTACGTCTTTTTCATGCTCGTCACCCTTCGAGGCCACGTCCGATGGGGGGTCGTTTGGGAGGGGGTAGTGTCATGTCCCGGGAGCGGTAGCGTAGGGGAGGCTTCGTTTCTCTATTCTCCCTGTCCTCTTTCTATGCTGGTTGTTTTGCCGCTTTCACTGTGGTTGTGGGAGGGCAGTTCACGGACGCACAGCGACTTGCTCCGCATTTAATCCAAGCTCGCCAGTGCTTCCGTGCTTGGTTTTGTTTCCGGTCTTTGGCCCCCGGATGAACTTTGCCGTCAGCTGGGTTTGGACGCGCTGACATTTCCCCGTGGGTATTTCGAGCGCATTTGGAAGCGCTTCATCAAGACTGGAGCTGGTATTCCTTAAACCTGGGATTTTCACGGACATCGTTGTTGTTACTTTCCCTGTCCCGGACTTCTCTGAGTGTTACCGCTTTTTGGTAACGGTTACGGACAGTGAGGACCCGTCCGACGGGTTCCCCAAGGTTACCCAAAATCGGGTCTTCTACGGAGACGCGAGTTGCTTCCTGGGGTTATTCTTGCCCCTTCCCCTTTTTCCCGTTTTTGTGTTTGTTTTTCTATGGAAGGGATCCCTTGCAATATATAGACATTCCTGTCACAGGTATTTTCCCCACATTGGATTTTTCCCGAGAAGTTGGAGCAGGAATAGACTTATTTAATTCCCGGATTATTCCATCCATGACATATTCTGCACTACGGACCTTATGGAGAATTGTTAAAAACTGTGAAGACACCCTGATATGGTGGGGCGTAAGCATTGTGCTTGGAGGGATGGGTGGGGACATGTTCTTTCTCTTACGTTATTAACTTTTCATTTGTGTTTCTCTTTCTCTCTTTGCTGCAGTGTCAGTATTTATCAGGAGTGTTGCCCCAGCCAGGTTGAGGAGATCAGACTGGAGGTCCGTTGCTGTGGGTCCTTGTTCTTTCCTTTTACCTTTTCCTCCCTTCTCCCCGGGTATCCCTTCGCTCCTGTCTGTGTTTCATATAGGGCAGGAGAGTTGGATGCATGGGTAGAGGATTGGGTTGCTCTTCGCTCCTGCAGTGTCTGGTTATTGAACGTGGTTGTGGGGGGGTTGGGACAGATATGCCTTTTCTTTTTAAATTTTGTTTACACAAGCCTGAACAAAATAGCTTCTTCTTGCCAAGCTTTGTACGTTGCTTCGAGAAGTAGAAACTGGCTTTTAAAATGCAATGGCTATCTTTACTGTAAGGGGAAGATAACTGAGCCCAGAAATAATTGGAGGTGTTGCAGTATCGCTTGTCCCATTGCACAGGCAAAGCAGTTACCCTGGAGCAGGCTGTCCTTAGTACAACAGAACATAACCACTCTGCCTCTGCAATGGAGATAGAAGTTGTAGAACATGCGCAACACATAAACATGCTTGCATCCACCTCCAATGATCCCTGTGGCTCAGTTTTGCGGGAGGTATCACAAAATATTACAATTAATGTTGCTAGCCATTCCCAAACTCCATAGATTGGTACAAAGAAGAAAACAGGCAAGTTATCCACACTGTATTGCCCCTCAAATATACTCCGATATTAACATACCCCATGAACTTACTTTAACTTTTACTGATGAACCTTTCCTTCTCCATGACAACCAAAACTCTCAATAAAGAGTACTACTTTTTAGCATGGAACATAACCTAATAACTCTTGAGAATTCTGAAATTTAGATGCTGGATGAGACCTTTAAATCTACGCCCCATCCATTCACCTAAATTTACACAATGCATTCTAACATAAATAATACCACTTTGCCTTTGGTATATAATTTAATACCTGATAAGCAGTCCTCAACCTATACGGAATTTTTATCTGTGGTAAAAGCTAGAACAGTGAGTAAAAGTCAGAAAAAAGTGATAATTGACTTTGAATTATCAATGATAAATACAATAACCAAATTGTACTTGGAAAGCCAAATTCAAGGATGTTTTTTTCACTTTTCTCAGACGTTTTGGCGTAAAATACAAAAAGCATCCTTAATTGAGGATTTCTTTGCAAAAAGTAAACTGCAGTTTGAATTACGTAAATTAACTGCATTAACTTTTGTGCCTCCTGACAAAGTAGAAGAATTTCACACTGCAATTTCAGAATCTGATTACTTTGCCCAAAATGATGAAAAATGTATCCCTTACCAAATTACTTTGAAAACACCTGGATTGGCCATCTACGCAGGTCAGTTTACAGGAGGAAACCTAAATTTGCTATTTAGTGGTGGAACTGCTACACATCCTGTATAGAGGGTGGTGCATAAACTTACAATGCCATAGAGGTGATGGCACAATTCCTTCAATAAAGCAATTGGCAAACATCATTCCAACCTATATCATTTCTTGTAAATTTTTAAGAAGGAACACAGTTTTTAAGAAATGAGGATTGCACAATCACTGTCAGGTTGCCTGAACCCACTTGATTAAAAAAAAGAGTAAGGAAATGTCCAAACGACTTTTGGCCAAATTGCAACAGTTTTCGTTGATGGTGGCTTCAGACTACCTGGACAGTCTTGCATACATACTACACTACTAACTCAACTTATCTACCCACCACATTACTTGCCTGTTTTCATATTACACTTCAATTCAATTGGTTTCCATGCAAATTCTTTTTCAACTAAATTAGTTTTTTTGCGTGTCCCCAACAGTTAACATCTCTTCTGCGAAGATGACTGTTACTTTTATTTTAATTGACTAAAAACTCTGCAATGAGGGTAAACTGCTGCAACATGCATGGGTAAGTATTTTGTTGTTAAGATCTAGGCAACGTACATTTTTACTGGATTAATAAACTTACGACCTGCCCACTTCTACCTTACAGTAAAGATAACCAACAATGTATTAAATATACGTTCCCAAAATCATTCTTATCCTAACATTATTCTTTTCTGGGATCTAAATGTTGTCGCTTCCACGCCTCAATGTACTTTTTGAAGTTTTTCCTCTTATGTCTTTGTAATTTGTTATTAATGGGAAAAGACATTTGAAACCTTTTGTACCAATACCAATATTTGAGTATATATTTTTTTCAATGTTTATAAAAATTATTGTATGTCTGTATTAAAAATGTACACTTGCTCTGTGAAAATATGTTTTGCAAAATAATACATTTTATGTTTTGGGTCTTCAATTGAAATTTAAATACAATTTCGACTTTTTTACTTAGTTTGTGTTTTTTTAAACACGGCTTATTGTATAAGAATGTATTATATTTAAAATAATTGTAAAAAAAAAAATCTTTTTTGGGGTATTTCTTATTCTTGCTATGTTTAATGAATACTCTTCAAATATAAAATAACTTTTTCCATAATTGCAAATCAGTGTAAATTAATACCCAGGCATTCAAATTAATACCTGAGTATTATTACACTTCCTCAACCAAAACCCCTATTTCCCTTGGCATCCCACTCCTAAAAGTAAGTGACTTTCTAGTAAACTCATTTAAATGCATGTTCTATTTATTAGAAAATGAAGAGTAAACACAAATAAATACTTAGGTATTAAAATTAACACCTGAGTATTAATGCACTTCCCCATCCAAACCCCCCTATTTCCCTTGGCATCTCTCTCGTAAAAGTAAGTGACTTTCTTGAGAACGAGTTTAAATTCCTGATTTTTTTTATAAAAAAACTAACAGTAAAAGCACACTAATACCCAGGTATTAAAATTAATACCTGAGAATTAATACACTTCCCAACCCAAAGCCCTTTCTTTCCCTTAGCATCTTGCTTTTAAAAGTAAGTGATGTTCGAGTAAACTTATTTAAATGCCTGTTCTTTGTGTTAAAAACTAACAGCAAATGTACACAAATACTCAGGTATTAAAATTAATACCTGAGTATTAATACACTTCCCCACCCAAACCCCCTATTTGTCTTGGCACCCTGCTCCTAAAAGTAAGTCACTTTCTTAAGAACTTGTTTAAATGCCTGGTCTTTTCACTAAAAAATGAACACTAAAAGAACATTAATAACCAGGTATTAAAATTAATACCTGAGCATGAATACAATTACCCACCCAAAACCTCTTTTTCCCTTGGTATCTCGCTCCTAAAAGTAAGTGACTTTCTAGTAAACGCCAGACAAACCTCGCACTCAGCCCACCCAACGACCCCTCCAACCCCGACGCCGCCGCCCGCAATCTCAGACGATGGATGGACGACTGCGCCAACACCTTAGCCCCGCTGAAAAAACCAACCTACAAAGACACCAGCAAGAGAGCCAGCTGGTTCACCCCAGAACTCCTAGCATCCAAGCGCACCTGCCAGAAACTGGAGAACAAATGGCACAGCGAGAAGACGCCGGACAGCCGCGCAGCCCACAAAGACGCCATCCGCAACCACCATCACCTCATCAGGTCCGCCAAGAGGACCTCCTTCAAAGACCGCCTCGACAACAACGCACACAACAGCAAGGAGCTCTTCAGCATCGTGATGGAACTCTCCAACCCCAGCTCCAACGCCAACGACATCCCGCCGTCGCAAGCCCTGTGTGATTCCCTCGCCACCTTCTTCCACCGCAAGATCGCCGACATCCACGACAGCTTCGACTCCCGGACGACCCCAACAGGCCCCGACACATCAGACCCGCCGCACCCCATCGACCACGACCCCCTGACAGCCTGGGTCAACGTGAACACCGAGGACACAATCAAGACCATGGGCACAATCCACTCCGGCTCCCCAACAGACCCTTTTCCACACCACATCTTCAACAAAGCCGGCAGCTCCATCGCACCCCACCTGCGCAACGTCATCAACCTCTCCTTCGAGACCGCGACCTTCCCAGATAGCTGGAAACACGCCGAGATCAACGCCCTACTCAAAAAACCCAAGGCAGACCCGAGCGACCTCAAGAACTTCCGGCCCATCTCCCTGCTTCCATTCCCAGCTAAGGTCATCGAGAAGATCGTCAACAGATAGCTCACCCGCTACCTCGAAGATAACAGCATCCTGGACCCCTCCCAGTCAGGATTCCGCAGCAACCACAGCACCGAGACCGCCCTCATCGCCGCCACAGACGACATCAGGATCCTGCTGGACAATGGCGAGACGGCGGCCCTCCTCCTCCTGGACCTCTCCGCCACCTTCGACACTGTCTGCCACCGCACACTACGCACACGCCTCCACGACGCAGGGATCCGAGACAAGGCCCTGGATTGGACCACCTCCTTCCTTTCCGGCAGAACCCAGAGCGTCCGCCTCCCCCCATTCCGATCCGAAGCCTCCGAGATCATCTGCGGCGTACCCCAGGGATCTTCCCTCAGCCCGACACTGTTCAACATCTACATGGCTCCACTGGCACGCATCGCCCGACAGCACGACCTCAACATAATCTCCTACGCCGACGACACTCAACTGATCCTCTCCCTCACCAAGGACCCCCTCACCGCCAAATCCAACCTCCACGAAGGAATGAAAGCCGTCGCCGACTGGATGAAGTGCAGCCGACTTAAGCTGAACACAGACAAGACGGAGATCCTCATCCTCGGCTCCAACCCATCAGCCTGGGACGACTCCTGGTGGCCCTCGTCACTAGGGGCACCCCCGACACCAACCGACCACGCACGCAACCTGGGAGTCATCCTCGACTCAACGCTCACCATGACCAAGCAAGTCAACGCAGTCTCCTCCTCCTGCTTCAACACCCTCCGCATGCTCCGCAAGATCTACAGGTGGATCCCGACAGACACGAGAAGAACAGTCACCCAGGCCCTCGTCAGCAGCAGACTCGACTACGGAAACGCCCTCTACCAAGCTCATCAAACGACTGCAAAGAATCCAAAATGCCTCTGCACGCCTGATCCTCGACAATCCACGCCACAGCCACATCACCCCCCACCTGAAAAACCTGCACTAGCTCCCCGTCGACAAGAGAATCTCCTTCAAACTCCTGATCCACGCACACAAGGCACTCCACAAAACCGGCCCAGCCTATCTCAACAGTCGACTCTCCTTCTACGTTCCCAACCGTCAGCTCCGCTCCGCCGACCTCTCCCTGGCCACCGTCCCGCGCATCCGGAGAACCACCACCGGGGGCAGAGCCTTCTCTCACCGCGCCGCCAAGATCTGGAACACCCTTCCCCTCAACCTACGACAGACCCAAGACCTGCTGACCTTCAGGAGACGACTCAAGACCTGGCTATTCGACCAGTAGCGTCAACACCCCCCTCCTCTCCCTCAGCGCCTTGAGACCCTCGCGGGTAAGTAGTGCGCTTTACAAATCTTGTGATTGATTGATTGATTGATTTAAATGCCTGATCTTTTTATTTTAAAGAAACCCCAGTAAAACACATGACTACCCAGGTATTAAAATTAATACCTGAGCATTAATACACGTTCCCACTCAAACCCCTATTTAGCTTGGCATCCTGCTCCTAAAAATAAGTGACTTTCTTGAAAACTCCTTTAAATGCCTGGTCTTTTTAATAACAAATTAGCAGTAACAGCACATTAATACTAGGGTATTAAAATTAATGCTTAGGGATTAATACACTTACTGTTTTTATTTGGTGCCAGAGTCTGCTATACTGTAGTGGTCTGCTCCTCATGCTTAGCTTGTCAGAATGCTCACGCCATGATGTTCTGGCTGAGAGCATTCTGCTTTAGAATATAGAATCTCCGTTTTGAAATATGTGGTACAGTTGTGGCTTTTTGACCGTGCCTGCCGGCTGCTGCGCAGCACCTGAACTACAATAAAGCTTAACTTCTCCAACACGCTTCGCCTGGCGTCTTACCTGCTACATATAACTTATAAAGAAAGTTGGAGATGGGGCAGAGTGACGTCCATGAGGTTCGATGGGACTGTTAGAACAGATATGTTTGCTTGCGAATTTGGCGCAAACCCTGTATTGTAACCTGAATGAGAAAGGAAAGACTTTAGAAGCTCTGTTAACCCTCACGCACCTTACGGACTTATGCTTGAAACTTACGGGGGCTTATCAGGTGCGGTAGCGCAGGTTGGAGCACTTGTGCAGTGGCCTCTAGATCAGCCTGTGTCGCGCATGTATTTCAGCCCATGGGGCATACCTGAGTCTGAAAAATTACACTGCGGTAGTCGGCTACAACGATATATTTCGTTGTAATGACATGCTTACTGACAGCATTCGTATTATAATATGATGCGGTATAAAGACAAGTGTACTAATGATGCTGTCATTGTGCAGGTTTCGTTGCAAAGGCTAGGTGTGCTAAAGCCTTTGTGATAATGGACCTTTCCCACTGTAAGAGTGTATGTTTATTGGTAACACACAGACAGACAGCTACAGTTATCTGTAGGTGAGTCGCAAAAAAATGAGGGTCATTGTTTTATCTAGCTACCGGAATAGCTGTCTGTTTGTATGACTCAGGGTTTGACTGATTTAGTTCAGTCCCATTGATGATATCAAGGATATAAAACAAATGGGCCAAGCATGTGAGTGGTAGTACAAGTGTTGGTCAACAATGTAAAGTGTGTGAGTGAGAGTTTGTGTGTATGTTTTTTTCTGTCATCAAAAAAAAGCCTGGGTTAAGGCCTGTCATGACCTACCAAGATGACAGCAGGCCTTATATGGTTAGTTGTGCAGTGCAAGCTGCAAATTAGCTATTCCATCCAGAAAGAGTTCTTGAGCAAGGCCTTGAAAACCTGAGAGACATCTCACTTGATACTCCACTGTGGTAACTAAGTATTGGGGGCAAAATAAAGGCTGTCTCCTGGTGAGTTCTTCAGATTTGAAATGGGCCCCCTTCGATAAGGATGAGAACATTCTACTGGTATCAGTAAACCTTTTTGAATGAACTTATCACTCTGACATACAGTCCCTATGTAGGCCATGATTCCATCTTAATTCATGGAGATCGCAATGCTCCCTAACTTAGGCAATGGAAGCAGCCATATTCCCTGATTTATGCAGAATCATTGTCATGTCTTCCTTTTAACGCAGATGTCGCCAGATCTTATCTTTCTAGGAACTGTGATATCTCCAAGTTCTTTGATTAATGACATAGATACAACATCTAATGTGACATTCATCTAGGTCAAATGTCTCCTCACTATGTCAAGGTAAATACAGACGTAAAACCAAAGTAATGTAGTCTGAATTGAAGTCCTTTTGCCTTATATGTTCACAAAGAAACATCTGGGACGCATACCTTGATGCACATAATCTATGTCAGACATTCCTAAACTTATTTAGTATATAAGACCTGCCAACCACTTGTCAAGAGAGGTTCTTTGCCCAGATTATCGCCCGGGATTCTGCCAGCGACTGGCTCACCTGCTGTCAGCACACTTCACACTTTACAGATGATGCATCTCGCCTGAAGACTGAAGTTGATAAAGGCAATCCCCGGAGAATGACTGACTGTCTGCTACTGCAGTGGGTGTTTGCCTGTCTCTGGGAGCACTGCCTTAATGCCTCTGCTGATAAAGACAGCCTTTGGTGTCAACAAGGTATGCAGTATGTCCCTTCTCCCTAAGAAACTATAGATTGAAAGTTGCTCTGCCTTTCATGCTCTCATAGTATAACATGTAGAAGTAGCTCTTTGGTTGCTATGTTCTAGATAACATTGTAATTTACATTTTAGCGATGCTGGAAATGTTCATTTTGTTCTTGTTATTTAACACATGTATTGTTGCTGTTTTTATAATATTCTGTGTAGTTGTTTTAGATGTACTGAGAAACAGATTGTTCCTGTAGTAATAAATACTTTTAACGTAAAAGTGTTCATTCTTCTTAGTACAGTGTGTGTGATACTGTGAATAACGAAATAAGGTTTGTTACTGTTTCCGCTGGTGCCCCTAATCCCTTAATGGGATTGTTAGTAACCCAAAAGCAATACTTCTATCTCAATTACACATCGAATAGTGTTTTGCAGAGCTACAGTAACTTGTCTATCACATTCATTGCTGCTGCATTGAGCCAAGTTCACCTGTGACACCTGTGGGTGGGAAAGCACACCTTGTAGAGATACACCAAAGTCGTAACTTACCCAACAAATACGCTGGTGCCAGTACAAGACTGACGCTCTCTTGGTGGGCATGAACTAAAAAAAGGGGTCAGAGATGGTTTATTTATAATTGCATTCCACTTCTCCCAACAAGAGGAATATAATTTACACTAGATTTGTCAGAGGAAGTGATCACTTCTATTCACGGTAAGAGCTCCTGTGTGTCTTTACTGTAAATAGACGTATGACATTGGCAGCGCTCCCATACTCAGGCCTAGCTGCCCTCCAAGGCGCTTGATCTGTCATTTGCTCTAAAATATTTTGCTCGGCCACAGCCGAGTTTGAAAAAGTGGAAAAGAGATGGTCATCGTAGGCATATTCATAGCGAATGTCCTTGAGAGAGGATGTAAGAAAGTAAAGATGGATACTCCACCACTGGTCAAACTAAAGCAGAAATAAAACTGAGCGCCCTATACAAAAACAATAGTAGTGTTTGACCGGGATGTTCTTTCACAGGCTCTGAATATTTCGTAGGCGGTGGTTTTACAGGCCTCCCAGATATACTGAAGACGAAATACTTTATCCCGCAAGTGTGCATCTACACGGGCAACAGTTATTCCCAGTTGTTTGCTGCAAAATGACAAGATTGATTGTTAGTGCAGTGCTTCTACCGAAATTCTAAATCATTGGAGCCGTGTAATAACCCTGCTATACCTTTTGCCACCAAGAGATGGCAGTACAAACTCACAAGATCTCATATTATGGCTAATTTGAAGGAAGGTGCGTGCTTTGAGAAACAATCACGGTAAAGTTTTTTTTCTTGAGTGGTGGGCAAAGTAGCATATTTTAGCCAAATCCACGGTGTCAACCCTAGGGACACAATTCCCGTCTTGGCTTACCTGGCCTTTCCTTCATTCGTTAATGCCTCTGCTATGCACCTCAATTCACCAAAATGCCACGGGTAGCGGAAGGGACATCACACGCCCTTTGACCTTCACTTTCACAGACATTCACATGTACACACACATTCCCACACAAATACACTCTCACCCGCAAGCACGCACACAACATACATTTAAAAGCATTTTTTACTTACCTCAGCTGCCAGGGAGGGTCATATTTCGGCTAATTGAACTCCATTTCTATTACAATAATAGTGAAAAATATATTGTGTTTTTATATATATATATATATATATATATATATATATATATATATATATATATATATATATATATATATCTCCAAACCCACAAGTTTGCCTGGAGTAAGGGAGCCCACACAGGAAGGTAAAGTATTGCCGCTTTATTGAGTGGAGATTGCATTGAAGGAACAGCAAACCGCCTCACATGATTTAGTCCAGCCCTGACGCGTTTCGTGCTTGGGCAGCACGTCTTCAGAGGGTTAAGGACTTGCGAAGAACGAAACAGGCATATTTTCTCCCAGCACACCTTATATATGATTACTTCCCGCCTCAGTGGGCGTGGCCATTCGTGTGGCCCGATGGTCCCTGTAGTGCTGGAATCTTACTGCAGTGAGTCGCCGGTTCCATCCTCGGTACCTTCATAGAAAACCCAAGTGGGTCGTGAAGCCAGTTCCGCTGCTAAAACACCTCCGTTAATTTCACCACAGGCACATCCTGCTCCTAGCTGCCTCGTCGATTGGCGCTGCAGCACGGACTGCACAGCAGCTGGGCTCACCTCGCGGCTCAGGCAAAAGCCGCTAAACATCCAAACCTACAGGCAGCATCACAAGGTGCAGGCCTGGTATTACAAAGTACAGCCCCACTATGAAACAACACTCATTCAAAATATATCAGTGGCCCAACGTCACAAACCTTCTCACCAACGCCCAATATCCTAAAGTCCTGGGGTCACATATGCTAGCCTACAACATTGTGCAGGCCCAACATCACCCGCAGTGATGACCAATGTGCACAGCTCTTAATCTGTCAAATTGATTCGAGGATCCTTTGGCCCGGTATGGTGTGGTCCGTCCCCATACACACAGCGAACTGCATGAATATGACCTGTGTGTATGAGAGATAATGAGGATGGAGCCCTTCAAACGAGGATCACTTGAAAACTGTGGTGCAGATGGGGTGGTGCCCAGAACTGTACAGATATTACCTAGTGTACATGTATTAGCTAGTGAAAATAAAAAATTGGGCAAAGCAGGTATGTGCGAGTGTGTGCGTTGAAGCTGTTCTGTAGGAACTGCCCCTGCAATCCCCTTCCATGGTAGTAACGATAGGTGGAAGGACCATGACACCTCACAACAACAGAGCCCATTGTATACATGGCAATATATAGGGAATACTTGGGAATATTTTGAGAGACGACATAAATTTCAATAATTTTATTTTCCAGTTAGCTTTCATCAGAATGAAGGGAAAATTATGAGAACGTTCAAATATAATTTGAAGCCATCAACCTCCCACCTACATTATGAGTTTTGCCATTAGGAACTGAGTGCTGCTTTCTGTAAGCTCACTCTTGTCTTTTCATAGGATGTGCCTCAGTGGGGAACAAAGCACTGGGCAGAGATCTGAAATGACTGGACCAAGATCAGACATGACTGAGCCAAGACCAGGCAGTACTGAGCCAACACCAGGCAGGACTGAGCCAACACCAGGCAGGACTGAGCCAACACCAGGCAGGACTGAGCAAACACCCGGCAGGACTGAGCCAACACCCGGCAGGACTGAGCCAACACCCGGCAGGACTGAGCCAACACCCGGCAGGACTGAGCCAACACCCGGCAGGACTGAGCCAACACCCGGCAGGACTGAGCCAACACCCGGCAGGACTGAGCCAACATCAGATAGGACTGAGCGAACACCCCACAGGACTGGACCAGATATCATCCAGTACTGGCCTATATCACAGCAGTGGCTCATAATCAGGCCAGGATGGCTTAAGATCACACAGTGTTGAGCCAAGAACGCATATTACTGGCCAAAGATCACACAGTGAGTCAAGGTCACACAGTACTGAACTAATAGCAGACACTCCTTGGCCAAATTCAACTAGTTGATGGCCCAAAGTCAGGCGATGCTGGATCAACATCACACAGAGCTTAGCCAAGATCACACACTGGTGATCAAAAGAACAGTCAAAATCCTGCATGACTGAGTCAAGGTCTCAAGGCACTGAATCAACCCAGTACAGTGCTGGCTCAGTTTTGCCTCTTGCTGACCCAATCTTACATAACAGCAGCGCAAGATCATACATCTCTGGCTTAACAACGCTGGCACAGAATCAAACACTGCTGGTCCATGATCACACATCAAGAGCCCAAGATCAAACAGTACTTGTCCAAGGGCACTAGTCCTAATATCACACTGAGCAGATCATTATGCGCAGTTCTAAACCTTGTAGATTTGTACTGGAAATCCTGTGGCAAAGAAAGCTTGGTCGAAACATAACATGTCCCTTTAAACGTAATGGGCGGCTTACACATTTGAGAGGGTCATAGTAGGAGACAGGTTATTAATTGTCTATGTATGCCTTGCCCACATGTGCAGAGGGAATTTCCACGTACAGGAAATTTGAGACTATCAACAATGGTAATGCAAGGGCAAAATGAATACTTAACAGATGGCAGTAGTGCCTTTATATAGTCATGTAACAGATGGTAGTAGTGCCTTTATATAGTCATGTAACAGATGGCAGTAGTGTCTTTATATAGTCATGTCCCGCCCCCTGCTCCGCCCCTTTGCCCGACCTTCTAACTTAATTTGATGAGTACCTGCACTTATTTTTCCCATTTAAATCTCTCACGGAGGGCTTTAAGTGGGCCAAGTCTTTCTGGTGCTGACTAAAAAGCAGGGGCTGAGACGGGTCCCTATTGGGTTCTCCATTTTTGCCCTCACCCTCAGGTTGAAAAAAAGAAATCTACACTCTGCAGCAGTCCCACCCTTCACTGCCTTTGACTTAACTTCAAAGCGACTCGTTATAGTTCTTTCACAGTCCCACCATTTCAGAACTGAAGCATTTTCAATATGCTATACTACGAAGCCATGGTTGTTGCTTGTTTATGTTAAGCAACTAACAACCATTGACAAAGCCAATAGTACTGGTGTGTTGTAAGTGTAATGTTACTTGCTGTATTATATATCTGGATGTAATGACAGAAATAGCAAAATATCAATCGGGCGGCACACTAAGCTAAGCATAGATTTTCAGCTTAGGTGATTTCAAGCCACGCCCTTAATTACATCGGCCACGCACCTTTGAGAGACACCAGTTTTTTCATTCCACTTAAAGCCCTGCCTGCGTGTAACTTCTAATTGCATCTGCATTAATAAAGCTCGACTAATGCATATTTTCCCAAATGTATTCTGTAGCGTTCTTCGGAAAAATAGACAGTCACTTTACAAAACACATTGCCTCTGTAGATTTTAGTTCTCGAGTAAGGATAACATGTTAGAGCAATCAAAGATGTGACGTGACCTAGTGTCATTTGCGAGAAGACTAAAGTATCCCCCTTGCATTCTGGTACTAGTAGTTTTGCTTTTTAGGCATTATAAAACCGCTCCCTGCTACGGTTATTAGCATTTATGTACATTTACAGTTTCCCAGCGCGCTTGACAGGCAATACAAACAAAATACAGCTTTCAAATAATAACATGGCGCACTGTAAATCAACATAGCGCTGTAAAGTTGCCTCCGGGCTGAATATCGGAGCTACGGAAAACGAAACTACGATGCTGCAGACTCTGGCCTGTCTCATTGTCCGAAACGTCTCCAATAAGTTAAAACAGAAAAAGTGTCCTGGTGTGGGGGGGGGGGGGGTGAATAGTGGGGCACTTACCATCTGGACCACCTTGAGCATCGCCTGCACTGTCCGGAGGTAGCCCCGGTCTATGGTACCAGAGTCTTGGGTCACCGTCACGGTGCTGGCGCTGGTCCGGACAATGTGCACACTCATGGCTGGTCCTGGGGTGTCCGGTGCTGCAGCACCCTGCTTTGTCACTACTGCTACCTCCTTTCTCTCACTACAACAGGTGCTGACCCCTCCGGCACCTTTCCCCACACCCTCACACGTGCATTCACTCAAGCCCTGTGCAGGAACCCTCTCTTGGCACATCGGCCAGCCCCTGGTGTCCCCGTCCCTCTCAGCCGTTCCTCTCTTCTCCTGCCACTCTGCTTGTTCCCCACAGCCCCCTTCCCCTTTTATTGCTCTCCGTCTCTGCTCTCCACTTCCTTAGCACTCAGCTGATAGCATCACTCCACCCATCTGCCTAAGCAGTGTATCCCCTTTAGTTAGCGCCGTGCAGCACCCGTACTCCGTACACACCTGGGTCTCTCTACAGTAGTAAGGGAAGTTGTTACTCTGCGTTCAAATTCGGTGAGCTTTTGCCCATCTATTAGTTCAAAGTTCAGCTTTGGCTCCTTCCAAAAACAAGCATTTACAATGCAATAGGACTCGCATTTACGTGAGACCTATTGCATTGCATCACGGACAACGGGGAGGGGGGGGAGGCATGGACAACGGGAGTGCAGGAGGGGGTGAGAAAGCAGGGTAAAAAATAGTGCTCACAGTCTAAATAACACGTACGGTACTGTGTAACACTCCAAGTAAAGGGGCCAGTAGCCATGGGAGGGTACAAATGACGACATGGCCATAATAAGGAGGGACTAACAAGCCTCATAATCAATCAGAACACAGCATTTAGGAAGGACAAAGACACAAGCCAATGAAACAAGCATTGGCATAGCCAATAGGTCTCGCCTTTGGGACCTTATAAGTGTTTAGCCATGCAACAGTTGATGTTGCACCAAGGATATTGTGCTGGATAACTAAACACTTATAAGGTCCCAAAGGTGAGACCTATTGGCTATGCCAGTGCTTGTTTCTTTTTTAACTGGAGACCTTTTATAGGCAAAAAATAGGAAACGGCCCAAGCGGAAACGTCATCCAGAACCGACGGCTTTGGCGACAGATCTAAAGGGGCTTATTTACATGCCCCTTGCGCCACCGGAGCGTCACTTGTAAGCACGCCCATAGCGCTCCTTTGGGTGATATTCCAGCTTGCTATAACAAGTCTACTGATAGTTTAGAATCATTGTACTTAACTTGAGACCAAAGTGAAAACATTTATGCCTGCAGCCCCCTCAATATTTTCTTCTGCATATTGTAAAACTATTTCAGTTTTTAATTGTGTTGCAAATCTGGATATTTTGTAGGGATATTGATACCAATACTGGTTAAATCAGGTGCAAGCACATTGTATAAAACACCCGCCCAGTGACAATATATATATATTTTTTATTTTAAAAGAGTTTGATGTAGCGCGAACTAGACCCGAGATATCCGGTATCAGAGCGCTTTACATGAGCACCAGTTTCATTACAGACAGACACATTCATTTTTGTTAGGCACGGGGAGATTAAGGGGCAGATCTACAAGAAAGTGCCGCAGCGTGGCGCTGCAAGCCCTTGGCTGCGCCACGCTGCGGCACTTTCAGAGCACAGGAATGCGACATATTTACAAGAATATGTCGCATTCCTGTGCTCTCCCCTGCGCTGGCGCACAAACAGCTGCCAAGCGCCGGCGCAGGCACCCTTGCACCATGGTGCAAGGATGCCTGCGCCATGGGGAGATTGTTTCTGTGCAGGAAGGGGCACCTTTCTGCACAAAAACAATCAGTACAGGCTTTTTCCTCTTTCAATGCGTGCTGCAGAATGCAGCACGCATTGAAAGAGGAAAAACGAGGAGAAATGAAAACATTTCTCCTCGGTGCGTCTCGCTACGCCACCTCTAGGGTGGCGTAGCTTTCAGACGCATCTCCAGAGTTACGATTTCTCGTAATTCTGGAGATGTGTCTTGTTCCATGGGTGTTGCGTGGGAACACCCACAGCAACACCCATGGAACGCCCCTTCACCGCAAAGTGCTGCGTGTGAAGGGACGGTAGTTACAAGGAGAGGAAAAGTCACGCATGGTGGCTTTTCCTCTCCTTGTAAATATCGAGGAGCCCCCTGCGCCACCAGTACGTCACGAAAAGTGACGTACTGGTGGCGCAGGGGGCTTGTAAATCTGCCCCTTGGTGATTTGCCCAGAATCACAGGATGTTGAGCGTCGTTGCCGAGACTCGAACACGGTTCCCCAGCTTCGAGGTCAACAGCTCTAACCGCAAGGCTACATCCTCTCTACCAATAGGATTCAAAGGGTCCGATGGTGATTACGACTAAGATGTCCCTTCCTATATAGTGCAATGAATACATCCCCTGAACATTTCTGCAAGGCGCCACTGTTAGTGGTTGTGACTCTGATGTGTAAAGAAAAAAAAATCTGTAAGTCTGCCTTCATATGAATGTAATGACTTGACGCCGAAACAAGTATTGGGGCCCTGGGGTGCTCCTAGCATACCCTGCACAGCAGAGCGGCATCATCATTATTGTGCGTAAGTATATTTAGTATTTGAACCTCCCGCTTGAACCCCGACTATGCTCCATAATCTCACTGCCCTCTGCAATTCCACTCTCCCCTGCACATTCCCTGGCCCCGCGCACCCCTGCCTCGCTCCCCTTTTATGCTTTCACTTCTCTAACTGATGTTGCCCTCTCCTCTGTACTTCCCACCTCTGTCTTACATGCGCCGTCTCTGCTGCATCTGTGATCTATGCATTACAAAGGAAGCATTTAACGAAGTGCATTTCTCTTGTTAAATACATACAGTGTATGGCAGCCTGCTCACTGCCTGTTATTTCCATTAGGCTATTGTAATTTTATTATAATTATATTGCCTTTTGCAAGTAATTTAAATCTCTGTAGGTGTCTCTTTTTGTAGATTCTTTGCTGGTTTATTGGCGGGTCGTTTAAAGCGCCGAGAACTATATAACTCTGTCAACGCGCATTAAGCTGCTCCACGTCGTGCATGGATGACGTTTTACAGGCCACACACCGATCTGTAATTATTTATTTACCATGAACGAAGCGCTCGTATAGTATTAACGCGGAGGAAGCCACTAGGTTACAGAATTGTACTACAGATTCGCTCATTCGCATTTTTAAAGTTACAAAGTACTTTGAATAATAATCAGGGATTTATCTGCCCAGAATAGAAGTCATTTCTTTCGGGGGCATCTGCATTCCTTTGCAACACGTGTTTAGAGGTAATGTTACTACAAATCTGCCTTTTGGTGTGACCCTGTTTTGGCACCTCGACAGAACAAGTACAACAGCTCGTGGCCACTAAATGTATAGTTGCCAAGACAACATTTTGGAGTTATTGAAATTATCCCGAGTCCACCAGTGAATAATTGAAACAAGCATTGGCATAGCCAATAGGTCTCGCCTTTGGGACATTATAAGTTTTTAGCCATGCAACAGTTAATGTTGCACCAAGGATATTGTGCTGCATAATTAAATACTTATAAGGTCCCAAAGGCGAGACCTATTGGCTATGCCAATGCTTGTTTTTTATGCACCGTCTTCGACAAAATAACCTCCGCCCCACGACCACCAGGCAGCTCGGCGTAACCACTGTTATTTCTTGTGCACCGGTTACAATCAGATTGACTTTCGCTCGTCCACAAAAAAAACAAGCACTGAAACACAAGTGCGGCCCGCGCCGCGAAAGTGAAACAGTACTCCGGGTTCAAGTGGGAGGGGTGGGGGAGTGCGATTCCCTTGCGGGAGCGAGTGGCGCCAGGAGCGATAATTGCTACCATATGGCGCCAGCTGCTCGCTCCCGCAAGTGAATCGCCAAACGTGCACGCGTTGCCATTGAAGGCAATGGAACGCGTGCACGTTTTTGGCTGAAAAGCCGAATCGATTGTAAAAGGTCTTTTTGCCTATGCAGCGCATGCGCGCTGCGTAGGCGAGACCTAAAAATGAAGTATTTCCCGGAAATATGGCACCCTCTGCTGTGGTTGGGGTCTGTGGCTGAAAATATTAGGGTACTCAGTTTACTTAACCAGTGAGGACAAACGTATTACATCAGCAGCTAATTCATGCAGGACAATTAAGTGGTTCCATGTCACGTGTGCTACTTTACACAATTTTAAGAATTTTTGGTTTAACCATTTGCCCTTTTTAAGTGAGGATTTTGTTAGCCCATGATTACTGCTACAAAAAAACTACAAGTGCTAGAATGTATGAAAATGTCAAGATAGGGTGCTAGTGAGCAGCTCTACTGAGGACCAGAAGAAATATTCACTCACTTTAGTAAATAACGAGACCGCATCTAAAATGCCTACAATATGTCGCATTTGGGTGACAGAAGCACAAACGCATGTCATGACAGAATACCTGCTGCTCTCGTGTATCAATGTTCAAAATTGTATTATAGTCATTAGTTGTCAAAATTAACGTCTCCCAAAGCTTCCAAAAAGCCCAATGCCATGGTGCTTTTAGCCACCACTTTGCCTTTGCCTGCTGGGTTTTGCCACAATGCTTCCATTAGATAAAGCGAAACTGCAAGCTATTGGCGGAAAAGTCAGGAATGGCTTAAGTTACCACTCATGCCAAGTGGGCACTTGGCAAGTATGCCTTGAAGTGCTGTTATTGAAAGACATTTTTATTCATGTTTCGGTTTCGAGTAAGGAATAATTGTTGCTTCAACACCTAAACACAACTGCAATTTTCGTAAACACATTTGTTTTCTTTGAAGACCAATATTTAATTAAGCAAGGATAAAAACGAGATCTCAACATTACTGAAAAAACTCGGTCAACCTCGTTTCAGTGCTTGCAATAGACTACAGCTTTCATCAAAGTACAAAAAAAGAAGTAGCACTTGTGAGAAGGGTCGAGTGGAACCTACTTCAGAAAGCAGCGCGCATCGCCTTAGTTTATACCCACAGATCAGACACTGGAAGCCAGCGCTCTTGAAATGAACCATACTTACCTAGTAAGGCCCTGGGGATGGTTAAGACCTTAACGCTAGAAAGACACCTCAATGCTTTGACAATGCTCAGAGCAGGTGATGGTCACTGGGGAAGTGAACTTAATTTCCATCGTCAGACAAACGCACAGCAATAGAATAAAACGAGATGGGGAGAGGAAGTAGAACAGTGGCAAATGGAGAAAGGGAGGTGCAGAAAAGGAACCTACAAGAATGAAATGGAGAGAGAGAGGTGGAGTGTTGTGTTAAATCAGATGTCCTGTTCCCCAGCCATCTAATTGCAAGAGGTTACTTTATTTCAGGCCACTAGTTAAGCGTTATTTTCATAAATTTGTACCAAACACAAGTTAAAATTGTCCTATTTCAAATGCCGACAAACATACCACTTCTAACAAAAAAAAAAAAAGTCATCGACAATATAGGCAACGGTTTTAATTTTCAGGCGATTCACAAAATAAAAGCACCTACCTGTAAAGTGTTTGTTTTTAAAAAACAAATGTATTTATGTAGCGCGCAGCTTTAAATGCAGCTAGAGACCGGGAGAAAACAACAACAAAAAAGTCCCCGCCCTCCTCTGTTGCTTTTATAACCTCCCCCGCAGTTATAGAACCCAATCAACTAACAGCTTTCCATCTAGCTAATTATCACGTGTACAACTGAAAATTAGTTCACGCTCCTAAATGTGTCAGCTACTGGTAGGTGGATAAGGCCAGTAAACGATCAATTAAAATCAACGTGTTTGTACGCATTCGATAACAGTGCCTGGAGCGCGACAGACAAGAAGAACATGTTGACCTCTTCCTCTCATTAAATATCAAATGTATTATTTAAGGGAATATTTAGTTCATTCATGCCTAGGCTTTGAAGCTCGTTCAGATGCTGGTTTTCTGTGCCTTAATAACGTATTTATAAACTTCAGAGATAAAATACAAGGCTGGGAAGGATGTACAAACACAGCACTGAAAGAACTTCTGCCACCTAACTTCTGCCAGCCCAGAAATGTTGCAGTCTCTATCCCGAATGAAACTGTCTAAATCAAAAACTACTTTTGTGGATTACAACGGTTTAAAGTGGGAGGGGTGGGGGGAGTGCGATTCCCTTGCGGGAGCGAGCGGAGCCAGGAGCGATAATTGCTACCATATGGCGCCAGCTGCTCGCTCCCGCAAGTGAATCGCCAAACGTGCACGCGTTGCCATTGAAGGCAATGGAACGCGTGCACGTTTTTGGCTGAAAAGCCGAATCGATTGTAAAAGGTCTTTTTGCCTATGCAGCGTATGCACGCTGCGTAGGCGAGACCTAAAAAGGATGCTGCGGCACGGACATGCTGTATTAAAGACGTTTTACTTCACATAATGAAGAAGCGTTTGCTTTACTGAGACATGATGCACTAAAACCATCTGCTGTCAATGCTGAAAGGGGGAGTGTTGTACGAAGAGTTGATATCCAAGACAGTACCTGCCATTGTTCACTTTAGAGGGCCCTCCTGCTTCATTAGAATATACACGAAATTAAAAGTTGTTCACATACGTAAACAGCTAAACTTGGGTACAGACCACTCACTCCCTCACAAAATAGTTACCGTCCAGACCAGAAAGACAGAAACCCACATACAGGCTGCCGTAAATATTTTAGTAACAAATACCATGATTATAGCGCTTGGAACAAATACAAGTACTAACTATCCAAGAGTACCTGTCTGCCACTGGGAAGAGCCGGTAGTCTCCCACTAATAGTACTGCACCGTTTCTAAAAACTGCAGGCACGTTTATTACCAACATGAAGTTAAATACAGGTACTCAGTACCTGCTCAAGTAAAGCTCTCCATGAACCACATATGCCCTTTCAAATTGGGGTGAGTAAAGTTAAAGTCTTGCTCAAATTCCTAGTACACAGCCCAGTCACATCGTGTCAGGGTGCAACGGGGACAATTACGATGGAACGTTTTAAACATGGACATTTTATTGACAATGAAGAATTGACTATATAGAAAAAGTAACCTGTTCTAGACGCACTACAAATCCAAAGAGAAACATTTACAACTACCAAGTTACATTTTTCCAAACCTATGTATGCGAGACGAAGCATACAATTACTTTTACAAACAGAAAAGCTTAAAACGCCAAATTGAAGGCTGTACTTTCACCTTCATGTCCAATTCATTCCAATGAGCTTAAAAGGGAGCTCTGGTAGTAAACCCGAGGAGCTCTGCTCCACCTTCTCAGCGGACTTAATAATCACAAGCATCCAACAGCAACCCCAAACTGTCAGGTGGGGCCAGGGGGCAGCAAGTTGGAAGGCTGCAGCAAAGCTCCATCACAAACTGTGTGGCGGTGGGAGCTGGCCAGTCGCAGCCCCACACAGCGTCGTTGGCGAAACTAGAGGAGGCTCAGCCCCGCCCCCACGGAGCGGTGGTGCAGAACCGGACAGTTTGGACTCGCAGAGGGGTAGGTGGTCAGTCCGGGGGCATCCCAGGCCATCACCGCGCGCCAGTCGGCGCCTCCTCTCAACAACCAAGAGTTGCAAATCGCACTCACCGCACTAGTAGCGGCCCAGGCGGTGATGCAGCCCCGTGAGAGGGTAGCAGGAGAGAGACCTTCCAGGTGGGAGCCGCTGAGGTCGGAGCGGGGGAGGGCGGGGCACCTGGGGTTACGCGCGCTTGACAAAGGTACTGACCGGTACTGACCGGGTGGCTCTCGATGGATCTTGCCAAATAGGACAGGGGGGGCAGTGTGATTTAAACCTTAAGGGAAAGTACTTACCAGCAGCGATCCGGTTTACACGGATCACTAGAATATTCCAGCTCTCTCGTGTGTAAATTCACTAAGGCAAATAAGGACACGCAGTTCACCCAGTAAAAAGTAGGCATGTCGGCACTCTCTTCTCAGCTATCTCACCCCCCCTGACGGAAGGCGGGGCGTGCAGCAACTAAATGCTTTGTCGGGTAACGTGCATACTCTGGAACCTCTTAGCCAATGACTAGCTGGTATGTGTTTTCTCAGCCAATCACAATTCACAAAATGCAAGCCTTCTGTTGTTGCAACCAATTAATAATTGACAAGAGGTCAATCAGCCAATCTGGTAAGAAGAGTATCTCCATCCATTCTAAGGTAATCTCACTTTCCCCCCTCTTAACAGAAAATGTTTCCACTTATCTGATTGGTTGTGAGGGACAAGAAGGGCTCACGCTTTCACCCAGCTCGCCAATATTGCGGGACAAAAGACCTCTAGTAACGAGGAGTAAGGGGAAAAGAAAATCGCTCTAAAATAATGCGCTACCTGGGTAATTCTGGACTGTGGTCTCCAGAGTTTGGCATTGCATAAACAGCAATATGAAGCCATTTTCGGTCAAACGCTGTTGTATTCACTTGTATCTTCGCTGCGGGCATCTGTTCAGGCACAGCTTTAATTGCTTTCAGTGCAGCGAAGCGGGCAAGCATAAAACACACATGTCCAGCACACGAGGCTGGCTGCAGCCGGGCAGGGGGGACAGACTGGAATAAAGCGAGAACTGCAACATTTTAGAGCTCTGTGAAAACATGGAATTATGTTGTGTCATAGAAAACCTTGCACAAGCGCGCGCGCCTCGCACGGCAGCAGGGGGAGGGGATAGAGGAGGGAGCCTGGGCCTGTTTCCCTTGCGGGAGCGAGCGAGTTAATTACAAACATATGGTTTGAAAGCTCGCTCCCGCAAGGGAATCGCCAGACGTGCACGCGTTGCCATTGGAAGCAATGCAACGCGTGCACGTTTTTGCCCGCAAAGCTGTGCCGATGGCTAAAGGTCTTTTTCCAAGCAGCGCATGCGCGCTGCGTAGGCGAGACCTAAAAATGAGCGGGGCAGTGGGCGGGGCTTCCCTCACGTAGTGTACTACCACAGATCTTCCCTAGAGCAGCGCTTGCATGCTGACTCTAGGCTGGACCTAAAAAGAGACCAAATTTGATTTTTCTCTAAATTGACACGATATAGTCGAATTTTTATATAGATTAAATAAATCTGGTCACTGAGTGCAGATGGGGGAAGGGAGGTGTGGCAGGTATATCAAAGAGAATAGCTTAGTGAAGCGCCGATTGTTGTCAGATGTGATGGTAAAACGAGATGCTATACCTACCTCCTTGGGAGTATATTGAGAGTGGTCCGATTTTGCCATGGAGACTGTGGAACCAGCAAAATGTTTTGGATCTAGAGTGAAGTCCTTAGATCTGTTTTCCTTTTTGGTGTAATAAGATTTTTTTATTTACATGCTCACCATCAGAAAAACATCAGTCAGTTAAGAATGAGGTTCAGTGAGGTAAAGTGCAAGAATAATTTCCAAATGGGTGGTTTCTGTTTTGTTTCATGCCTCACCAAACTCGCGGTTCCCCCACTCGATTTAGAATGCAGAAATAACCGTGTTGATTCCTGCGGTGTAAACAATGTCGGTCAACCTGCTTTATTGAGGACGAGAGGAATATTATTCATCTTCCCTGCCCTTGTCTTCCATTCAAGGCAAGGCTGACACGAACAGGGAGATGTGATGGGCCACCGTGTGTATGGAAAAACTCCTAATATGTTCGGAGCATTTGTCTTGTCTGTATTGAGGAAACAAACTCCCGCGTTGGAAGCTTATTTTCTCCATACAAAAAAGTTTATCAAGCAGGCTCTTAAATTTGGCGTCCACTCTGCAAACCTCTAATGCTATGAAGGGAGCCACCACATTTCCTTTCATGCCACAGAGATCCTAGCCAGACAGGGATCTCGAGATAGAATGGACAGTCCTCCACCATGGTGGTGGAGACTATAGACCCCACTCCTAGGGAGGGCCTGCAGGGTCTGAATTACCTCATTTGTTATGCATAGTGAATTACTGTTTGTTTTGCTGTTTGACACACACTTCTTATGCAGTTTGTGTAAATTGTTATATATGGATGTTATAATCTATCATGTGATTTGAATTACACGAGAGGATCTGCAGCTACACCAGCCTCAGAGCCACCGAGGCGCCCGCCAAGAAGGACCTCAACCACCTCCGGTGCATCCTACTGAACACCCGCTCCGCACGGAAACACGCCGTCGAGCTCTGGGACCTGCTCGACACATCATCACCAGACGTCGCCTTCCTGACAGAGACCTGGATGAACGACTCCTCCGCCCCCGACATCGCCATAGCCATCCCAGACGGCTATAAGATCACCCGCAGAGACCGCATCAACGCAGTAGGAGGAGGAATCGCCATCGTCCACAAGAACACCATCAGGGTCTCGACCAGCACCGACGACACTCTCAGCACCGCCGAACACATGCACTTCCAGATCCACACGGACCCCAACACCACCCTTAGAGGCACCCTTGTCTACAGACCCCCTGGGCCCCGACCCCAGTTCAGCGACTCCATCGCCGACTTCATCAGCACGCACGCCCTGACCTCTACCGACTACATCCTCCTCGGAGACCTGAACTTTCACCTGGAGAACAACAACGACAGCAACTCCACCACCCTGATCGACAGCCTCGCCAACCTCGGCCTGAGCCAGCTCGTCACAACACCGACCCACTGCGCCGGCCACACGCTTGACCCCATCTTCTCCTCAAGCTCCCACGTCTCCTTCAGCCACACCACGGAACTCCTCTGGACCGACCACCGCTGCATCCATTTCACCTTCCAGAAACCCACCACACACCACCGCACCCAACAGATCCCACGCCGCTGCTGGAGCAAAGTCACTGAAGACCAACTCCGGGCAACCCTCGCTCTCAGCCCTCCCTCCGACCCATCCAACACCGACGACGCTGCCTGCAACCTCAGACGATGGATGGACGACTGTGCCAACACCCTCGCCCGCTGAAAAAGCTCACCTACAGCGACACCACCAAAAGAGCCAGCTGGTTCACCTCGGAACTCCTAGGTTCCAAGCGTACCTGCCGGAAACTAGAGAAGAAATGGCACAGCGATAAGACACCGGACAGCCACACAGCCCACAAAGACGCCATCCGTAACCACCACCACCTCATGAGGTCCGCCAAGAGAATCTCCTTCAAAGACCGCCTCTACAACAACGCACACAACAGCAAGGAGCTTTTCAACATCGTGAAGGAACTCTCCAATCCCAGCTCCAACACCAACGACATCCCGCCGTCGCAACCCCTGTGCGATTCCCTCGCCACCTTCTTTCACCGCAAGATCGCCGACATCCACGACAGCTTCAACACCCAGACAACCCCAACTAAGATCGATACACCAGACCCGCCACACACCATCGACCACGACCCCCTGCCAGCCTGGGCCAGCGTGAACATCGAGGACACCATCAAGACCATGAGCACAATACACTCCGGCTCCCCGTCAGACCCTTTCCCGCACCACATCTTCAACAAAGCCAGCAGCTCCATCGCACCCCACCTGTGCAACATCATCAACCTCTCCTTCGAGACCGCGACCCTCCCAGAGAGCTGGAAACACGCAGAGATCAACGCCCTACTCAAAAAACCCAAGGCGGACCCGAGAGACCTCAAGAACTTCCGGCCCATCTCCCTGCTTCCGTTCCCAGCCAAGGTCATCGAGAAGATCGTCAACAAACAGCTAACCCGATACCTCGAAGAAAACAGCATCCTGGACCCATCCCAATCAGGGTTCCGCAGCAACCACAGCACTGAGACTGCCCTCATCGCTGCCACCGACGACATCAGGATCCTGCTGGACAATGGTGAGACCGCAGCCCTCATCCTGCTGGACCTCTCCGCCGCCTTCGACACTGTCTGCCACCGCACTCTACGCGCACGCCTCCACGACGCAGGGATCCGAGACAAGGCCCTGGAATGGACCACCTCCTTCCTCGATGGCAGAACCCAGAGAGTCCGCCTCCCACCTTTCCGATCCGAAGCCTCCGAGATCATCTGCGGCGTACCCCAGGGATCGTCCCTCAGCCCAACACTGTTCAACATCTACATGGCCCCGCTCGCACGCATCGCCAGACAACACGACCTCAACATTATCTCCTACGCCGACGACACTCAACTGATCCTCTCCCTCACCAAGGACCCCTAGCCGCCAAAGCCAAACTCCATGAAGGAATGAAGGCCGTCGCCGATTGGATGAAGATCAGCCGACTAAAGCTGAACACGGACAAAACGGAGGTCCTCATCCTCGGCTCCAACCCCTCAGCCTGGGACGACTCCTGGTGGCCAACGATGCTGGGAGCAGCCCCGACACCCACCGACCACGCACGCAACCTGGGAGTCATCCTCGACTCAACGCTCTCCATGTCCAAGCAAGTCAACGCAGTCTCCTCCTCCTGCTTCAACACCCTCCGCATGCTTCGCAAGATCTACAGGTGGATCCCGACAGACACAAGAAGAACAGTCACCCAGGCCCTCGTCAGTAGCAGACTGGACTATGGGAACGCCCTCTACGCGGGAGCCCCGGCCAAGCTCATCAAGCGACTGCAACGCATACAAAACGCCTCCGCACGACTGATCCTCGACGTACCACGCCACAGCCACATCACCCCCCACTTGAGGAACCTGCACTGGCTCCCCGTCGACAGGAGGATCACCTTCAAACTCCTCATCCACGCACACAAGGCACTCCACAAAACTGGCCCAGCCTACCTCAACAGACGACTCTTCTTCTACGTCCCCAACCGCCAGCTCCGCACCGCCGACCTCTCCCTCGCCACCGTCCCCCGCATTCGAAGAACAACCACCGGCGGCAGATCCTTCTCACACCTCGCCGCCAAGACCTGGAACACCCTTCCACTAAGCCTACGACAGACCCAAGACCTGCTGACCTTCAGGAGGCTACTCAAGACCTGGCTGTTCGACCAGTAGCAGCATCCCCCCCCCTTCCCTCTCCCCAGCGCCTTGAGACCCTCGCGGGTAAGTAGTGCGCTCTACAAATTCTGTGATTGATTGATTGATTGATCACATTAGAGACTTCATTATGCATGAGAATTACAATTTGTCATGATGTTTATCACACAGTTGTTATGCCATTGGCAAAGAGTCTTTCACTTAGTTTGTTATATATTGGTGCTACACTATTGTCAGTCAATGAGAATTATGTTGTTGCTGCATGCAGTTATGCGTTCGTCTTTCACACTGTTTTGATGCATGCCCTAAGAGGTTGAGGCATTATGTCATGCATGCAGTTATTCAAGTGATTGTTTTTGCTTGATGGTAGTGGTCTTGCAGGTCATGATGTAATGGAACATGCAAGAGGCATGCTGAAGCGTAACGTGAAATAGTAATTTTGATTTACCCAGTGAGTTGTGTAAGAATTTATTGCATTTCATAATAATGAGCTTATTGTCATGATCGATCAGGTATCTTCATTTGGTGTCATCCACTTCGATTTGCCACAGCTAGCCAGACAAAACATGATTTCAGCCATGTTGAGTGTTATTCATTGAGTGGCCTTAATGGGAGTCTGAGGTTCATAATACTTTGTAGCCTGTTTTGTCCTGTGGGTTAGAAGACAAAGGAGGGGCTGAAGTAGGAGCGTTGTATAGTTATCCCTAGTGCTGACATAGAGCGCTGTCCTTATAGAGAACTATAGAGTTGGTCTGGTCTGGTTTGTCCAATCCTGTGGGGCAATGTTGTTAAGGGCTCCTCTCCTTGAATGGAGCAAGTTCCATAGTTTTGAAGCTTTCATAGAGAAGGAGGTACCACTGAAAGTCTTCATTTTGTAACATGCTATTGTGCAAACCAGGATCACAGTGTCCTTTTCTGACAATATCTCTTGAGATTAACTTGTAGGAAAGATGGACCATTGATGTTTGTGGCCCTATGCATAATGGAAAGAACTTTGAAAGTAGACTTTCTGCCGATGGAGAGCAAGTTGAGGGCTTTTAAAGTGGGGTAGATTTACTCTTGTAGGTTTTTGTACGTGTTGTCTTGCTGCTCAATTCTGAATTCTTTGTAGGCATCTCATTACTGAAACTGTGAGCCAGGGTACAGTGAATTTGCATAATCTAGTACTGATATAATGATGGAGATAGCTGCCAGGATTTTCTGCAAGAAACACAGATATGAAAGGTTGCGTTGTAACATTAGCATATTATGAAATGCACTTTTAGTTGCGTGTTCAGTTTGAGGGACCATGAAGAGGGCAGAGTCCACAATGAATCCTGTGTTTCTCACTTCTATTGATGTTGTTGGCAGAGACCCAAGTCCCATGGCACAGGATGTCAACGGATCATGTTTTTTCCATTTTCGCTTCAGTTTTGGATGCATTGATTTTAAAGTGTCCATTAGCATCCAGTGTTCAAAAGCTCAGAGTTAGTGAGGGGGGCGTGGCTAGACGCCAATGTAGAAGGGAGCGGACCTCGTAGCTCCGATCCCAGAATCCCTCATCCGGCAGTATCCTGAGCCCCAGCCCCTCTACAAAGTAGAGGAATTAATGGCTGAAGCCACCCGGAATAAGTAGACGCGGGGCCGAGAGACAATTTTCAACAAAACACCGGGAAAAAGCGAGTCCGATTGTGAAATGAACCCAAGGTGCGACAGGCAAAATTGCGCCCGCGGATCGGATGATGACACCAGGCACCCGGGAGTGGAGGAGGCACGGGGAGGTCCGTAAAATTCACTCACCGCACTGGAGAGTGTGAGAAGGTACCAGCGGAGGGCGGCGGTTGCCAACTTCGAAGGCGGTCACACCGAGGACCAGAAACAGAAGGCAGGAAGCATATTGGGCGCCCATTCCCGAGTGACACTGCAAAGGAGTACTTGGCCAGTGGAGATCGAGAGAGTACTGAAAGGAGTAGGACGCAGAGGCGAAGGCAGACTCCCGGCCGATGACTGCGCTCAATATCGGCGGGGGTCCCGAGACAACCTAAGCCTTCTAAGGTGAGCGGAGTGGAGGTGAGACGGCCGTAAGGCACAATGAGGCGGGAGCCCCCTGGGAAATGAGAGCGGGGGGAGAGTGACTGCAGGCCTTGGGGCGTTGCGAAAGCGCCTTGGAAAGTAGCAGTGCGCACCAGAATAACCTAGAAGGGAAGAGGCTGATACCCCAACAGCGGGGAGAGGAATAGCTCGAGCTGGGCTGGAAAGAGCGAACATGGTAGACGCACTAAGGAGCAATTGGATGGAAGGAGATTCACCCTGAGTCGACGCCCACTTGCAAGGGACGAACGCCATCTTGAAATCTGAGGGACTTCATTGCTGCGACATTTACCCTGTAAACTCAAGAGACGGGCCTAATAGTAATCAACGTAGGAGAGGGGCTGAAGACACAATTATAGTGGCCTGTTCTTGACGAAACAAAGTAGACGGCCAACATGGGGAAAGTGCCCAAGAGGAAAGGCCCTGGCACCATGCTGCCGGAGGCGGGAGCACCCAAACTGATGAGGAGGACGATGCCCTGGACACAGGTAAAGATGCGGCAACCGCAAGGCCCACATTGGTAGACATTATGGAGGCCATCACGGTGTCCCGAGAGGCACTCGAAATGAAAATCGATGCCATTGGCACCGACCTCAGCCTCCTAAAAGACTATCACCGCTGCTTAGCGGAGAGAGTAACCGGCGCGGAAAAAGTGATTGCAGAATCCCAACGGAGATAATAGAGCTAAAGAAAACAGTCACAGAAGTGGTAGGGAAAATAAAGATCCTGGAGGCACGGGCAGAAGACAGTGAAGGGAGGTCGCGCCGAAACAACCTGCGCATAGTCGGGGTACTGGAGAAGGAAGAAGGGGATGACATGGTGCAATATCTGGAGGACTGGCTCAGGCGGGAAGTGGCCCCGGAAGGACTATTGCAGTCTTACGCTCTTGAGAGGGCACATAGAGTACCAGCTAGGCCCCCCAAACCGGGAGATCCGCCAAGGCCAAACATAGCGCGCTTGCTCCACTTCAGAGATAGGGATCATATCCTTCAACAGGCCAGACAGCTGAAAGACTTACAAATAGGAAACAGAAAAGTGATGGTGTTCCCGGATTTCACTAGGGAAATACAGAGGCAAAGAACCATGTTCCTGGCGGTGAAAAAGAAGCTGCGACAACTCCAGCTTCCATATGCAATGTTATTTCCAGCCTGACTACGTGTTGTTGGGCCCGTCGGCGTACAGTTCTTCCGACACCCCAAGAGGCCTGGGATTGGCTTGACACTGGTCCGTGACGGAGATCGAGGGGCGGCTCGCCGGGGTCAACGGCAGCAGATGGCGAAACGAATCGTGGGAAGATCAGAGCGCCGACCACGTCAGAAGCTTGGACTGAGCAGAACAAGGTCATCAGGGCGGTGACAGAACTTAGCCAAGTGGGGACCAGCCCTAGATCAACGCGAAGCGAGCGAGAAGATGGTCGATCAGAGAGCTTTCCAATAATGAGCGCAACGGAGGATTCAGAGACAGAGTTGCCAAATTAACGCCCAATACCGCTGACGAGATGGGTTGACTGTGAGTAGCCACGGCCCAAGATCTACAAATGTTGGCGGCTCATATCCTTTTGATAAAAAATTACATTGAATGGATAGACAAGTGGGACTTCAGCAGGCACTGTTAAGCATACAAGGGGGAAGGGCTGGGGGACCATTGGTTGTTATTCAGGGGATTCTGGTTGGGGGTCTCTTGGGGCTGGACGGCGGGCACCACACCCACACAGTCAGAAAGTTGTAGTGTTTGTTTGGATGGGAGGGGGGTTACTTCTACCTGTCCTGGAGAAGGGGAGTTGGGTAGTTGAGATGTTTTGGGGTTGTTTTACGAGGATCAGGCGTGTCAAGGGTACGATACTAGATAGGACAAGCTCAGTGTCGATCCAATGGGACCCAGCTTAGACTACAGGTATATTTCCTGGAATGTACGTGGGATGCACTCCATGATAAAGAGGCATAAAGTGCATGCTTATTTAGTGCGCAGAGGAATCCAAATTGCAGTGCTGCAGGAGACACACATAAATGCAAAAGAAGGGGCTGCACTGAAGCCTTGCTGGCGGGGGCAAGTATATTACACAAATTACTCCGCATTCGCCAGAGGAGTGTTATGGGTGAGAGCAGGAGTCCCTTTCCAATGTACCAAAGAGTTCATAGACCCGGAAGGGCAGTATGTGGTGTTAACGGGTAAACTAGATGGGAGGGATATAACAATAGGGAGTATTTATGCCCCGAACATAGAACAAGCCTCTTTCCTTGCAGCTCTTTCTAGAACACTGGCACATGTGCTGACTGTGTTGGTCCTTCAGGGGGGAGACTACAATAGTGTCGAAGATTTCGAGCTCGACATGTCTCACCCCCCCACTGCAGGACTCGTTGGTGGGTAGGCCAGCAATGGCAAGGAGAGACTGGCAACAACAGTGGGGATTAACGGATTCCTGGAGGGCGCAACATCCTGGTGAACGAGACTACTCATTCTTCTCCCATATGCATGAATTACACGTCAGGCTGGACGCCATTCTCTGCACTCCAGATGTTCATGAACGCGTACAAACTAGTGCATATTTAGCATGCACAATCTCAGACCACAATCCCCTATTGATTAGCCTCAACTGGGCTAGGGTCAGACCGTGCATTCCAATATGGTGCCTCCGACCGGAGACATTAGAGGATCAGGGTTTCCAGGCTACGGTTCGTACAGCTATTGAGCAGTATTTTGCGGCAAATATGGTTGCGGCCTCGAGCCCTATAACAGAGTGGGAGGTTTTCAAAGTAGTGCTTAGAAGCAGGTGCAATTCTGAAATCGTGGGAGTGAGGAGAACTCTTTTGAAGGACACGTTAAACACAGAGCAACGGCTGCATACTATTGAACGGTAAAGACCAGAGAATTCAGGAAAGCAAAGGGAGATACCGGAGGCTAGGGAAGAGGTGGGGGGTCATGTTGAAAGATTGCACAGTTTCGACTATAAGAACTATATGACGAGGGCTCTGCTGGCATTGTTGGCCAATCCGATCAAGAGGGGATCGGTTATCCTGGAAATGAAAGACGACCAAGGTGAGATTTGATATCGCCAGCAAGATATAAATAGGCATCTCTGCGAGTACTATACTGAGCTTTATAAAAGTAAAGTATCCCCTACGACTGAGGAATTAGACGCATACATGGACAGTGTTGAGCTGCCAGCGATATGTGAGGAAGAGGGGGAAGAGCTAAGGAGAGAGATAGGGTTGAACAAAGTTAAAAGTGCCATCAAGGACATGGCTAGGAATAAGACACCTGGGACAGACGGGTTCCCTGCCGAATTCTATGCCACGTACCTAGACCTGCTAGGGCCCGACTGGTAGAACTATATAATCAGGCAAAGCAAGAGGGGAAACTCCCGGGGACCACTAGGGATGCCCTGATCATCCCACTATTAAAACCGGGGAAGAAGGCCTCTGACAAAGCAGCCTATCGCCCACTCTCTATGCTCAATCTTGATTATAAAATTTTGAGCAAGATACTGGCCTCACGGCTTCTACCACATATGACGAACCTCATACACTGGGACCAGGCGGGGTTTATACCAGTCCGGAACACAGCGATAAATGTGAGGAGGTTGATAAGAGTGCTGGAAGGGGACTCATACTGTAGAGAGGAAGCAGTTATTTTTGCAGTAGACATAGAGAAGGCTTTCAATAGCTTAGAGTGGCCGTATTTGTTTAGAGTAATGAGGGCTTTTGGATTGGGACCAGAGTTTGTAGCGTGGACGGCGCTGTTATACAAGGATTCTATGGCCCGAGTTAGGAAGGCAGGTGAGTATATGGTAGTGCAGTATCAGTTGTTAGTACACCGCTGGATCAATATCGGACAGTTATGGAATAGAGAGAGGAACACAACAGGGGTGTCCACTTTCGCCCCTGCTGTTTCCGTTGGCTATGGAGCCTCTGGCCGCTAAAGCCAGAACAGGAGCCTCATACCAAGGGCTGGAAGTTGAGGGGCTTACACATCATATAGCCTTGTATGCAGATGATCTGCTTCTTTTCCTTAGAAATACGGGAGAAGAACTGGCAGGAGCTAGAGGCTTGCTGTTGGCACTAGAGAGAGTGGCGGGCCTCAAAGTAAACTGGAGGAGGCTTGTCTGTTCCCCACCAGGAAAGGGCGAGATAGACCACAAACTGTAGTTGGGATAGAGTGGCAAGACAGATGCATCCCATATCTAGGGGTACAAATTTACCATGATAAAGCTGATCTGCTAGAAGGTAACGTAGGAAGGGTTCTTAGGGGGACGAAGGTCAATTTTGACTTCTGGAGTACCCTTCCCTTGTCGCTAAGTGGTAGGATATCAATACTGAAGATGGTGACTCTCCCGAGGCTCTTGTTTGTGTTTGGAGTCCTGCCAATATGGATACTGGTGGGGAGATTCTGACAGCTCCGGATGATGGTGACAGAATTCCTGTGGGGAGCTGGAAGGCATAGAGTAGCTCTAAAGACTTTAATGAGGCCAAAAATAGAGGGTGGATGGCAGCACAAGACTTTGGATATTACTATATAGCAGCTCAGATCCAATGGCTGACAAAGTGGGTTGCAAGTCAGCCGAGAGGAACTGTGCGGCAGGGATATGGATGCCCGTTGTGAGAAGTTGGTTTGGTATATGCTGTCCACTAGTTAAAGTGGGTACCCTGTACCAATCCGCACGACCCTTATGATGTATGAGGTCAAAGATAACCTTTATGAAAGCTATCCTAGTGGTAGCTATGGAGAGCAGCCTTCAGGCTTAATCTTGAAGGAATGTAAAGCAGCTTGTTTTACCAGAATATCACCTCCTGAACGACTAAATGAAGGAGAACCACACATTAGTTATATAAAAATATGTATTTATTAATATAACACTCTACTACTCTCTACACGAGGATAGAACACAAAGCACACAATACTGGATCAATAGAACAGTTGTAAGTAGCACAATACACAGCGGGCTCCAGGGGGAGACTGAACCATATACTAAAATAGTGGTATAACAATCACAACTTGACTAGACACAGTGCCTAGTGCACGTAGAGTTGCTGGGACTCCAAGGAACCACCCAAGGTGATGACACAGGAGACCCACGGAGGATGGGTGCAGTGAGGAAACACTACTGCGTACTCCGTACAACTCTATGGGAAAGTCGCGGTTGCAAAGTTAAAGTTTAATGACCCGTCTAGGAGGACTTCGAGCCAACCCTTCGGAACTTAAGAGCTTAAAGAGCCACCCCACCCGTGGATACAGTAGTATCAGAGTTACCTATCCCAGGGAAGCCGGGTGCATAGGTCTGAAGTGGCGTCGGAAACTCTTGTCGTTCTCTATGGAAGGAAGTGAAGAAGTACTGCTGCCGTGAAGGTGATAAGGGTCGGATGGAATCCAAGCCTGGATTGTGGATGGAAAGAACCTGAAAGCAGAGGGGACAGAGTCTGGGTCACGACAGAGTGACCAGGGGCTCGGTAGACGAATGTCCACCGATGTCGGGTACTTCAGGTGCAGAGAAGGGATGCTTTACTCTGCAGCCACGAGGACCAGGAGATGTCGAGGATGACCAGGAGCCGGAGGTGAGCTGTACCACAAAGGATGTCGAGTGCTGAGGGATCGGTGTTTGGTGGGAGCACCAACAAGCCTTGGCAACAGCAACCCACGCAGGAAGGACAAACAGGTTATGGTGTGGACCAGCAAGGTCCAGGGGACTCTCCAAGCAATGGAGAGTCAGGGCATGTCTAGAGCAACCGGGGAAAGCCCAAGAACAATCACGATGACCCTCAGGGGGACCCACAGGCCGAAGGACCAGGAGTCGCAAGGGGACCTCGAGCAAAATTGCAAGGCACCAGCCCACGGAGCACACGGTGTGAGGAGGCCAGAGTTCTCTGGTACAAATACTGCTCAGGGTCAGGACTACACGGAGTCCAATGCACAAGCTCGGGAATTGTCAACAAGCATATGCACTTGCAAATGGACGCAGTGCAAAGGGGTTGAGATTACACAGCCCCCACGAGGAATACTGGCCTCAAACTCGGTGAGAGGGCAGATCAACCTCAGGGACCTTCAGGAACCCACCTCCTGTGTTGTTGAAATCTTCAGAGTCCACAGGAGCTCAGGAGCAGCTAAATGTCAGTTGTGCTTTAGGTGCCTGCGAAGCAGGGGAATGACTCCTTCACTCCAAGGGAGATTCTTCTGTTGTCTTAAGTGCCCCACAGATCCTGCATGGAGCCTGTATGGAGTCACGGCACAAACTAAGCTTCGGACGGAAAGGGGGACGAAGTCAAGCCCAGTCGTGGTCCAGCGAAGTCCAGGTGTCCAGACGGTCGAAGGTCAGTGGTTTCTTCTTTGTAGAATCTTGTCCACATAAAATCTAATGCACTGTAGCCAGGTAACCCATTTTATACCCACGGGAGAGGTTTGGACAGATTCAGGGGACCCTCCTAGGGGAGAGGCAGGACAGAGGGGTGGCTACACCCATGTCCTTTGTCCAGTTTCGCGCCAGAGCAGGAGCCAATGGCTCCCAGAAGTGGTTTGAGCCGGACTATGCACAGAGACACCAAATGTGGCCCAAGTGCAGACTTTCAGGCACTCTCAGAGTGCACCCACCCAGCCCCAATACACTAAATCCTGTCTGGGAGGTGGTCACACCTCCCTGTGACAGGATACCTATTGTGCTGCCTTCCTCTGCTCGAGCTTGGCTCAGCTGCAGGAGGGCAGAAACGTATCTCTGGCTGGCAGCATCCATTTTGTGCTGTCTGGGTCGAGAAGGCTGGTACCGGGTAGACCGGTGACCCCAAGAAGCTTGCTTCTGAAGGGTGGAATCATACCTCCCACACCAGTTACTGGTGTGGAGGTATGATCCCAAGGTGTTTGATACCAAACACGATATGTTTCTATGCAGCCGTTTTCGAGATAGCATTTACCGCAAGGTTATAATGCACCTCTACCTATATGTCAGGCTGAGTCACAGACAACCCGGGAGAATGGTCTCCGAAGGCTGCAGAGAGGCTCTGCTCATGCAGGGGCACCCTCTCACATAAAACCCAGCACCCTGCCTTCAGGATTGATAAGGCCTGCCATAGGGGTGACTTATAAGTTTCAAGTGTAGTGACCTATAGATATAGTGAACCTATATCTAAAGTAAGTGGTGCAAGCACCATCTTACACAGGCTGCAGTAGAAGACCTGGAGTTCCATTTTGCATGGCCTCTCATGGGTGGCATAATACATGCTTCAGCCCATGGGAGGCCTCTGGGGTACCTATACCCTGGGTCCTATTGTACCATATACTAGGGACTTATAAGGGTACCCCAGTATCCAATCTGGAGTGTACCAAAGTACATTTATGTCAATTTAAGGGAGAAAGCAGATAGGCTGGGGTCCTGATTAGCAGGATCCCAGCCAGACTAGTCAAAAACAGTGAGACATCAAGCAAAAAGTTGGAGTAACCATAAGAAGCAGATCCTACTTTCCTACACAACCCCCCCAAATGAAAGGACATTAAACTAACCTTGACCAGTTGAGTCTTCATGCTCTAAGTGGAAATATCTGGAGAGTCCATCTGCATTGGCATGGTTACTCCCAGGTCTATGTTCCACTATATAGTCCATCCCCTGTAGGGAAATGGACCACCTAAAAAGTTTGGGGTTTTCACCCTTCATCTGTTTAAGCCATAAGAGGGGCTTATGGTCTGTCTGAACAATGAAGTGAGTGCCAAACAAGTATGGCCTCAGCTTCATCAGAGCCCAAACCACAGCAAAGGCTTCCCTCTCAATAGCTGACCAACGTTTCTCTCTGGGGGTCAGCCTTCTGCTTATAAAAGCTACTGGCTGATCCTTACCCTCTTCATTCAGTTGTGATAACACAGCCCCTATCCCCAACTCAGATGCATCAGTTTGAACAATGTATTGTTTGGAATAGTCAGGACTTTGCAGAATGGGAGCAGTGCACATGGCCTGCTTCAGGTCATCAAATGACTTTTGACAGCTAACTGTCCACTGAACTTTCTTGGGCATTCTTTTGAGGTCAGATCATTCAAAGGGGTCACTATGGATCCATATCCTTTGACAAACCTCCTGTAGTACCCAGTCAGGCCCAAGAAAGCTCTGATCTGAGTCTGGGTAGTTAGAGCAACCCAGTCCATTATGGTCTGGATTTTGCTCTGCAATGGTTGAACCTGACCTCCACCCACAAGGTGGCCTAGGTACACAACCTTACTCTGCCCTATCTGGCACTTAGTGGCCTTGATAGTGAGGCCTGCCTTTTGCAGGGCCTCCAAAACATTTCTCAGGTGGACCAGGTGATCCTCCCAGGTGGAGCTAAAGGCAGCAATATCATCAAGATAAGCTGCACTTTAGGCTTCCAGGCCTGTGAGAACTTTATTTACCAACCTTTGAAAAGTGGCAGGTGCATTCTTCAAACCAAAGGGCATTACCACAAATTGATAGTGCCCACTAGGGGTTGAGAATGCTGTTTTGGGCTTAGCATCCTCAGCTAGTCTGATTTGCCAGTAGCCAGCTGTGAGGTCAAATGTGCTCAGAAACCTGGCTGAGGCCAAAGTATCTATAAGTTCATCTGCCCTTGGAATAGGATGAGCATCAGTCCTAGTGACTGCATTGAGCCCCCTGTAGTCTACATAAAACCTCATCTCTCTTTTACCATCCTGGGTGTGAGGTTTGGGTACCAGTACCACTGGACTAGCCCAAGGGCTATCTGAGGGTTCAATTACTCCCAATTCCAACATCTTTTGGACCTCAGTCCTGATGCAGTCCCTGACATGGTCAGGTTGTCTGTAGATTTTGTTCTTTACAGGTAAGCTCTCCCCTGTGTCCACTTCATGGGTACACCAGGTGGTCTGACTGGGAGTCAGTGAGAACATGTGTCTGTACTGATTGAGGACTTTCCTGCAATCAGTCTGTTGCTACTCAGTGAGGCTGCCTGTCAAGGCTACACCATCTACTGAGCCATCATCAGGGTTCTGTGGGAGGTGGTCAGGGAGTGGGTCACTCTCTTCCTCCTGTCCCTCATCAGTAGCCATGAGCAAGCCCATGTCTGCCCTGTCAACATATGGCTTGAGCCTGTTCACATGGAGCACCCTGTGGGGGCTCCTGGGAGTTACAAGGTCCACCAGGTAGGTAACCTCTCCCTTTTGTTCAAGTATGGTATGGGGCCCACTCCACTTATCTTGGAGTCCTGCTGGGGCCACAGGCTCCAGCACCCATACCTTCTGTCCTGGCTGGTAGACAGTCAGAACAGCCTTTTGGTCATGCCAAGCTTTCTGTAATTCTTGGCTAGCCTCAAGGTTTTTGGATGCCTTCTTCATGTACTCAGCCATCCTGGAGCGGAGACCAAGTACATAGTCCACTATGTCCTGTTTAGGTGGTTTGAGAGGTAACTCCCATCCCTCCTTCACTAGACACAATGGACCCCTAACTGGATGTCCAAGCAGAAGTTCAAAAGGGCTGTAACCAACCCCCTTCTGAGGAACCTCTCTGTAGGCAAACAGAAGGCAGGGCAACAGAACATCCCATCTTCGCCTCAGCTTTTCTGGGAGGCCCATGATCATGCCCTTCAGGGTTTTGTTGAATCTCTCAACTAACCCATTGCATTGTGGGTGATAGGGCGTGGTGAATTTGTAATTCACTCCACACTCCTTTCACATAGCAGTTATGTAACTTGACATGAAGTTTGTACCTCTGTCAGTTAAGACCTCCTTAGGGAAGCCCACTCTGGAAAAGATTCCCAGGAGGGCCCTGGCCACCACAGGAGCTGTGGTGGTTCTAAGGGGTATTGCCTCTGGATACCTAGTGGCATGGTCCACCACCACTAGTATAAATCTGTGCCCAGATGCAGTTGGAGGCTCCATGGGACTGATGGAGCAAGGACTCGTAAAGAAAAAGACTTGCTCGAAAGTGATCCTCTCGTTTAACTTGCTAACGAATTACTAACCGAGTCTTGTAAATAATAACACGCACCACAGAAACACGCAGGTTAGCGAAGCTTGCTTATGTGTGTACTAATGAAAATAACAATGAAAACGGACTAATACAGCTTTAAACGGGGAAATCTTTACCGTGCATGCGTCAATTGCATCTATGCAATATGACGAGGTAATGCTTGGAGGGAAATTCTAGCGCATGTGCAGAAGGCATTAAAATGGAGTCTTGAAGACTCACGTGCATGGCATCTGCTTAGCCGAAAATGAAAACCAGCTATTTTACTAATGCTAATGCGGGGAAAGTATTAATAAGTCAAGAGGGTTAGAGTAGAGATGGGTGGTATACAGTGAGACCGTTTATTTGTGAAAGTAACATTTGTCTTTTTGACTTTATTATTAGTGCGCATTTGGGCCTCTCGAGAATGACCAAAGTAAGCAGAGTCACATGATTTGTGTGCAGGCCCACAAGAAAGTTAACCCGGAAGGATGACCGAGTTTTTGACAGCCGTCCAAGGACGAGAATGATGTGCCCCTGAGAACGGAGGGTGAAGAGTTCAGCCAAGAAGACTCTTATTCATGATTTTGAAATAAATGTTACTAATAAAGTTTGGATATGTATGGGAATTAAAGAAATGAATAAAGTTTAAGGGGATGGGTTTTGCAAACAATGGAATGATAGAATAAAAGTAATATGTAAGCATGGTGTGATGATCATCCCCTTTGCCTGACCAATTAGATTTCGTATTTTACGATATTGAAACTTTAGTGGGTGGTACATGATGAACGAAAGGTATAATTGAGGTAGCTTTTAGTTAGTTAGGTAGCAGAGCTCGGGATGCTGTCTGGGAGTTCGTGTTGCTGAGATGCTGACTCAGGGAGGGATGCTGTGAGATGCTGATGAAGAAACCGAATGCAGAACCTTCTATCCTTATTTAATTGGGTTAGATAAGAAGATCGCAGAAGAAACTCGAGGAGGAAGAGAGTATCAGAGAGGGGTGCGACGCAGTCGTCGGTATTTGGAGCGGTCAAGTATCCTGTCCTGATTTCTATCCTGAAGTCTTTGTCTCCTGATCTATCTCGGGGGACTCTCACCAGCCCTTTGGCCAGGGTGTTGGTCTTCACACCATCCTTGGTAATTATTATTTCTTGTCCATTTGTAGATGTTCTTTTCTCTCTATCCTCTCTTTTCTGAGCATAGTTATTGCATGAGTCTAAAGTATTTTTGTTTAATGATTATTTCGATAGAATTTACACTCTTATGAATGAGGGTGTTTGTGCTGAAATTTTGAGATGGTTCACATTCATTTAATTTAGATAAAGATTTTAAAACTTCCCGAGTCTGTGGTTATTTACTTTAATTAAAGAACAGTTAAGAATTATGTTCATTATCACCATCAATTAGTTCAACTAATGGTCCATCGACCAGAGGAAAGAACTTTTTGATCAGTGAAAGGTTAGATAGGAATGTTAAATAACTGATCTTGAGAAATATGAAATTATAAACTAAAAACTCCAGCGGTCTACTCGATTTAGAGTGTGTTGTGTTTTATGGGCCCAGGTGAGTATATGGTAGCGGAGTATCTGTTGTTAGTATACCGCTGGATCAGTTTTCTGGTAGCAGAGTTATGGTTATTATTGACTAGTTTGGTGATTAGTATAGATTATTGATTATTGATTATTGATTATGTTTTAACAAAAGAGTTAGCGTTTTTGTTTTTTGTTGTCCAGAATTCCCGGGAAATGAATAGCGGGTGGTGACAGAAGCCATACTGCAGTGAGGTTACTCGTCTGTTGGAATAACACTGAGAAGCTAGGTAGGGCTGGCAGTGTTAAACTAGGGACTATTTTGTATAAAAGTAGAGTGCGAATGATAGCAAAAGGGGTTCGCTGGTGAAACTTTGGTCTTATTTCCCAATACGGGTGACACTGGAGGAGTAGCAGGTTCTCTGGAGCTTGAGTGAAGGGTAAACAGAGGTTTTTACTCGCAGTAGAAGAGGAGCAATTCTGAGACTCCAGAATAAGTCGAAAAATTCTATCCTTTTGTTTAGTGGAACAGACAGAGTAGCAAATGTTTTATGTTGTTAATAACAAAGAATTTAATGAAAAGTATTAAGAAATAAGTTTTTCGTATTACCTTGTGAAGGGAGGGTCAGTCGCCGGAGTTGTACTGACGTCACAGTGAGCCGCGCTGGGATTGGTAGAAACAGTGGGCGTGTGACAAAAGCAGCCTTGTAAAGGAGGGGTCAGTAGTAAGGAGCAGAACTGACGTCTGTAGGAAAGTGGCTCTGTATATACTGCACCAAAGTAAGGTTCAGTGTGCACAGAGTCCCCAGTCCCCAGAGGTTTGGCAGAGGCTAAAGTTAGATATAACCTTACTCTCTAAAGTGGTAGCTTGGTCGAGCAGTAAGGCAGTATCACAGGACAGTGTAAAGCATTTGTTGTACACACTCAGTCAGCAAATGAAGCCACACACTCAAGAACTGAACTCTAGGCCAATGGTTTGTATATAAAAAAAATATATGCTTGTTTTATTTTAGAACCAACAATAGGGTCAAAGTATACTTTCTCAGTATGAGATGTTCTGGTTAGCCACCTTACAAATAGGCAATAGACTTGTTGGTGGTAATAATCACAGTTGGTGCAAGAGGCAACACAGGGTCAAATACAATGCAACATTGAGCTTAATGGAAAATTGTGATTAATTACAATTAATGACTTTGTAGGTTACTTTTCTAACCACAGGACTGGATCCTGGATTCAGTCCTGGGACACTTCCTGGAAACAGGTAAGAAAAAGCGTTTTGGTTATTGTAGTGATTTTTGAGGAATATTACTGTATTTCAAAAGTCGACACAGAAACTTTTCTGGGTAAAGTTACCAATGTTATCCTATGGAAGGAAATGCAGTTTGCAAGCAAAGCAGGTTTACGTTACTTTTGTAATCCAGTGCTGGGTTCTCGGGTTCAGCACTGGGGTATCTAACTACAACAGGTAAGTAATTACGTTTGTATCGTTGGCACGATTTTTAAAGAATATTTGTAAAATGCAGAAATCGACACTTAGAAACTTTTTCAACAAAAGCAGGCAATGATATCCTATGAGAGGAATTTCGAGTTACTGGTAAGTACGGTAAAAATTACTTTTCATGGTTGCTACTAGTCTAAAAGAGGCAGTACTGACGTCTCTCCTGATAGCAGGTGAGTAGTTCGGAATTCGTTACTGTTGTGATTTTTAAACAATATTTTAGTATTTCAAAAGTAGACACTTAGAAGAAATTTCACAGAAAACCAGTCAAGGGATCCCTATGGAAGAAATTGGAGTTAGCGGTAAGTAACGTTGGGATTACTTTTTAGGGCGAGTGTTGGGCACCCCGGTCCAGCACTGGGGCCTCTTCTAATGCCAGGTGAGTATTTTCGTTTTCGTGACTCGGTTGATTTTAGGTGAATATTTTAAAGTTCCAAAACTCCACACTTAGAAGAAATTCCAGGTGCGAGCCAGTCAGTGTTACCCTATGGAAGAAAAGTGAGTTATCGGTCTTTGGGTAAGTACTCGACTGGCAGAGTTAAGGTTCTGGGCATAGACTCAGGGGTCCCCCAGTATCAGGTAAGTACAGTTGTTACACCCTCAGCGGCACAGGGGCGGCCGGGTGCAGAGTGAGTAGGCCCAATGTTATCCTATGGCAGGCAGGGGCCTCGGGTTGGTGGCTGCTGGCAAGCAGGCCACGCGGCTGTGGGAGCTGGGCTCCTGGTCACTTGCCCAGGGCAAATGGGGAAGTAGGTTAGGGTAGAGGTTGCACTTCCAGGGGCATTCGGGCGGCTGGGTGCAGGGTGCTTTTGAGCCGTCGGGCGCTCAATGTTAGCCAATGGAGATCTTGGACGGTGAAAAAAGGCTGCAGGCTCGGGGACGGTGATTCTTCAGGGGCGACCAACACTCTGGGAGGTAAGTTGGGGTCTTGGAGGATAGGTAGACACCCAGGAGTTGGGCACAGGGGGCCGTGGGGCGCCGGGTGCAGGGGTGTCTTTGAGGTCGGGAAATCTTACCCCCTGCTGGTCGCGGTTGGAGGGGTCCCTTGTCCTGAGGCTGCAGGCGTCGTCTGGGTCGTCGAGGAGGGTCCTTGGGCACTGGATTCCAGGTCAGAATCGCCGGGGGGACGTCCTCAAAGTCTTGGTTCACTCAGGCACAGGCCGGGCTCGGCGGGTGCAGAGGGTGCAGGTTTCGCGGTTCCGTGCCAGGGCTGGGTCTTTTGGAGTTTGTTCTTTTGAGCAGTACCACTGCTCGTGGGAGTCCCTGGGTTGAAGGCTGTGGCACAGAAGTCAGGTCCTCCGGGGTTTTGAGGTTGCTGAGGCCGGGGTTCCGCAGGAGCAGGTTCAGAGGTCGACAGGCCGGTAGGGCTGGGGCCAAGTCAGTTGTCGTCGCCTCCTTGTTAGCAGCTGCACGGCTGGTCTTCTTGCTTCGTCTTCTCTTCTTGTTTTTGGATTCGGGAACTGAGGAAGGAAGGTTCAGGGAGCCCCTAAATACTAAATTTAGGGGTGGTTACAGGTAGGTAAGGGCAGGGGCCAATGGGTCCCTTCCCTGGGGTGGAGTACACCCCCTATTCTGCTCCTCTCCAGTGGGAGGGGGCAGGAGCCTGTCCCTGGTTGGCTGGGTCCCCCATCCTCAAGATGGCGGGGACTCGAGTTTGGGCTTCACCTCGTCTCCCCCACCTTAGGGGTGGAGTTGGCAGAGGTGGGCACAACCCATTTCCTGCCTCTGGTTTTCCCGCCGGTTCTCCCGCCAGAAGTGGGGGTAGAACCAGTGGGGACCAGTTTGCTGGAAGCAGCAAGTGGTCTGGGGAAGCTCAAAGGCGGCAGGCCTTTGAGGCTCCCCTGCCCATCCTGGGGGAGGAGGCTTTGGCACCTCGCCCCAGGATGCGCATTCTTTCAGGCCCCTGAGAGCAGAGGCTCTCGACCCAGGGGTCAGAAACATGTCTGGTGGTGGCAGCCTGGGCAGCCACTCAGTCCGGACACTGGAGGTCGGGTTGGTTTCAGGGGGCATCTCTAAGATGCCCTCTGGAGTGCGTTTTACATTAAATCCCACACTGGCATCAGTGGGGGTTTAATGGGCTAAAGTTTGATACCAAACTTCTTAGTTTTCAGTGGGGCCATTATGTTGTTGTGGAGTTCGTAATGACAGACTCCCAGCACCATATACTCTTAATGGCAGCACTGCACTTACAATGCCCAAGAATGGACTTGGGCACTGTAGGAGCACAGGGCTCATGCCTCTATGCCCTCACCACTGGCATAGTGCACCCAGCTAGAGGGTGGCTGACCTAGGCCAGGGCAGTGGCTTGTAGGCATGGCACACAGGGATGTGTGCCATGTCGACTCTTCGCTTTTGTTCTGCACCAAGACACGCAGCCTGCAAAGGCAGTGGGTGTGTGTAAAGGTACAGGGTCCCTAAGGGTGGCACAACAAGTGCTGCAGCCCTTAGGGGCCTTCCCTGGTCACAGTGCCCTGGGTACCCATGGTACCATTTACCAGGGGCTGACCTGTGGCCAGGGATGCCAATTGGGTGTAGGTATCAATGCAGTTTTAGGGAAGGAACACAGGCCCTGGGTACCTGGTTGGCAGGAGCCCAGGGCACACTCAGTCAAAGCACATCAGCATTTCAGCAAAAAGTGGGGGCACCCCATGCAAGAAAGATGGCACTTTCTCACACAACCCCCCCCCCCCAAACGAAAGATGATGAGACTAACCTTGCCCTAGGGAGTCTTCATTGTCTAAGTGGAAGAACCTGGAAAGGCCATCTGCATTGGCATGGGCAGTGCCAGGTCTGTGTTCCACTTCAAAGTCCATTCCCTGTAGGGAGATGGACCACCTCAACAGTTTTGGATTTTCTCCTTTCATTTGCATTAGCCACCTGAGAGGTCTGTGGTCAGTTTGAACAAGGAAGTGAGTCCCAAACAGGTAGGGCCTCAGCTTCTTCAGGGACCAAACCACAGCAAAGGCCTCCCTCTCAATGGCACTCCAACGCTGCTCCCTGGGGAGAAGCCTTCTGCTTATAAAAGCAACAGGTTGGTCTTGGCCTTCATCATTGGTCTGGGATAGGACCGCTCCTATCCCCAGCTCAGAGGCATCAGTTTGCACAATGAACTGCTTGGCATAATCTGTTGCTTTTAGAATTGGTGCTGAGCACATTGCTTCTTTTAGAGTGTCAAAGCCTTTTGGCAACAGGCAGTCCAGTTTACTTTCTTTGGCATCTTCTTGGAGGTGAGTTCTGTGAGGGAGTCACAATGGACCCATATCCCTTCACAAACCTCCTGTAGTACCCAGTCAAGCCAAGGAATGCCCTGACTTGGGTCTGAGTTGTTGGAGCTGCCCAGTCCAGGATGGCCTGGATCTTGGGCTGTAAGGGTTGTACCTGGCCTCCACCAACCAGGTGGCCCAAGTACACCACAGTGCCCTGCCCTATCTGGCATTTGGATGCCTTGATAGATAGGCCTGCAGTTTGCAGAGCCTTTAACACCTTCCCAAGGTGGATCAGGTGATCCTGCCAGGTGGAACTGAAGACAGCAATATCATCAAGATAGGCTGCACTAAAGGACTCCAACCCAGCAAGGACTTGATTCACCAACCTCTGGAAGGTGGCAGGGGCATTCTTTAAACCAAAGGGCATAACAGTGAACTGAAAATGCCCATCAGGTGTAGAGAATGCTGTTTTCTCTTTGGCTCCTGGAGCCATGCCAATCTGCCAGTACCCTGCAGTTAAGTCAAAGGTACTCAGGTATTTGGCTGCACCCAATCTGTCTATCAGTTCATCAGCTCTTGGGATAGGGTGTGCATCTGTCTTGGTGACAGAGTTGAGACCTCTATAGTCCACACAAAACCTCATCTCTCTCTTTTCACCCTGTTGATGGGGTTTGGGGACCAGAACCACTGGGCTAGCCCAAGGGCTCTCAGAGGGCTCAATAACCCCCAGCTCCAGCATCTTGCTGACTTCAGCTCTGATGCTTTCCTTAACTTGGTCTGACTGACGATAGATCTTGTTTTTGACAGGTGCACTGTCACCAGTGTCCACATCATGGGTACACCAGTTTGTCAGACCAGGGGTCAAGGAAAGAGCCCAGCATACTGCTGCAAGACTTGCTTGCAGTCAGTCTGCTGTTGGGCAGTGAGGGTGTCTGAAAAGACAACTCCATCTGCTGACCCATCTTTTGGGCTGTGGGAGAGGAGATCAGGGAGAGGTTCACTTTCAGCTTCCTGTTCCTCATCTGTCACCATCAGCATGGTGATGTCAGCCCTGTCATTGTAGAGTTTTAGGCGGTTCACATGGATAACCCTTTTGGGTGTCCTGCTTGTGCCCAGGTCAACCAAGTAGGTGACCTCACTCTTTTTCTCTAGGATAGGGTAAGGGCCACTCCATCTGTCCTGGAGTGCCCTTGGTGCCACTGGCTCCAAAACCCATACCTGTTGCCCAGGTTGAAATTCAACCAGTGCAGCTTTTTGGTCATACCAGTGCTTCTGAAGCTCCTGGCTGGCCTCAAGATTCTTGGATGCCTTTTCCATGTACTCAGCCATTCTGCACCTTAGGCCAAGCACATAGTCCAGAATGTCTTGTTTGGGTTCTTGGAGAGGTCTCTCCCAGCCCTCCTTCACAAGACAGAGTGGTCCCCTCACAGGATGGCCAAACAGAAGTTCAAAGGGTGAGAAACCTACTCCCTTCTGTGGCACTTCTCTGTAAGCGAAAAGCAGGCATGGTAGTAGGACATCCCATCTCCTTTTGAGTTTTTCAGGGAGTCCCATGCTCATGCCTTTCAATGTCTTGTTGAATCTCTCAACAAGGCCATTGGTTTGTGGATGGTAGGGTGTAGTAAACTTGTACTGCACCCCGCACCCCTTCCACATGTGGGTCAGGTAAGCAGACATGAAGTTGGAACCTCTGTCTGAAACCACCTCCTTAGGAAACCCTACCCTGGTGAAGACACCAATGAGGGCCTTGGCTACTGCAGGAGCTGTAGTAGTCCTAAGGGGAATAGCCTCAGGATACCTAGTGGCATGATCCACTACCACCAGTATGAACTTGTTCCCTGAGGCTGTGGGAGGTTCCAGTGGACCCACTATGTCCGCACCTACCCTTTCAAGGGAACCCCACCACAGGTAGTGGTATCAGGGGGCCTTTGGATGGCCACCTGTCTTGCCACTGGCTTGACAGGTAACACAGGAGCTGACAAACTCCTTCACCTTTTGGTGCATCTGGGGCCAGTAAAAGTGGCTAACTAGCCTTTCCCAAGTTTTGGTTTGGCCCAGATGTCCAGCTAGGGGATATCATGAGCCAAAGTTAGGAGGAACTCCCTGTACTTCTGGGGCACTACCACTCTCCTGGTGGCTCCAGGATTGGGGTCTTTTGCCTCAGTGTACAGTAGTCCCTCTTCCCAATAGACTCTGTGGGTACTACTGACATCTCCCTTGGCTTCTGAAACAGCTTGCTGCCTCAGGCTGTCAAGAGTGGGACAGTCTTGCTGTCCTTGGCACAGCTCTTCCCTAGAGGGTCCCCCTGGGCCCAAGAGTTCAACCTGGTAAGGGTCAAGCTCCAGGGGCTCAGTTCCCTCTGGGGTGTCCAGGTTCTCTCCCTGAGGAGAGGGGTCCTGCTCTTGTGGCTGTGTAGAAGCTGGTCCCCCAGTCTTCTTTCCTTTTCTCTTGGTAGGTTGGGCCATCATTTCAGGCTCCAACACTATTTCTTCACCCTGCCTTTTGCTCTGTGCTCTTGTTTTTACACACACCAATTCAGGGATGCCCAGCATGCTGCATGGGCCTTTAGCTCAACCTCTGCCCAGGCTGAGGTTTCCAGATCATTGCCTAGCAGACATGCAGCTGGTAACTTCTGAGAGACCACTACCTGCTTCAGGCCAGTAACCCCCCAGCCTAATGTCACCATGGCCATGGGATGACTAGTGGTGACACTGTCAGCATTGGTGACCGGGTAGGTTTTCCCAATCAAGTATTGCTCAGGGGAAACCAGTGTGTCCCTCACCATAGTGACACTGGCACCTGTATCCCTCAGAGCTTCTACCCTAGTTCCATTCACCCAGGGGTATTGTAAATATTTCTTCAAGTTGGGTGGCCACACAGCTACAGTGGCAAACTCCACTTCCCCTAGTGAGACAAGACTCGCCTGAGTGTGTCCCCAGATTTGCTCAGGGCACTCTTCTGATCCCATCTGTAGACTGGCTGCCCCAGGAGTAGCTGTACTGGGTGCCTTAGGGGCTTTGTTGTGGGGGCAAGATTTATCTATAGTTAGGTGTCCTAACTTCTTACAGTTATTACACCAGGCCTTTAAGGGATCAAAGTTCTTCCCCCTATAGGGTTGAGGCACATAGGGAGTAGTTTGGGACCCACCCCCAGAACAGGTTTTGGGGCCCTTTGGAAGACTCAGACTTCTTATCTTGGGGATTCTCACCACCTTTCCCCTGGGGAGGTTTGGTGACCACCTTCTTTTGGTCACCCCCAGTGGTTGTCCTTGTCACCCTAGTCTTGACCCAGTGGTCTGCCTTCTTTCCCAATTCTTGGGGAGAAATTAAACCTAGGTCTACCAAATGCTGATGCAGCTTTTCATTTGTGCAGTTACTTAATATATGTTCCTTCATGAACAAATTGTACAATCCAGTAAAATCCTGCACACCATGTCCAGCTAACCACCCATCCAGTGTCTTTACTGAGAAGTCCACGAAGTCAATCCAGGACTGGGTCTGGGTTTTTGAGCCCCCTGAATCTAATTCTATACTCCTCAGTAGTGAATCCAAATCCCTCAATCAGAGTCTTCCTCATGAGGTCATAGGACCCTGCATCTGGCCCAGAGAGGGTCAGAAGCCTGTCTCTGCAGTTACCAGAGAACAGTTCCCACAGGAGTGCCCCCAGAGAGGTTTCTTCACCCTTCTTATTTCACAAGCCCTCTCAAAGGCTGTGAACCATTTGGTGATGTCATCACCCTCCTCATATTTAGGGACAATCCCTTTGGGGATTTTAGGATCATAGGATTCCTCCTTATCCTTATTATTGGTATTGCTGCCACCATTGATGGGTGCTAAACCCATCTCTTTTCTTTCCTTCTTTAGAGCCAGGAGTCTGGTCTCTAGGTCCAGTCTTTTGGCCAACTTTGCTAAAAGTTGTCCTCTTCCCTGAGGCTGTCCTCAGGGTCCTCTCTGAGACCTGAACCACCTAGGTGGCCTCTAGGTCCCCAGAGGTCTATTCTTGGAGTTAAGGGTGCAGGGACCCTATCTTCCCTAGGCAGTGATGGAGGTGGGTTACCATCCCCATCCTCCTCATTCCTTTCCTCCTCTGGTTGGTCATCATCATGCTCAGAGGGGTGGGCTTTAGCATACTCAGCCAGGAGCTCCTGGAGCCCTTGTTTGGTTGGATGCTGGCCCATTGGTATATCTTTAAGTTTGCATAAGGACCTTATCTCTTTGAAAGACAAATGAAGATAAGGGGTGAGGTCGAGCTCCTCAACCAGTTCCTGTATGTCATTATTATCTTCACTAATAGCTGGGTTCTTGTCTTGAGACATTTTAACAAAAGTTCTAACCCCTCTACCCTTGACTATAGTGACTTTTTATTTTCTAAGATGCTAAAGGGGCTTAAGCAAGGCCCTAACAAGACTTTTAGTAATTTGGTAAAAAAAATGCCAATTTAAAAAAAAAAAAAATCAGAATTCTAAAGGCAATTTAAGAGTTCTGTCGTGTGATCAGGTGGTACCCAAGTAGTCCAACAAATGCAAGTTTGTATCCCACCGCTGATCCACCAATGTAGGAAAGTGGCTCTGTATATACTGCACCAAAGTAAGGTTCAGTGTGCACAGAGTCCCCAGTCCCCAGAGGTTTGGCAGAGGCTAAAGTTAGATATACCTTACTCTCTAAAGTGGTAGCTTGGTCGAGCAGTAAGGCAGTATCAGAGGACAGTGTAAAGCATTTGTTGTACACACTCAGTCAGCAAATGAAGCCACACACTCAAGAACTGAACTCTAGGCCAATGGTTTGTATATAAAAAAATATATGCTTGTTTTATTTTAGAACCAACAATAGGGTCAAAGTATACTTTCTCAGTATGAGATGTTCTGGTTAGCCACCTTACAAATAGGCAATAGACTTGTTGGTGGTAATAATCACAGTTGGTGCAAGAGGCAACACAGGGTCAAATACAATGCAACATTGAGCTTAATGGAAAATTGTGATTAATTACAATTAATGACTTTGTAGGTTACTTTTCTAACCACAGGACTGGATCCTGGATTCAGTCCTGGGACACTTCCTGGAAACAGGTAAGAAAAAGCGTTTTGGTTATTGTAGTGATTTTTGAGGAATATTACTGTATTTCAAAAGTCGACACAGAAACTTTTCTGGGTAAAGTTACCAATGTTATCCTATGGAAGGAAATGCAGTTTGCAAGCAAAGCAGGTTTACGTTACTTTTGTAATCCAGTGCTGGGTTCTCGGGTTCAGCACTGGGGTATCTAGCTACAACAGGTAAGTAATTACGTTTGTATCGTTGGCACGATTTTTAAAGAATATTTGTAAAATGCAGAAATCGACACTTAGAAACTTTTTCAACAAAAGCAGGCAATGATATCCTATGAGAGGAATTTCGAGTTACTGGTAAGTACGGTAAAAATTACTTTTCATGGTTGCTACTAGTCTAAAAGAGGCAGTACTGACGTCTCTCCTGATAGCAGGTGAGTAGTTCGGAATTCGTTACTGTTGTGATTTTTAAACAATATTTTAGTATTTCAAAAGTAGACACTTAGAAGAAATTTCACAGAAAACCAGTCAAGGGATCCCTATGGAAGAAATTGGAGTTAGCGGTAAGTAACGTTGGGATTACTTTTTAGGGCGAGTGTTGGGCACCCCGGTCCAGCACTGGGGCCTCTTCTAATGCCAGGTGAGTATTTTCGTTTTCGTGACTCGGTTGATTTTAGGTGAATATTTTAAAGTTCCAAAACTCCACACTTAGAAGAAATTCCAGGTGCGAGCCAGTCAGTGTTACCCTATGGAAGAAAAGTGAGTTATTGGTCTTTGGGTAAGTACTCGACTGGCAGAGTTAAGGTTCTGGGCATAGACTCAGGGGTCCCCCAGTATCAGGTAAGTACAGTTCTTACACCCTCAGCGGCACAGGGGCGGCCGGGTGCAGAGTGAGTAGGCCCAATGTTATCCTATGGCAGGCAGGGGCCTCGGGTTGGTGGCTGCTGGCAAGCAGGCCACGCGGCTGTGGGAGCTGGGCTCCTGGTCACTTGCCCAGGGCAAATGGGGAAGTAGGTTAGGGTAGAGGTTGCACTTCCAGGGGCATTCGGGCGGCTGGGTGCAGGGTGCTTTTGAGCCGTCGGGCGCTCAATGTTAGCCAATGGAGATCTTGGACGGTGAAAAAGGCTGCAGGCTCGGGGACGGTGATTCTTCAGGGGCGACCAACACTCTGGGAGGTAAGTTGGGGTCTTGGAGGATAGGTAGACACCCAGGAGTTGGGCACAGGGGGCCGTGGGGCGCCGGGTGCAGGGGTGTCTTTGAGGTCGGGAAATCTTACCCCCTGCTGGTCGCGGTTGGAGGGGTCCCTTGTCCTGAGGCTGCAGGCGTCGTCTGGGTCGTCGAGGAGGGTCCTTGGGCACTGGATTCCAGGTCAGAATCGCCGGGGGACGTCCTCAAAGTCTTGGTTCACTCAGGCACAGGCCGGGCTCGGCGGGTGCAGAGGGTGCAGGTTTCGCGGTTCCGTGGTTCCGTGCCAGGGCTGGGTCTTTTGGAGTTTGTTCTTTTGAGCAGTACCACTGCTCGTGGGAGTCCCTGGGTTGAAGGCTGTGGCACAGAAGTCAGGTCCTCCGGGGTTTTTGAGGTTGCTGAGGCCGGGGTTCCGCAGGAGCAGGTTCAGAGGTCGACAGGCCGGTAGGGCTGGGGCCAAGTCAGTTGTCGTCGCCTCCTTGTTAGCAGCTGCACGGCTGGTCTTCTTGCTTCGTCTTCTCTTCTTGTTTTTGGATTTGGGAACTGAGGAAGGAAGGTTCAGGGAGCCCCTAAATACTAAATTTAGGGGTGGTTACAGGTAGGTAAGGGCAGGGGCCAATGGGTTCCTTCCTGGGGTGGAGTACACCCCCTATTCTGCTCCTCTCCAGTGGGAGGGGGCAGGAGCCTGTCCCTGGTTGGCTGGGTCCCCCCATCCTCAAGATGGCGGGGACTCGAGTTTGGGCTTCACCTCGTCTCCCCCACCTTAGGGGTGGAGTTGGCAGAGGTGGGCACAACCCATTTCCTGCCTCTGGTTTTCCCGCCGGTTCTCCCGCCAGAAGTGGGGGTAGAACCAGTGGGGACCAGTTTGCTGGAAGCAGCAAGTGGTCTGGGGAAGCTCAAAGGCGGCAGGCCTTTGAAGCTCCCCCTGCCCATCCTGGGGGAGGAGGCTTTGGCACCTCGCCCCAGGATGCGCATTCTTTCAGGCCCCTGAGAGCAGAGGCTCTCGACCCAGGGGTCAGAAACATGTCTGGTGGTGGCAGCCTGGGCAGCCACTCAGTCCGGACACTGGAGGTCGGGTTGGTTTCAGGGGGCATCTCTAAGATGCCCTCTGAGTGCGTTTTACATTAAATCCCACACTGGCATCAGTGGGGGTTTAATGGGCTAAAAGTTTGATACCAAACTTCTTAGTTTTCAGTGGGGCCATTATGGTGCTGTGGAGTTCGTAATGACAGACTCCCAGCACCATATACTCTTAATGGCAGCACTGCACTTACAATGCCCAAGAATGGACTTGGGCACTGTAGGAGCACAGGGCTCATGCCTCTATGCCCTCACCACTGGCATAGTGCACCCAGCTAGAGGGGTGGCTGACCTAGGCCAGGGCAGTGGCTTGTAGGCATGGCACACAGGGATGTGTGCCATGTCGACTCTTCGCTTTTGTTCTGCACCAAGACACGCAGCCTGCAAAGGCAGTGTGTGTGTGTAAAGGTACAGGGTCCCTAAGGGTGGCACAACAAGTGCTGCAGCCCTTAGGGGCCTTCCCTGGTCACAGTGCCCTGGGTACCCATGGTACCATTTACCAGGGGCTGACCTGTGGCCAGGGATGCCAATTGGGTGTAGGTATCAATGCAGTTTTAGGGAAGGAACACAGGCCCTGGGTACCTGGTTGGCAGGAGCCCAGGGCACACTCAGTCAAAGCACATCAGCATTTCAGCAAAAAGTGGGGGCACCCCATGCAAGAAAGATGGCACTTTCTCACAACGTCACAAAAGGTCGCGCTAGCATTGGTCGGACCACGAGCGTGAGCCTGAGTTTGATTGGATAATTAGTTAGAAGCTGCGCTAGGATTGGTAGAAAGAGAAATTGTATGCAGGATTCTGATTTGACTAGCAGTGTGAGACGCGCAGATAGAAGATTTCAAGGGTTTGCAGAATACAATTTTATATATCGTTCATCTAGGATGTATGGAGAAAAGAGAAAAATGTCATTTATAAAGAAAATTAAGAATTTCTTTAAGAAAGATAAGCCTGTGTTGACTAGGGAGGGAATTCCTATTCCGCCACCGAAGACACCAGCTTCTTTTATGATGATGGAAAGAGGATATCATACTTGCGTGTGGTTGGAAAATTGGATAGATTATACGAAAGGTGATGGAGTGCTAGCGTTTCCTGAAAATGGTAGGTTTAAGGGGAGAATTCCTCAGAATTTGAGAATGAGAATGAATGATTTAGAACCAAGACCTAGGTTAACTCAATACGAGGCTTTAGAAGAGTGGGAGACTGAGTCATATGAACGCGAGAAATGCAGAAGTGGGAGATATAAAGGATTTTTCCCCAGATACTTGCATGAGTCACGCGAAGGGCAGATGAAACAATGGAGGAGAGCTATGGTATCAGAAGGTTTATATCCAGTCTTAATGGCTGAGGAACAGTCTGGAGGAAAGTGTAAAGAGAAAACGAAACACATGAATACAACAGGATATGGTGAATCAGATGATGAGTTATTAGAGGATATTTTAATTAAAAATCCACCACCGTATCAAGAAGCAACTAATAAGGTTACCCCAAGTGCACCAGTGATAGGAATGCGTTTAACCCCACAAATTTTACATGATACGTCATTTAATAGGGTGCTGCAGGATAATGAGAGAGATGTTTTGAATAAAACAAGAGAAGAATTAGTTCATAAAATAAGTCAGTTGAATTTAAATGCTGAAGCTTTGACAGTACAAGTGACCATTGGTCCGGTAATCCCATTATATGGAGATAAAAAGACTTGCCAGAAACCACAAACTGTAACAATTCCGTTGAATAGTCCCAGAAAAGAAGTAATAATTACAGATGATCAGGTCAGTGAAAGTGAATCAGTTATTTCACTAATGGATCTCCCAAATGTAGAACTTTCAACCGAAACTCCGAAAAGAGTTACGCCTACAAATTTGAGAGAAAAGAGATCTTTGGTTCCTATAGGAACTGGAGGTGCAACAGTAGTTACCCCTGAAGATATAGAAAGATGGGCACAGGAAATAGATAATCGAAATCCACCACCAAAGATTCTAGATATCAGCAGATTGAAAGTGGAATTGGAAGAAATGATAGTGGGAAGTGTGAGTATAGAAAGATTGAACGTTTATAATGATGAAGAGTTATTATTCTTATGTAAGAGTATAACCAGGAGAGCAAGAGTATTTCATGAGAAATTAACAGAAGTCGCTTCGGAGATTGGAATAGATATAGGGAAATCGAAATTGTTGCAGAAACCATATCGAGTGGATTTTACTGACAAGGATTTAGAAAGTGTAAATACTTCTGGTAAGAAACTACAGATAAAGGAATTGATGAATATTTTGCGAAAATGGGGAGACATTGATAAATGGAGAATTAGATGGATAAGAAAGAAAGAGGGAGTTCAAGCGAGAGAAGCATCATCTGCATTTCCAGTAAGGGAAACAGAAAAGGTTGAGAAATTGTGTCCAATGAGAGAGGTTCCCGGAGGTGGATATGTTCATGTTCCTTGGAGTAGACAAGATATTTTGTCATTTACAAATGACTTTCCAAGATTGAGAGAAAAACCAGTGGAATGATATAAACAGGTGGAAAGATTTGTGAAAGTTTCAAAGGTTTTATTGAAAGATTTGGATGGTTTATTTGACATTGTGGTACCTGCTGATTTATGGACAGAGTGTAAGATTACAATTGATTGGCCAAGTGAGGAGTATGCTAGAGACTCGAAGACATGAGCACCCTCAGAGGAGGTGATGAAGAAATATCATCAAGTTATTACATTCTTGAAAGGGAAAATTCCTCCTAAAGAAACAGGTTGGGTAAAAATAGATAGGACAACTCAAGAACCAAATGAGTCTGTACATGCGTATTATGAAAGGTTACTGCAGGTGTTTAAACAGTATAGTGGCTTTGAGAATATTGGTGATAAGGATATGGGACATTTTGTGTATCAGTTTGTATATGGTTTGAAACCGGAGATTAGTCAGATGATTCAGCAGCACATGTTGTGTTGGCAGAGTAAGACAGTGGATGAAATTTTAAAGTATGCAAAATATTGCGGAGACGACATTGAGGCGAGGCATAGAAAGTTAAAGGAGAAAATGATGTGGGCACAAGTAAAATTGGCAGAGCAGCAGGAGAATAAAACAAATACTCAGACTGATAATCAAGTGAAAGAGCAGAGTCAGAATGATCAAGTGGCGAATGGTAATAAATTTAGAGGACGAATGAACAGAGAAGCGGCGAAGAAGAAGTTTCCTTGTCATGCGTGCGGAAAGCTTGGACATTGGAAGAACGAGTGTAAGAGTATTCAGAATAATAATGGGCCAAATCAAAATTTAATTCCACAGATGCAGAATGAAGTACTTATGAATCAGCAGCAGCAGGTAGTTACTCCACAATATCAGGTGCCACCAGCTCCTATGCCAAACTTTGTGAACCACCAAAAGTTCAGTATGAACACCGTATTTCAAGGAGAAAGTGGTAAGACTAATAGAACAGTTACACAATATTTTTTGCAGAATGATGAGGAAAATTCAGACTTCGTGCAATGACGGTGCCTGAGGGGGGAGGAAGAGGAGTGCGTGCTTGGCGCATCCTTGCCGGTAGATCAGTCAGGTCCATTTGTTGATGGGAAAGTGGAAGGTAAAGACATCACTTTTCTATTGGATACTGGTGCTACCCGGTGTACTGTGAGAACAGCAGACATCCCAAACCTACCCCTCTCGGGAGAGTCCATCCAAGTTGTAGGAGTGTCAAATCAACAGATTAGAACCCCAATCACAAAACCGATGGAGGTGCATATCGGAAACTTTAAAGAAATGCATCGATTTGTAGTTTGCGATTCCAGTCCCGTAAATATGTTGGGAAGAGATCTATTGTGCAAGATGAATTGCACGATCTATTGTACACCAGATGGTGTCACTTTCCAGACCCCTGATGAGGATGTTATATACAAAATTATGCTAGTTAAGCAAGGAAGAGAAGTAGATGAGATGTTTTCATTAATGACTGAAAATGAATTGCCGGAACAGTTGAGAGCCACAGTCAATCCAGAAGTGTGGGATTTTATAGGAAAAGATATTGGACTGATGTCAAACGTAGACCCAGTTAAAGTGACAGTGAAGGAAGGTGCAGTTTATCCAAACACACAACAGTACAAGATGAGTCCAGAAGTGAAAGCAGGAATTATTCCAGAAATCGATCGAATGGTTAAACAAGGCATTTTAAAAGAAATAATGGGTAGTCCTTGTAATTCGCCAATAATAGGATTAAAAAAGCCTAGCGGAAAATACAGGATCGTGCAGGATTTGAGAAAAATTAACAAAATTGTAGTGCCATGTTGCCCAATAGTGCCAAATCCAGCGGTGATCCTTTATCAGATACCTTGGAATGCAGGCTGGTTTACAGTAATTGATTTGTGCCAAGCATTCTTTTCTATTCCTTTGCACCCAGACAGGCAGTATCTTTTTGCCTTTAGGTTTGAGGATCGTATCTTCGCATGGTGCCGAGTTCCTCAAGGGTACACAGAGAGCCCCTCAATTTTTAACCAAATCCTGAAAAAGTGTTTAGAGTCATTAGTTATGCCTGGAAAATCAGTTCTGGTTCAGTACATTGATGACCTACTGGTGGCATCGAAAACACGAGAAGATTGTGTCATTGACACAATTGCATTACTGAACCATTTGGCTGAAGGAGGACACAAGGTGTCGCCAGAAAAATTACAGTTCTGTCAACAAGAAGTTAAGTATTTAGGGCATAAAATAGAAAGAGGAGTCAGAAAAGTGACACCGGAAAGAATAAAAATAATCAAATAGATGCAACTACCTCAGACACAAAGAGAGATGAGAATGTTCCTGGGAGTGGTTGGGTACTGTAGGCAGTGGATTAACAGTTTTTCCATGCTAGCAAAACCATTGATACAATTAACCCGGAAAAGAGCAAAGGATCCAATTGATTGGAATGATGAATGTTTGGAGGCCTTTGTGAAATTGCGGAATTGTTTGTGTGAGGCTCCTGCTTTGGGCATGCCTGATTATTCAAAAGAATTTGCGTTGTTTTGCTGTGAGAGAGAAAATTGAGCACTTTCAGTCTTAACACAGAGACATGGACTGAGCCGACGTCCAGTGGCGTATTTTTCTGCCACATTGGATCCAGTGGCTTCAGCCTTACCTGGCTGCTTAAAAGCAGTAGCTGCTACTTGTATGAGTCTGGAGCAAAGTGAGTCAATAGTGATGGGACATTCTGTAAAAGTTTACATTCCACACTCAGTTGAAATTCTTCTAACAAGAACGCAACATCTTACACCTAGTCGGCTGACTAAGTATGAAAGAGTGATTTTGGGAGCAGAAAATGTGACAGTGATAAGATGTACGTTCATGAACCCTGCCACATTATTGCCAGATCCATGCAATGAGGACGCAAGAGATGAAATTGATCATGATTGTTTGGATGTGACTGAATTGTGTACTAAGCCCCGTCCTGACATTAAAGAAACACCATTAAAAGAAGCTGATCATGAGTTGTTTATGGATGGGTCTTGTCTAAGAAATGAAGAAGGAGGATTAAGTGCTGCTTATGCTGTGTGTAAAATATCGGGGATAATTGAAGCATCCTGTTTACCGGGAGTCAAATCTGCACAAGTAGCCGAATTGGTGGCCTTAACAAAGGCATGCAAAAATGGGAAAAATTGGAGAATAACCTTATTTACGGACAGTCAATATGGTTTCGGGGTTGTGCATGATTTTGTCCAACTCTGGATGCAGAGGGGATTTCTGACTTCTTCAGGATCTCCTATTAGAAACAGTAAAAATGTGAAAGATCTGCTGGAAGCATTACAATTGCCAAAAGAAGTAGCAGTTGTTAAATGCGCTGCACATCAGTCAGGAAATGACTATGTGGCAGCTGGCAATAGATATGCTAACCAAATTGCTCGATACTGTGCGAAAAATACAATGGCAATAAACAGAAAAATTGAAACGGGTGAAACCAGCTGCCAACTTATGTTTTTCTCAATTCCAGAAACATGGGATGAGATTAGACAGTTGCAGGAAGAAGTTGAGGAAAAGGAAAAAGAAATTTGGATAAAATCAGCTTGTACAAAAAGGTCGGAAGATGAAGTATGGGTGTACTTAGATGGAAGACCAGTCATGCCAGATTGTTTGCTCTCTAAAATGGCAAGAGTATATCATGGAGCAACACACATAGGGGGAGATTCAATGATCAGATTATTCAGACAGAGTTGGTACAAACCGAAGTTCAGGGTAGTCGCAGAGAGCCTTTGCCAAAGATGCTTAACCTGTCAGCAGCAAAATCCAGGTAGGAAGACAGTGGTTAGCTGGGGAAAGATTGGAAAGGCAGAAGGACCCTTCACCAGGTTGCAGTTAGATTTCATTGAGTTGCCTCCTTGTAATGGATTAAAGTATGTACTTGTCATAGTGTGTCTGTTCTCAAGATGGGTGGAGGCATACCCCACCAGAAGAAATGACAGTCTTACAGTTGCTAAACTATTGTTGAGGGAGTTGATTCCTCGTTTTGGTTTTCCAGTCACTTTGGAATCAGATAGAGGACCTCATTTTAATAATGAGATAATTCGATTAATCTGTGCTGCATTTAACATTGAACAAAAACTGCACTGTGCTTATCGTCCAGAGGCTTCTGGAATAGTTGAACAGCTAAATGGCACAATCAAGTCAAGATTAGGGAAAGTGTGTGCATCCACAATGCTGAAATGGCCAGATGCACTACCTCTTGTACTGATGGGTCTCAGAAGTATTCCTGACAGAAAGACAGGAATGAGTCCACATGAGGTTCTCATGGGAAGGGCAATGAGACAAGCATTTATTCCTGGAAATAAATTAATGACTATAACTGATGATCTGGTATTGGACTATTGCAAAGGATTGGCTGAAATGGTGCGTTCTGTCTCTCATCAGGTTGGAGAAGACGCAGTTGAAAGACAGCCAGACCAAGCACATGATTTGAATCCTGGAGATTGGGTGCTAGTGAAGAAACACGCAAGGAAGTCGTGTCTAGCACCAAGGTGGGATAAACCGCGTCAAGTCATACTAGTCCCTACCACGGCAGTGAAGTGTGCAGGTTTGCCCACTTGGATTCATGCTAGTCATACCAGAAGGGTTCCAAGCCCATCAGAACAACAAGAGCAACCACTGACTGAACAGACTGAAACATCAGAAGTTAAAAGCTGTGAAATTGAAGAATCTAGAGTGATAGATTCTGAAAGACAACTATATGACGAACAGCCTAGTACAAGTCAGGAAGAGTGGATACCAGTAATTGAAATACCTGATGATGCTGTCGAAACAAGAAGAATGACAAAACTGAAAAGGCAGGAAGGTAGACAGGAAAGGTCAGGGGAAGAAGAACACACTAAGGTAGAAATAAATAAAGACATTCAGAAACCTGAGGAGGGAGAGGCAGAATTAGAAGAACAAGTTCAGGCAGAAGAAGAAGAACAATCTGAAATAAGACCTGAATAGGATCAGGTAGATCTAGAAGAACAAGTTCAGGCAGAAGAAGAAGAAGAAATTATAATAAGACCTGAACAGGTCCAAGAAGAGGAAGGTCCAAACACAGAAAATAGAGAACAAGGACAGATTGTGCCTAGATTAAGTGAAAATAAAAGAACTCTAGAAGGAGATAGGGAAGGTGAAAGTGCAGTTCAGGTCAAAAGAGTTAGAAAAGGAGACAATTGGCCAGAAGGAGTGAAGAAATTAAAGTATTATTTGAGAAAATCAGAAAAGAAACCAGAACAAGTAAACGAAATTACGAGTCAAACGCAATCTAAACAAACCTTAGTAAAACTTACACGAAGAAGCCCAAGATTGAGAAATTTAAATAGAAAATACAAGGCCCCTGAGTGGACCTACGTTATACTCGAAGAATTTGAAAACTTAGATTTAAGTTAAGAAACAGAAAGGGTTCATGTTGCACAGATTGATGAAAGCAAATTGAGACCGCCTTAAAATAAAAATAAAAATTAAACAGACAAAGAAGGAAAAAGAGAGAAGACATTTTCTCAAATTGAAATGGCAGAAATTGAAGTCACAGAAAGACCAAAACGAGGTTTAAAAAGAAAATGTTTTAGATTTTATTTATGTAGTATTTTATTGGTAGTATTATTATGGTTATTCCTAACAGTAGGAGTACCTTTGTTAATGGAAACAAGTGACAAAAATAATACAATTACTAATGAAAAGGTAGATAGAATAAAGGGAACTAAAATAGAAATAGGGGTAGAAGATGAGGCAAATTATATTAATGAATCAGACTATAATACGTCTTCAAATGTGTTTACTAACTTGTTATTTCAGTACGTTAATACAATGGAAATTAGTAATTGTTATGTTTGTATGAAGTTACCTTCATCAGTGTCAGAGGGGGTGACGTATCACCATATATCTTTAACATATGGTGTGTCATGTAGTATTTTATCAAGTTTATTTTATGCAACATGGAGACTTCAGTATTTTTATTCAAATCTAGATATAGTATTTTCAGAATTGCCTATTAGAAAGAATATGAATCCAGTAGCTAGTAGTAGGAATGCACAGTTTATGGGTGAATTCTTTTTAACAATGGGTTCAATAGATATAGCTCAGGCACACAAAAATAACTTGACTTGTACATTACGCGAAGAAGAAAAAGAGTTTTTGAATTTAGTAGAAGAAAGGAGACAGGAGTTGATAAAGAAAGCTGCTGAACAAAAGTCTTATGTACCTCCATGGGCTGAGAAAGAGGGAATTTATGCAAAAGGCAAGGCTCATGCTGCGATGTCCCTGGATTTTGTGAAAGGGGGAAAATTCTGCCTCCATAGATTAAAGACAGATTACAATAATAATTACATTGGTTCCAGTGAGTGTGAACACAACTTCCTAATTTTAGGAGGGTGGGGACTAAAAGGGGGAACTGATCCTGTGTTTCCAGGAGTTTATTATGTATGTGGGAATAATGCTTATTATAGGTTACCTGCAAGATGGTATGGGAGCTGTTATTTTGGAATAGTTTTCCCGAAAATATACCATATGGACAGAATCAATGGAAAATCTAATGAACTAACACGTAGAAGAAGAGCTGGTTTTTCTGAAATAGTAGGAGATATATTTAGTGCATTGATACCCTCAGTTGGAGTCATTCTAAATTTGCAGAAAATTTGTAATTTATCAACCATAGTTGATCGTCTTTCTACAGACACTGCAGGAAGATTTTTAATGATTAACACAGAAATGGTTGCAATTAGGTCTATGGTTTTACAAAACCGTCTTGCTCTTGATATTCTATTAGCAAAAGAGGGCGGAGTCTGTGGTATGTTGAAAATTCAACATTGCTGCACTTATATTCCGGACAAGAGCAAAGAAATTAAAGGGTATATTGGAAATACAAGAATGCATAATGACTTGACCCAACTGGAGGTTGACAGTGTATGGGAAAAACTAACAAAGAGTATAACATCAATAGGAAATTGGTTTACTGATTTTGGGAAAAGTTTTGTAGGTCAAATAATAATACCATTAGTTGTGATAATAACAATAGTAATGATATTAATGATTACATATAAATGTTGTAGGAACAGAGGGAAAGGAAGAATACATTTAGAAAGAGAGGAAAAGGAAAGAAACGAAAATGAGAATATGAGGAGATACAACTAGAAGAAATGAAAGGAAAAATATATAAAAAGATGAAAGCTTTAGAAGGAAAAGAAGTAACAAATGGAAAAATGAGAAAAGAAATAGAAAATTGAGATGTACTAAAGTTGGCATCTGGGATTGGATGGGTAATTTTGTGGTGGCTTAAAATGCCATCAGATAGGGGATTGATGGAGCAAGGACTCATAAAGAAAGAGACTTGCTCGAAAGTGATCCTCTCGTTTAACTTGCTAACGAATTACTAACCGAGTCTTGTAAATAATAACACGCACCACAGAAACACGCGGGTTAGCGAAGCTTGCTTATGTGTGTACTAATGAAAATAACAATGAAAACGGACTAATGCAGCTTTAAACGGGGAAATCTTTACCGCGCATGCGTCAATTGCATCTACGCAATATGACGAGGTAATGCTTGGAGGGAAATTCTAGCGCATGTGCAGAAGGCATTAAAATGGAGTCTTGAAGACTCACGTGCATGGCATCTGCTTAGCCGAAAATGAAAACCAGCTATTTTACTAATGGTAATGCGGGGAAAGTATTAATAAGTAAAGAGGGTTAGAGTAGAGATGGGTGGTATACAGTGCGACCGTTTATTTGTGAAAGTAACATTTGTCTTTTTGACTTTATTATTAGTGCCTATTTGGGCCTCTCGAGAATGACCAAAGTAAGCAGAGTCACATGATTTGTGCGCAGGCCCACAAGAAAGTTAACCCGGAAGGATGACCGAGTTTTTGACAGCCGTCCAAGGACGAGAATGATGTGCCCTGAGAACGGAGGGTGAAGAGTTCAGCCAAGAAGACTCTTATTCATGATTTTGAAATAAATGTTACTAATAAAGTTTGGATATGTATGGGAACGAAAGAAATGAATAAAGTTTAAGGGGATGGGTTTTGCAAACAATGGAATGATAGATTAAAAGTAATATGTAAGCATGGTGTGATGATCATCCCCTTTGCCTGACCAATTAGATTTCGTATTTTACGATATTGAAACTTTAGTGGGTGGTACAAGATGAACGAAAGGTATAATTGAGGTAGCTTTTAGTTAGTTAGGTAGCAGAGCTCGGGATGCTGTCTGGGAGTTCGTGTTGCTGAGATGCTGACTCAGGGAGGGATGCTGTGAGATGCTGATGAAGAAACCGAATGCAGAACCTTCTATCCTAATTTAATTGGGTTAGATAAGAAGATCGCGGAAGAAACTCGAGGAGGAAGAGAGTGTCAGAGAGGGGTGTGACGCAGTCGTCGGTATTTAGAGGGGTCAAGTATCCTGTCCTGATTTCTATCCTGAAGTCTTTGTCTCCTGATCTATCTCGGGGGACCCTCACCAGCCCTTTGGCCAGGGGGTTGGTCTTCACACCATCCTTGGTAATTATTATTTCTTGTCCGTTTGTAGATGTTCTTTTCTCTCTATCCTCTCTTTTCTGAACATAGTTATTGCATGAGTCTGAAGTATTTTTGTTTAATGATTATTTCGATAGAATTTACACTCTTATGAATGAGGGTGTTTGTGCTGAAATTTTGAGATGGTTCACAGTCATTTAATTTAGATAAAGATTTTAAAACTTCCCGAGTCTGTGGTTATTTAATTTAATTAAAGAACAGTTAAGAATTATGTTCATTATCACCATCAATTAGTTCAACTAATGGTCCATCGACCAGAGGAAAGAACTTTTTGATCAGTGAAAGGTTATTTAGGAATGTTAAATAACTAATCTTGAGAAATATGAAATTATAAACTAAAAACTCCAGCGGTCTACTCGATTCAGAGTGTGTTGTGTTTTATGGGCCCAGGTGAGTATATGGTAGCGGAGTATCTGTTGTTAGTATACCGCTGGATCAGGACCAACAATGTAAATCCCAACCCTCTCAAAGGGTACCCCCACCACAGGTAGTGGTATCAGGGGGGCCTTTGTAGTACCACCTGCCTTACCACTGGCTTGACAGGTGGTACAGGAGCGACAAAACTCCTTTGTGTCCTCTGACATGTGAGGCCAGTGAAAGTGAGGGACAAGCCTGTCCCAGGTCTTACTTTGGCCTAAGTGTCCTGCTAAAGGGTTATCATGTGCCAGTGATAATAGGAAACCCCTAAACGTCAGAGGTATGACCAACCTCCTGGTGGCACCAGGCTTTGGGTCTCTACCCTCTGAGTAAAGGAGTCCATCATCCCAATAGATCCTGTGGGACCCACTGGCACTCCCAGCAGCCTCAGCAGCAGCTTGCTGTCTGAGGGGTTCAAGAGAGGGGCAGCTGTGCTGCTCCTGACTCAGCTGTGCCCTGGAAGGGCTCCCTGTCCCCAAGAACTCAACCTGATCAGGTTCAAGTTCCTCTGAGACAGTTCCTTCATAGGGGCTTGGATCATCTTCCTCAAGAGACTGATCCTCACTCTGAGTCTGGGGGGAAGACACTGCCTTACCCCTACTGCTCCTTCTCTTGGCAGGCACCTGGTCCTTTTTTCCAGGATCCAGGGCCTGTTCAGTGGAAGACATTTTTGCCTGTGACCTGGTCACAGCAAACACATCTGCAGAGATGCCCAACATTGCTGCATGTGTCCTGAGTTCCACCTCAGCCCAGGCTGAAGTTTCCAAATCATTGCCCAATAAGCATTCAACAGGGAGGTCTGAGCTAACCACAACCTTCTAAGGGCCAGTTACCCCTCCCCAGCTGAAATTCACAACTGCCAAGGAATGGTCTGTCCTGACATTGCTTGCATTGGTCACTTGGTACATCTCACCAAGTATGATCTGATCAGGTCTCCCAAGATCCTTAGTCACCATTGTGACACTGGCTCCTGTGTCCCTGTATGCCATGGCCTCCTGTCCATTTATTAAAGGCTGTTGCCTGTATTTGCCCAGGTTACTGGGGCTGACAAATAAGGAGGCAATATCCATGCCTCCATCACAGACTAGAACAGCCTGAGCTAGAGTTCTGACTAGGCCAGAACCCATCTCAGTTCCCAGGGTCAACCCTACTAAACCCTTGTTTACAGTACCACCACTTGTAGCTACACTAGGGGGAACAGTTGCCTTAGGGGCAGTGGTGTTGGTAGAAGGATCCTTGTCTCTGGCACAATTGGCATCCCTAGGCCAATGTGTCTTTTCCTTACACAGGTAACACCAAGGCTTCTTTCTGCCATTCCCTTGTTAGATTGTGAACCACCCTCAGATGCAGGTTTTTGGGGCCCTGAAGAAGACTTCTGGTCTTTACCCTTCCCCCTACCCTTATCTGCTGGTTTAGAATCAGACTTCTTCTGGTCACCACCTTGGTTCTGAGTTTTCTGCTTCACCCTGGTTCTGACCCATCTATCTGCCTTCTTTCCCAATTTTTGGGGAGAAGTCAGATCAGAGTCAACCAGGTATTGATGCACCAACTGATTTTGGCAATTATTAAGGATCTGCTCCCTCATAATTAAATTGTACAATCCCTTGAAATCATTCACTTTACTGCCTAGTAACCAGCCTTCCAGAGCCTTAGTAGCACAATCTACAAAGTCCTGAGTCTGTGCTTTCTGGGTGTCTCTGAACTTAATCATGTATTGCTCAGTGGTTAAGCCAAACCCATCAATGAGAGCACTCTTCAGAACTGAATAATTATCAGCATCCTCTTCTCTAACAGTGAGGAGCTTATCTCTACCTTTGTCAGCAAAGGAGAGCCACAAGAGAGCTGCCCACTGCTCTTGGGGGACCTTCTGTACCTTACAGGCCCTCTCCAAGGCAGTTATCCATTTGTGGATGTCATCCCCACTATGGTAGGGAGGGACTATCGTGCTCAGGTTCCTATGGTCATAAGTATAATCCTTAACCCTAGGGACACTGTTGCTGCCACCATGGGACTCTAGTCCCAATCTCTTTGTAGCCCTCTGGAGCTCTAGGGATTCCCTGTCTAGGGCCAATTGCTCTTTCTTGAGCCTGAGCTTAACTTTCTCAAGCTCGAGAAATTGGCACTGTCTATCATAAGAGGATTCCCTCTTATTGGATATGTAAGTCCCTACAGAAGTTCCTGAGTGACGAGATTCTACAGAGGGAGATCTGGATCTCCTAGGTAAACTCTGTACTCTTCCTGGTGGAGTAAAGAGAGGGCCACTGGGGCCTTCTCTCCCACCTAATGGAAGATCTATGTTGTCCAGGTTGGAATCATCTTGATCCCCCTGGCCAGGGTTTGATTCCAGGTCAAAGAAGGTTTCATTTCCTGGCCTTTCCTCATTCCCTGCACCACCCACTCTTTCTACCTCATCAGACCCTGGGGTCTCTCTAAGATCATCTAAGAGTAACACCTCAATGAGATGTTGGGTGTTTGCATTTCTCCCTGTCCTCAACTTCCTAGACACACACATGGCTTTCAATTCCTGGAATGAGAGGCCATTGTACTTAGTTGGCAGAGAGCCACTGGCTTCTCCTCTAGAAGACATACTAGTGTTATGTGGTGTAGGCACCTACCTAACCAAGTGGAGACTAAACTCTCTTGAGTTGGAGAAAGGGTGTGCTAGACCATTGACTTGCCCAACTCCAAGTTCAGTAGAACTTACTTATTCAACTCTTGAAGTATTATATGTGCCTAATACTTTTTAGTGGTTTTCAGTTAATCACTCAATGAGATTTATCTGGTAAAACAATAGCAAGCTTGAATCCCAACCGCTGCACACCAATGTGAGAAGGTGGTTTGCTATATGCCTTCCACTAGTTAAAGTGGGCACCCTGTACCAATCCACACGACCCTTATGATGTGTGAGGTCAAAGATAACCTTTATGAAAGCAATCCTAGTGGTAGCTATGGAGAGCAGCCTTCAGGCTTAATCTTGAAGGAATGTAAAGCAGCTTGTTTTACCAGAATATTAACTCCTGAATGACTAAATGAAGGAGAACCACACAGTAGTTATTTAAAAATATGTATTTATGAATATAACACTCTCTACTACCCTCTACACGAGGATAGAACACAAAGCACACAATACTGGATCAATAGAACAGTTGTAAGTAGAACAATACACAGCAGGCTCCAGGGGGAGACCGAACCATATACTAAAATAGTGGTATAACAATCACAACTTGACTAGACACAGTGCCTAGTGCACGTAGAGTCGCTGGGACCCCAAGGAACCACCCAAGGTGATGACACAGGAGACCCACGGAGGACGGATGCAGCGAGGAAACACGACCGCGTGCTCCGTACAACTCTATGGTAAAGTTGCGGTTGCAAAGTTAAAGTTTAAGGACCCTTCTAGGAGGACTTCAAGTCAACCCTTCGGAACTTAGGAGTTTAAAGAGCCACCCCACCCATGGATACCATAGTATCAGAGTTACCTATCCCGGGGAAGCCGGGTGCATAGGTCTGAAGTGGCGTCGGAAACTCTTGTCGTTCTCTATGGAAGGAAGTGAAGAAGTACTGCTGCTGTGAAGGTGAAAAAGGTCCGATGGAATCCAAGCCTGGATTCTGGATGGAAGGAACCTGAAAGCAGAGGGGACAGAGTCTGGGTCACGTCAGAGTGACCAGGGGCTCGGTAGACGAATGCCCACCGATGTCGGGTGCTTCAGGTGCGAAGAAGGGATGCTTGACTCTGCAGCCACGAGGACCAGGGGACGTCGAGGACAACCAGGAGCCGGAGGTGAGCTGTCCCACAAAGAATGTCGAGTGCTGAGGGGTCGGTGTCCGGCGGGAGCACCAACAAGCCTTGGCAACAGCAACCCATGCAGGAAGGACAAACAGTTTACAGTGTAGACCAGCAAGGTCCAGGGTACTCTCCAAGCAATGGAGAGTCAGGGCACATCTGGAGCAACCAGAAAAGCCCAAGAACAATCACGATGACCCTCAGGGGGACCCACAGACCAAAGATCCAGGAGTCGCGAGGGGACCTCAAGCAAGATTGCAAGGCACCAGCCCACAGAGCACATGGTGCGAGGAGGCCGGAATTCTCTGGTACAAATACTGCTCAGGGTCAGGACTATATGGAGTCCAATGCACAAGCTTGGGAATTGTCAACAAGCATATGCACTTGCAAATGGACGCTGTGCACAGGAGTTCAGGTTACGCAGCCCCCACGAGGGATACTGGCCTCAAACTCGGTGAGATGGCAGATCAACCTCAGGGACCTTCAGGAATTCACCTCCTGTGTTGCTGAAATCTTTGAAGTCCACAGGAGCTCAGGAGCAGCTACTGGTCAGTTGTGCTTTAGGTGCCTGCGAAGCAGGGGAGTGACTCCTTCACTCCAAGGGAGATTCTTCTGTTGTTTTAAGTGCCCCACAGGTCCTGCACGGAGCCTGTATGTAATTAAGTCCGTTTTTATATAGCGCAGCTACTCACCCTTACGGGTCTCAAGGCGCTGGGGGCCGTAGTGGAAATTAAGTGAGCTATTGCCCAGAGTCACATGGTGCTGAGCTGAGCTGCCGCCGGAGCCGGGGATCGAACGTGAACCCTGTGCTCCGAAGTCAGCTGCCCTGGCTGCTGCACCACACCTCTCCGTATGGAGTCACGGCACAAACTAAGCTTCGGACGGAAAGGGGGACGAAGTTAAGCGCAGTCGAGGTCCAGCGAAGTCCAGGTGTCCAGACGGTCGAAGGTCGATGGTTTCTTCTTTGTAGAATCTTGTCCACGTAAAATCTAATGCCCTGTAGCCAGGTAACCCATTTTATACCCACGGGAGAGGGTTGGACAGATTCAGGGGACCCTCCTAGGGGAGGGGCAGGACAGAGAGGTGGCTACACCCATGTCCTTTGTCCAGTTTTGCGCCAGAGCAGGAGCCAATGGCTCCCAGAACTGGTTTGAGCTGGGCTATGCACATGGACACCAAATGTGGCCCAAGTGCAGACTTTCAGGCACTCTCAGAGTGCACCCACCCAGCCCCAATACACTAAATCCTGTCTGGGAGGTGGTCACACCTCCCTGTGACATGATGCCTATTGTGCTGCCTTCCTCTGCTCGAGCTTGGCTCAGCAGCAGGAGGGCAGAAACGTGTCTCTGGCTGGCAGCATCCATTTTGTGCTGTCCAGGTCGAGAAGGCTGGTACCGGGTAGACCGGTGACCCCACGAAGCTCGCTTCTGAAGGGTGGAATCATACGGTATGATTCCAAGGTGTTTGATTCCAAACACGATATGTTTCTATGCAGCCGTTTTCGAGATAGCATTTACCGCGAGGTTATAATGCACCTCTACCTATATGTCCGGCTGAGTCACAGACAACCCGGGAGAATGGTCTCCGAAGGCTGCAGAGAGGCTCTGCTCTTGCAGGGGCACCCTCTCACATAAAACCCAGCACCCTGCCTTCAGGATTGATAAGGCCTGCTATAGGGGTGACTTATAAGTTTTAAGTGTAGTGACCTATAGATATAGTGAACCTATATCTAAAGTAAGTGGTGCAAGCACCATCTTACACAGGCTGCACTAGCAGACCTGGAGTTCCATTTTGCATGGCCTCTCATAGGTGGCATAATACATGCTTCAGCCCATGGGAGGCCTGTGGAGTACCTATGCCCTGGGTACATGTGTACCATATACTAGGGACTTATAAGGGCACCACAGTATCCAATCTGGAGTGTACCAAAGTACATGTATGTCAATTTAAGGGAGAAAGCAGATAGGCTGGGGTCCTGATTAGCAGGATCCCAGCCAGACTAGTCAAAAACAGTGAGACATCAAGCAAAAAGTGGGGGTAACCATAAGAAGCAGATCCTACTTTCCTACACCCGTCCCCAGATCTTCTTTCCAGGATAGTGTTAAGGTTACTCGTGCAGGAAAGGGGAATGACTTCTGAGCTGCGAGTGGCTTACAAATGCTGGGTCACAAGCTTACAGAGGTCCAAAGTGAAACGCCCGTATGCGCCGGAGATACCATTAAAATATTGCTTGGCATTGCCACATAGGTGAACTGGAAGAGGCTAGAGACGTGGGAGACGGCAGGGGTGACCACAGTGGGGATGCTCTATGAGGATGGCAATCTGCTACCCTTTGACGCATTCAGTGAGAGATATGAGATACCGAGGGGAGATTTCCTGTTACACGCAGCCTTAACAGCAGAAGTATGTAAGCACTGGGGGAACGGATTCACTGAGTCGCCTTTGGCTGAAGGATGCCAATATGTGGTAACGGCAGCGGGGACATTTTCAGCGGTTACTTTCTTGTATAGGAGACTGAGCCGGATGGCATTCTCTCCCCTCAATGAGCTACAACGGAAATGGGAAGAGGACTTGGGGGAGCCAATAGAGGAGAAAGAATGGGGTGCACTAACAGAACGGGTCAGCAAGATTACTAGGAATGCTAGATTCCAGTTAGTGAATTTTTATATCTTTCACAGGGCTTAGCTTACCCCAGGGCGTATTAATAAGTACTTCAACACAGCAGCAGCAGCTTGCCCCCGTTGTGGGGAGGTGGGTGCGGAGTTTTTACATATGTTTTGGAATTGCCCGGAGATAGGGAACCTTTAGAAGGAGGTGACGGAAATAACGGAAAGAGAGGTGACCTCCAGGGTACTGCTTGCTGCACAGATTTCCACATACCTCTAAGAATAATATCACAAGTAAGTTCCAGGACCTGGGTTTAATGCTGGCAAAAAGAGACATCACCAGTCACTAAAAAGCAAGGGGAGGTCCCCGTATAGATAGATGGAGGGGAGAGTTAGTATGCTGGGCGGGTACGAAGGAACAGTGAGGCTCAGGGAAGCCAGACGCAAGGGGAGTGAGAAGGCGCTAGAAGCTGCCAGGGCATGAGAAGCACTAACAGCACACCTTAAGCAGCTTGAGGATACCCCAGAAGAAGAGCCCCAAGAGGCTCTGCAGGAGGATGAATCATAAAAGTACTCTGATACAGCAGCATGGAATGGGTAGAGAGAAGAATGAAGAAAGGAAGGAGCGTCCAAATCAAGGAAACATGACTTGGATACCTGAGCAGAGGACCCTAGAGAGCAGACCTGAGAGGAATGTTTAAGCACAGTAACTCAAGACACGCCTGGGGGGAGGAGGGAGGGAAGGGGAGGGGGAGGGATGCCAGTTAGCGTAGGGTGGGTAGACGCAGCAAATTCCACATGGGGTGATACTATATGCTGAATATCATTACTCTTGAATGAGTGTTGATCCAGCGGCTTACTAGCAACAGATACTCCACTACCATATACTCACCTGGGCCCATACAACTCGCTTCCGCTAACACTAAGTAGACCGCTGGAACTTTTAGTTTATAAGGATTCTCATACCTCAAGATCTAGTTATTGCTTCTTTAACTAAACCTGTCTTTGATCAAACAGTTCTTTCCTCTGGTCAATGGACCAGTTAGGTGGAACTAGTTGATGGTGATAATTAACATAACTTATACATTTCTTTATAAAAAAATAAAATAATGACAGACTCAGTGAGTTTTCAAATCTTTATCTAAATTAATGGGTTGTGAACCATCTCAAAGCGTTTCAGTACAAACACCCTCATTCACGAGAGTGCCAAACCAATAAAATCTCAATAGTTAAAATATTTCAGATCCACACAACAACTATACTCAAAGAGAAGAGGATAGAGAGAAAAGATCATTTATCAAACGATGAATTTCATAGTTACCAAAGTATGGTGTGAAGACCAACCCCCTGGCCAAAGGGCTGGTAAGGGTCTCCAGGACAGATCAGGAGACAAAGACTTCAGGACAGGATACTTCACCTCTCTAGATACCGACGACTACGTCGCACCCCTCTCTGACACTCTCTTCCTCCTCGTGGTTCTTACGCGATCTTCTTTCTAACCCACCCAAATTAAGTAGATGATTCTGCATTCGATTTCTTTATCAGCATTTCAGAGCATCAGCACCACCCCAGCACTAACAGCATCCCGAGCTCTGTATCGCCTCTTTCTCCAAACGACGACAAACCCTCCTCCTTCACTAACTAGAACTACCTCAATTATACCCTTCCATAGGCATGTACCACCCATTAATGTTTCATTTTTACAGAATACTAACTTCTGATTGGACAGGCAAGTGGGGGATGATCATCACACCATGCTTATACTTCATTTATTTCTTTAAACCATTGTTTCCAAACTCCTCCCCTCAAACTTTTATTCCGCCCTTCCTTTCCCATACATCTTTAAACTTTATTAATACAAATGTAACAGTTTTCTCGAATAAGTTCCTTCATATGAACTCTTCACCCTCATGTTCCCAGGGCACATCTCCGCCGACCTTGGACACGTGACAAGTCCTTAGTCATCCTTTCAAGCTTCCACACCAGGGCGCATGCGTTGCACCACGTCAGTCTGCTCGACTCAGACAAGTTTAACAGGCCCAAATACGCACTAATAATAAAGTCAAAAGGAGAAATGTTATTCTCAAAAATAAATGATTTCACTGTATACCACCAACCTCTACTCTAACCCATACCATTTATTATTTCTCTTTCTGCATTTGCGTTAGTGTAAACTCATTTTCTAATTTCAGCAAAGCAGGTGCCATGCATGTGAGCTTTCAAGCGGCCATTTTATAGCTCTTTGCGCAAGCGCCAGAATTTCCCTCCAAGCTTTAGTTCGTCATACTACGTAGATGCAGTAGACGCATGCGCAGTAAAGATCCCATGTTAAAATGCATTCTAGTCCTATATCCATGTTATTGTAGCTAGTAAACACATAGGCAAGCTTCATTCTTTTCCCGCGTATGATGGAAATGCGTATTATTAATCACAAAACACGTTGTTAGTAATTCGTTAATGAGTTTAAACGAGAGGATTGCTTCCGAGCAAGTCTTGTGTTCGAGTCCTTGCTCCATTAATCCCCTCTCTGATGGCATATTAAGCCTCACAAAATTTCCCATCCATCCCAGATACCAACTTTAACACTTCTCAGTTTTCTCTATTTGTCCTCTCAAACTTTCATCAATGATTTCGTTTCCTTCTAAATCTCGCATCTTCTTATATAACCTGCCTTTAATTTCTTCCAAGCGTATTTCCTCGTACTTTCTCTTTCGTGTCTGTCCCTTTCCTTTTCTGTTCAAGTGTACCTTTCCTTTCATACCTTTTCTACAACATCTATATGTAATCATTATTAACATCACTATTGTTATTATCATAACTAATGGTATTATTATCTGACCTACAAAACATTTCCCAAAATCAACAAACCATTTCCCTATTGATGTCATACTTTTTGTTAGTCTTCCCCACACACTGTCAACCTCCAGTTGGGTCAATTCTTTATGCATTCCCGTAATATTTTCAATATATCCTTTAATTTCTCTGCTCTTGTCCGGAATATAAGTGCAGCAATGTTGAACTTTCAACATGCCACAGACTCCACCTTCTTTTGCTAACAATATATCAAGAGCAAGACGGTTCTGTAAAACCATTGATCTAATTGCAACCACTTCTGTGTTAATCATTAAAAATCCTCCTGCAGTATCTGTAGAAAGACGATCAACTATGGTTGATAACTTACAAATTTTCTGTGAATTTAGGATGACTCCAACTGAGGGTATCAGTGCACTAAAAATATCTCCTACAATTTCAGAAAAACTAGCCCTTCTTTTACGTGTTAGTCCATTAGAATTCCCATTGGTTCCACTGATTTTATCTACATGATACATTTTTGGAAAAACTATTCCAAAATAACAGCTTCCGTACCATCTTGCAGGTAACCTGTAATAGGCATTGCTTCCACAAACATAATACACTCCCGGAAACACAGGATCAGTTCCCCCTTTTAGTCCCCATCCTCCTAATATTAGGAAGTTATGTTCACATTCACTGGAACCAATGTAATTATTGTTATAATCTGTCCTTAACCTATGGAGGCAGAATTTTCCCCTTTTCACAAAGTCCAGGGACATCGCAGCATGAGCCTTGCCACTTGCATAGATTCCCTCCTTCCCAACTCATGGAGGTACATGGGTTTTCTGTGTAGTTGCCTTCCTCATTAAATCCTGTCTCCTTTCTTCTACTAAATTAAAAAAATCTTTTTCTTCTTTTCTTAATGTACGTGTTAGATTATCTTTGTGTGCCTGAACTAAATCTATTGAACTCATTGTTATGAAAAATTCGCCCATAAACTGTGCGTTTTTACTACTAGCTACTGGATTCATATTCATTCTAATGGGTAGTTGTTAGAAACGGGGTAGCTTGGCGCGGAGCGGGTAGGCTAAACTCCGGAGGCAATGTGTAAAGCATCTGCGCAGCACCCACACACGACGACACACTAGGCACACTACAAAGAGACTCTACACAAGGTTCTGTAAAGATAACTTTTGTATCGTGTAAAACACAGTATAATCACAGAAATCTATAAACTGCACCAACTGGCGCCCGGTCACCATTTACAGGGGATTATATACAGGGCAGCGCCAATCGGGTCGCTGCCAGAACCATCACAGAAGTACAGGTAATAAGTGCAAAACACCAGCAATAAGGGTATAGCAGCCAGTACCTACTGGCAAGATCATGGATTTAGCATTATATCCTGATATGCATAAATCACTGGTTGAGCAGGCCTGAATCTAAAACCCCTTGGCATCTCCTTAGGCATAGAACCGTACAGTAGGTATTCTCATTAGGCCTAGGACACATTAGATCAGGCACATTTAGCATGACACCAGCAGAAACGTAACCGTAGGCATAAACTTCATAGCCTTAGGTATAAACCTGTGAGCATAGGAGCATCAACAGTAGCATGGGTGCATTATACATGAATCAGGCGTAGGCCTAAGGTACATCAACAGTAGGGCCTCATACCTAACATCAACAGGGCACCTTTAGTAGGGCTAGCAGGGGGCATACCACCTTAACAATAGGCATAAATCACATTTAGGTTAGGCATGGACCTACAACCCTTTAGCGTCCAACACATTAGCCTCAGGCACAGAAAGGTGAGTATCGAGGCATCATCAGTAGGGCACAAGCATTAGGTATAAGCCTCATTAGCAGGGGCATAGCCATGAGTCTAAAAATACATTCTGCACAACCATATTAGAAGGGCATAAAACATAATCCGTAGTGCACACAGATTACCACCATTCCCTTGTAGGGCCCACCTTAATATGCAAATACATTATGCCACCCTCCGCAGTGTAAGCATTCAGGGAAGACAGTAGGCCTGACCATCAGGGAAGTAGTGCACACCAAATAACACCTTAGCAGACCTACTGAAATGTCCCCCAGTCGTTGAAGCTGCCCACTACAAAAATAGTTCTGCAAAAACCGTTGCAGCGGCCCGCAGCTGCGGCGCCGCTGTGTAGTCCATGTGACACTGTGTCCCAGTCCCCGCTGGAGCCCCGCTTGGACTCCAAGCACAGATGGCCGCACGTGCAGCTGCCCACTACCAGACGGGGAATCTGGAAACCAACCCGACCACTCTGGTACTCCCCGAAGGGACCCAAGAGGAGGCGGGCACCGACAATGTACCCCGATGCCCCTGGGGTGCAGCTCCCGTTATTGTGCGGGGTAGCTGCGGGGAATAGCCGGTGGCGCTATGGCGCCTGTGGAGCCCCTACTCCGGGACTCTGAAGCCCAAAAATGGCTCACGTTGCAGCGACCCGCCACTGCGGTGTCGCTGTGTAGCCCCCGGGGCACTGTGGCCCGGTCCGTGGTGAAGCCCCACGGGGGCTTCAAAACAAATGTGGCCCACAAGAAACGTGGCAGCGGCCCGCACCGGCGGCACCGCTGTGCAGCCCAATGTTGGAGCGGCCCACTCCCCTGCGGGGCCGCTCAGCACCGGTAACGTGCCTCTCAGGGCACCAACCCAGCACCCCGAGAGCCCCCACTCACCGGCTCTCGGGATAGGCTCCTGGGTCTCCTCCGGGGCTGGCAGTCACTCCGTTCTTCACCCGGTCCCTCTCCTGGGGCCGGGACTTCAACAAGGGGCCTGCAAGGCTCCGGACGTCCTGGGCAGGCCGCGGGGCTCCTCCCAACCACACGGGAGCCCCGCTCGGGCCGGCAGCCACGTCTGTACTCCGACCGGCGCAGCACTCAAGGCTCTCCTCGCGGCTGTGCAGATACGCAGCGGGACGGCCCTTCCGGCGTTCCTCTCCCGCCTGGCCTCCGGACGAGCCCCTGGTTGCGGGGCAACACCCAGCGCGGACCAATCGCAGCGCGACTTCCCCTTCTCGCCGGCGATGATGCTCCCGGGGCCCCCAGGCCGCAGCAGTGATCTTTGGCAACAGCCTCTGGTGCGCCGAAACTCGGGCCGGCTGCGGTGATTCCCGCTGATTCCTCCGTGCAGGCAATACGGGGTAGGCTCCCGTCTTTCACAATTATAAAAGCGGGGTGGGCACCCGCGCGAATTAACCAAATATAAAGGCGGTGATTCCGGCTCTCAGTGCTTTCCAGACCACGGCGCTTCACCCCGCAGCGCTTTCCTGGTCAGTTACAGTCCCCAAGCAGCGGCGGTGAGTTCAAGGCAATCAGTGCTTCTTCCCACAGCGCTTTCAGAACACGGCTCAGTTAGCATCCCCAGGCAGGCAGGGGGGAATCCCACATGCCGGAATTCCCTCGTAGTGCTTTAGCAGCACAGCGCTGCAGGATCCACACTCCTTCCTACTGGCACCTTGGATGTAGCACTCACAAGGCGCTAGAGGCTTCCCAGTTCCAGGGTTCCACACAGTAAAGTAGCGCCCACGAGGCGCTAGGGCCCAGGAGAGTAGATAGACAATGTTGGGCAAGATCAGCAGGCAGTGGGCACTCATCAGAACAGGACAGCAGTTCCTTGGAACAGTCAACCCCCATAATGTGGCACTCCTCCTGGCACAGCAGTCTTCACTCCAGCAAAGGTCTCTCACTGGTCCTGTGGACAGCAGAGGGGTACATATGGGCACAGGGGCCAGCATGCAGGCCCTTGCGGCGGTACCTCCTGGCAGAGTGTCCCCTCCAAGTCAAAGTCCAAGCACACGCACATGGAGTCTCAGCCCCTCTATATATACACCCCTCACCCCACCTACTAGAAAGGGCCAGAAGCTTCTGGAAGGGTCTCTGGGGAAACCGGTCCCAACTGGTTTTGGGGGAGGTGTAGAGCACCCTGTCTGCCAGACTTCCCTCCTTCCTTCCTGAGCTGGGGCCTGGGAGACAGACACACCCCAGGGGGTGGAGCCAGCCTTACACAAGGCAGGCACACAGCACACAGAAATGCCAAGGTTTAAAAGTGGCATTTCCACAATGGTGAAAATAAATCTGTGCACACCATTGCACAGCATTTGTCATATTCATTCCATACACACCAAACATGACATGCTTATTTTATTCCATGTAGGAGATATCCCATAAGGGGGGGGGGTTCCTAGTGTAAGCATATGGAAGGCAGAAAGCACACGCACTTTGCACTGCTAACCAGCGCTAAAGTGCCCAGAGTCCTGAAACCACCGACCTTATGTCAGGAAAAATGCTAGGGGGACGGCCAAAAAGTTTAGGGATGACCCTGCAAGCAGGGCCAAGTCCAACACAACCCCCTTCCAGCCAAAAGCCAGGGTAGACCAATCATTGCCTTGATGGGCTTCCCTGCTTGGAGCGAGAGAAAATGGACGCGGGCCCGCAACTGCAGGGGCACCCGCAGGTTCTCTGCCATTCTGGACCCCGGTGGTTCCCTCTGTCAGAGCTCCCAGGACCCCCTGAGCTACCCCACTGGTACTCTCTAGTTGGTTGTGGCCAGGACCGGCCCCTAGGCCATCCAGATGTCTCTGGTCCTTGCCGCCTCACAGAGTGGGGGCCAGTAGCCCCAGGCACATAGTACCCCTTGGCCACTCTACCTCTCCTCCGTGCAGTTCCAAACTGCCACTGGTCCTCCCACCTGGGGTCCGCACCCTCAGGGTGACCAGAAGTCAGGGGCGAGGCTCTCCTCCCCCTACCTCTCCTTCTGGGGTTCCGCACTCTCCTCCTCTGCGGGGCACCCTCCGAACACCACTCTCCCACCAGTCCAGGACCTTGACCCTGTAACTGATTCCTCAACCTAGGGTCTAAACCCTTAGGTGGCACCGGTGCCAGAGGCGAGTCCTCCCTCCCTCTGCACCCCCTTCCAGAGTTCCGCACCCTCCCACCTGGAGAAGTACCCCTGGAAGACAAACCGGGGGGGACACTGATGACAGATGTCCCTCCCTCCAGATCAGGCAGTACCTGAACCTGGCCTCCCAACCCAGGATCTAGACCCTGTGGCTGGCCCGGTGCCAGAGGCGAGTCCTCCCTCCCTCTGCACCCCCTTCCAGAGTTCCGCACCCTCCCACCTGGAGAAGTACCCCTGGAAGACAAATCCGGGGGGACACTGATTACAGAGGTCCCTCCCTCCAGGTCAGGCTGTACCTGAACCTGGCTTCCCAACCCAGGGACTGAACCCTCAGGTTGAACTGGTATCAGAGGCGAGTCCTCCCTCCCTCTGCACCCCCTTCCAGAGTTCCGCACCCTCCCACCTGGAGTGGTACCCCTGGAAGACACAGGTTCTCCTGGCACTAGGAGATCCCCCCCAATGGACGGCCCATCAGGACAGCCTAGGCTCCCCAATGCCTCCTCAGACCTTCTGGCACTTACCCAGAGGTCTGCCTCCCGTGCAAGTTCTCGGGGATCAGGGAACCCACACTGCAACAGGTGTTGGCGCAACCTTGGAAAACAATTACTGAGCATGTGCTCCCTGATAACCAGATGGAACAGCCCTTCCAAATCGTTCACCGCGCTACACACCACCCAATCCTCCAGTGCACTGCAACACGCATGCACAAACTCCCCCCAGGACTGGTGAGACAGTTTTCTACTGCCCCTGAACTTCAACCTGTACCCCTCTTCCCGGGAACTAGGTACCGTCTTCCGGGCTCTGGGAGTGGGGCTTCCCACACTGGAGTCACCTCTGCTGCCACCACTGGACCCCACCCTTCCTGGTGAGTCCAGACTCCTGAAACCACTCTCAGGGGACAACCTACCCTTTAGAGCTAGTTTCTCCCTGGCGAAGGCCCTCTCCGCCATCCTCTCCTGCGCTAGGACCCTTTCAGTCTCTAGCTTTTTCTCCTCCAACCTCAGCCGCGCTAGCTCCACTCTGAGCCTTTCCAGTGCCAGCTGATACTCCCTTTCTTCCCTCCTATCTGCCCACTTCTCTGGGGACAGGGAAAGGGATGGGGCACTGCCCCCGGGACTGGACCCAGCACGGGACTCCCTATCTATGGTGTCCTCACTATCTACTGGCGTCCCCGCCCTGTCATCTTCCTCCTCTTCAGGGCCACCGCCCTCCAGGGTTATGGACTGGGAACCCTCGCTCTCAGAGTCCTCCCTACTCTTGGGATCCTCCTCAGGGTCTCCCTCAATTCCACCCCCTAGATATGCGGAAGGGTAATCTGAAAGGTCCCCACAGAGCTCTAAGGGTTCTCCCCTTTTAAAGGCTTCATACAGGAACAGTTTTCTGCGGGAGTTGCCTTCTAAGGGTATCCCCCTTTTCCTGCAGAAATTCATTACTTCCTCCTCAGTGTACTCCAAAATGTTCTCCCCATCATAGGCTAACTCCATCTTGGCGAGATACACAGCCCCCAGTAAACAGGGGAACACAATTCAAAAATGGCACTTTTAGGAGGAACAATAATCAGACAAAATAAACCCCAAATCTGTGATTTTCTCTAAGTGCAGAGCTTGTAGTGCAACCAGTTGTCGCTGTGGTACTGCGCAAACACAAGTTCTATCCCACCGCTGAACACCAATGTTAGAAATGGGGTAGCTTGGCGCGGAGCAGGTAGGCTAAACTCCGAAGGCAATGTGTAAAGCATCTGCGTAGCACCCACACACGATGACACACTAGGCACACTACAAAGAGACTCTACACAAGGTTCTGTAAAGATAACTTTTGTATTGTGTAAAACACAGTATAATCACAGAAATCTATACACTGCACCAACTGGCGCCAGGTCACCATTTACAGGGGATTATATACAGGGCAGCGCCAATCGGGTCGCTGCCAGAACCATCACAGAAGTACAGGTAATAAATGCAAAACACCAGCAATAAGGGTATAGCAGCCAGTACCTACTGGCAAGATCATGGACTTAGCATTATATCCTGATATGCATAAATCACTGGTTGAGCAGGCCTGAATCTAAAACCCCTTGGCATCTCCTTAGGCATAGAACCGTACAGTAGGTATTCTCATTAGGCCTAGGACACATTAGATCAGGCACATTTTGCATGACACCAGCAGAAACGTAACCGTAGGCATAAACTTCATAGCCTTAGGTATAAACCTGTGAGCATAGGAGCATCAACAGTAGCATGGGTGCATTATACATGAATCAGGCGTAGGCCTAAGGTACATCAACAGTAGGGCCTCATACCTAACATCAACAGGGCACCTTCAGTAGGGCTAGCAGGGGGCATACCACCTTAACAATAGGCATAAATCACATTTAGGTTAGGCATGGACCTACAACCCTTTAGCGTCCAACACATTAGCCTCAGGCACAGAAAGGTGAGTATCGAGGCATCATCAGTAGGGCACAAGCATTAGGTATAAGCCTCATTAGCAGGGGCATAGCCATGAGTCTAAAAATACATTCTGCACAACCATATTAGAAGGGCATAAAACATAATCCGTAGTGCACACAGATTACCACCATTCCCTTGTAGGGCCCACCTTAATATGCAAATACATTATGCCACCCTCCGCAGTGTAAGCATTCGGGGAAGACAGTAGGCCTGACATCAGGGAAGTAGTGCACACCAAATAACACCTTAGCAGACCTACTGAAATGTCCCCCAGTCGTTGCAGCTGCCCACTACAAAAATAGTTCTGCAAAAACCGTTGCAGCGGCCCGCAGCTGTGGCGCCGCTGTGTAGTCCACGGGACACTGTGTCCCAGTCCCCGCTGGAGCCCCGCTTGGACTCCAAGCACAGATGGCTGCACGTGCAGCTGCCCACTACCAGACGGGGCAGCTGGAAACCAACCCGACCACTCTGGTACTCCCCGAAGGGACCCAAGGGGAGGCGGGCACCGACAATGTACCCCGATGCCCCCGGGGTGCAGCTCCCGTTATTTTGCGGGGTAGCTGCGGGGAATAGCCGGTGGCGCTACGGCGCCTGTGGAGCCCCTACTCCGGGACTCTGAAGCCCAAAAATGGCTCACGTTGCAGCGACCCGCCACTGCGGCGTCGCTGTGTAGCCCCCGGGGCACTGTAGCCCGGTCCGTGGTGAAGCCCCACGGGGGCTTCAAAACAAATGTGTCCCACATGAAACGTGGCAGCGGCCCGCACCGGCGGCACCGCTGTGCAGCCCAACGTTGGAGCGGCCCACTCCCCTGCGGGGCCGCTCAGCACCGGTAACGTGCCTCTCAGGGCACCAACCCAGCACCCCGAGAGCCCCCACTCACCGGCTCTCGGAGTAGGCTCCTGGGTCTCCTCCGGGGCTGGCAGTCACTCCGTTCTTCACCCGGTCCCTCTCCTGGGGCCGGGACTTCAACAAGGGGCCTGCAAGGCTCCAGACGTCCTGGGCAGGCCGCGGGGCTCCTCCCAACCACACGGGAGCCCCGCTCGGGCCGGCAGCCACATCTGTACTCCGACCGGCACAGCACTCAAGGCTCTCCTCGCGGCTGCGCAGATACGCAGCGGGACTGCCCTTCCCGCGGTCCTCTCCCGCCTGGCCTCCGGACGAGCCCCTGGTTGCGGGGCAACACCCAGCGCGGACCAATCGCAGCGCGACTTCCCCTTCTCGCCGGCGATGATGCTCCCGGGGCCCCCAGGCCGCAGCGGTGATCTTCGGCAACAGCCTCTGGTGCGCCGAAACTCGGGCCGGCGGCGGTGATTCCCGCTGATTCCTCCGTGCAGGCAATACGGGGTAGGCTCCCGTCTTTCACAATTATAAAAGTGGGGTGGGCACCCGCGCGAATTAACCAAATATAAAGGCGGTGATTCCGGCTCTCAGTGCTTTCCAGACCACGGCGCTTCACCCCGCAGCGCTTTCCCGGTCAGTTACAGTCCCCAGGCAGCGGCGGTGAGTTCAAGGCAATCAGCGCTTCTTCCCACAGCGCTTTCAGAACACGGCTCAGTTAGCATCCCCAGGCAGGCAGGGGGGAATCCCACACGCCGGGATTCCCTCGTAGTGCTTTAGCAGCACAGCGCTGCAGGATCCACGCTCCTTCCTCCTGGCACCTTGGATGTAGCGCTCACAAGGCGCTAGAGGCTTCCCAGTTCCAGGGTTCCACACAGTAAAGTAGCGCCCACGAGGCGCTAGGGCCCAGGAGAGTAGATAGACAATGTTGGGCAAGATCAGCAGGCAGTGGGCACTCATCAGAACAGGACAGCAGTTCCTTGGAACAGTCAACCCCCATAATGTGGCACTCCTCCTGGCACAGCAGTCTTCAATCCAGCAAAGGTCTCTCACTGGTCCTGTGGACAGCAGAGGGGTACAGATGGGCACAGGGGCCAGCACGCAGGCCCTTGCGGCGGTACCTCCTGGCAGAGTGTCCCCTCCAGGTCAAAGTCCAAGCACACACACATGGAGTCTCAGCTCCTCTATATATACACCCCTCACCCCACCTACTAGAAAGGGCCAGAAGCTTCTGGAAGGGTCTCTGGGGAAACCGGTCCCAACTGGTTTTGGGGGAGGTGTAGAGCACCCTGTCTGCCAGACTTCCCTCCTTCCTTCCTGAGCTGGGGCCTGGAAGACAGACACACCCCAGGGGGCGGAGCCAGCCTTACACAAGGCAGGCACACAGCACACAGAAATGCCAAGGTTTAAAAGTGGCATTTCCACAATGGTGAAAATAAATCTGTGCACACCATTGCACAGCATTTGTCATATTCATTCCATACACACCAAACATGACATACTTATTTTATTCCATGTAGGAGATATCCCATAAGGGGGGGGGGTTCCTAGTGTAAGCCTATGGAAGGCAGAAAGCACACGCACTTTGCACTGCTAACCAGCGCTAAAGTGCCCAGAGTCCTGAAACCACCAACCTTATGTCAGGAAAAAGGCTAGGGGGAAGGCCAAAAAGTTTAGGGATGACCCTGCAAGCAGGGCCAAGTCCAACAGTAGTTCAGAAAATACTACATCTAAATTAGAATAAAAATACTGCAATCTCCCTGTAGTGTAAAATAAACTTGATAAAATACTACATGACACACCATAAGTTAAAGGTATATGGTGATATGTAATCGCTTCTGATACTGATGAGGGCAACTTCATACATACGTAACAATTGTTGATTTCCATAGTGCTAACATACTGAAATAACAATTTAATAAACACATTAGAGGACATATTATAGTCTGATTCATTGTGATAGTTTGCTTCATCTTCTACTCCTATTTCTAATTTAGTTTCTCTTAATCTATCTACCTTATCATTAGTATCTGTATTATTCTCGTTACTTGTTTTCATTATCAAAGGTACCCCTACTGTTAGGAATAGCCATCCTAATGCTGCCAATAAAATACTACAAAAACAAAATTTAAGACACTTTCTTTTTACTCCACATTTTGGTTTTCCGCTAACTTCATTTTCGGCCATTTTGTTCCTGAGAAAATTTCTTTTCTCTTATCTTTTTCCTTTTTCAGTTTTTGCCTTTCTTTTCGCTCTTAAGGAGGTTTTAATTGGCTTTCGTCAATTTGTGCAATATGGACTTCTTCTGTCTCATCAGACAGATCCAGAGACTCAAATTCTTCAAGAATGACGTATGTCCACTCTGGAGCCTTGTATTTTCTGTTTAAATTTCTCAATCTTGGACTTCTTCGAGTTATTTTTGCTAACGTTTGCTTAGGTCTTGTTTGACTTGTGATTTCGTTCACTTGCTCTGGTTTCTTTTCAGATTTTCTCAGGTGATATCTTAGTTTCTTTACTCCAGTTGGCCAATTGTCTCCCTTTCTGACTCTTTTGATTTGTACTGCGTTTTCACCTTCCTTATCTCCTTGTAAGGTTCTTTTTATTTCATTTATTCTGGGCACAATCTGTTCTATTTCTCTGTTTTCTGTACTTGTACCTTCTTTTGCTTCTTCCTGCTCAGGTTCTACCGTATTTTGTTCTACTTCTTCCTGAGCTTGTTTTTCTAATTCTGTCTGATCCAGCTCAGGTCTAACTTCAAATCTTTCTTCTTCTGCCTGAGCTTGTTCTTCTAACTCTATCTGGTCCTGTTCAGGTCTAAATTCAAACTTTTCTTCTTCTGCCTGAACGTGTTCTTCTATTTTTCCCTCCTCAGGTTTGTTTGTGTCTCTTTCTGTTTTCACATGAGTGTGTTCTTCGTCCCCTGTCTCTTCCCGACTACTTTCTTGTCTTTTCAGTTCTGTTCTTCTTCTGGTTTCAATAGCATCATCAATTATTTCAATCACTGGGATCCATTCTTCCTGACTTATCTCGGGCTGTTCATCATATGGTTGTCTTTCAGAATCTATCACTCTAGATTCCTCAACTTCACAGTTTACAACTCCTGACTCTTCAGCCTGCTCAGTCAGTGGTGGCTCTTGTTGCTCTGATGGGCTCGGAACTCTCCTGGTATGGCTAGCGTGAATCCAATTGGGCAAACCTGTACACTTCACTGCTGTGGTAGTGACTAGTATGACTTGCCTTGGTTTGTCCCACCTTGGTGCTAGACACGATTTCCTTGCGTGTTTCTTCACTAGCACCCAATCTCCAAGATTCAAATCATGCGCTTGATCTGGCTGTCTTTCGACTGCGTCTTCTCCAACCTGGTGAGAGATAGAACGCATCATTTCAGCCAATCCTTTGCAATAGTCCAATACCAGATCATCATTTATACTCATTAGCTTATTTCCAGGAATAAATGCCTGTCTCATGGCTCTTCCCATGAGAACCTCATGTGGACTCATTCCTGTTTTTCTGTCTGGAATGCTTCTGAGACCCATCAATACAAGAGATAATGCATCTGGCCATTTCAGCTTTGTGGATACACACACCTTTTCCAATCTTGACTTGATTGTGCCATTCATTTGCTCAACATCCAGAAGCCTCTGGACGATAAGCACAGTGTAGTTTTTGTTCAATGTTAAACGCAGCACAGATTAATCGAATTATTTCATTATTAAAATGAGGGCCTCTATCTGATTCCAAAGTGACCGGAAAACCAAACCGTGGCACCAACTCCCTCAACAACAATTTTGAAACTGTAAGACTGTCATTTCTTCTAGTAGGGTAGGCTTCCACCCATCTTGAGAAAAGGCATACTATGACAAGTACGTATTTCAATCCGTTGCATGGGGGTAATTCAATGAAATCTAACTGCAATCTGGTGAAGGGTCCTTCTGCCTTTCCAATTTTTCCCCAGCTTACCACTGTCTTTCTACCTGGGTTCTGCTGTTGACAGGTTAAGCATCTTTGGCAAAGGCTCTCTGCGACTACCCTGAACTTCGGATTGTACCAACTCTGTCTGAATAGCCTGATCATTGAGTCTCTCCCTATGTGTGTTGCTCCATGGTATACTCTCGCCATTTTTGAAAGCAAACAATCTGGCATGACTGGTCTTCCATCTAGATACACGCATACTTCATCATGTGGTCTTTTAGTACAGGCTGCCTTTATCCAGATTTCTTTTTCCTTTTCCTCAACTTCTTCCTGCAATTGTCTAATCTCATCCCATGTTTCTGGTACTGAGAAGTACATAAGTTGGCATCTGGTTTCACCCGTTTCAATTTTTCTGTTTATGGCTACTGCATTTTTAGCTCAGTATTTCGCCACTTGGTCAGCATAATTATTGCCAGCAGTCACATAGTCATTTCCTGACTGATGTGCAGCACATTTTACAACTGCTATTTCTTTTGGCAATTGTAATGCTTCCAACAAATCTTTTACATTTTTGCTGTTTCTGATAGGAGATCCTGAGGAAGTCAGAAATCCCCTTTGCATCCAAAGCTGGCCAAAGTCATGCACAATCCCAAAACCATATTGACTATCTGTAAATATGGTTACTCTCCAATTTTTCCCCTTTTTGCATGCCATTGTCAAGGCAACCAATTCAGCTACTTGTGCAGACTTGACCCCAGGTAAACAGGATGCTTCAATTACCCCAGAAATTTTGCAAACAGCATATGCAGCACTTAAACCTCCTTCTTGTGTCCTAAGGCAGGAGCCGTCTACAAATAACTCATGATCTGCTTCTTTCAAAGGTGTCTCTCTTATGTCTGGGCGGGGCTTCGTGCATAACTCAGTCACGTCCAAGCAATCATGATCACTTTCATCTTTTACTTCCTCATTGCAGGGGTCTGGTAATAGGGTGGCAGGGTTAAGGATCGTACACCTTATCACAGTCACGTTCTCGGCTCCCAAAATCACTCTTTCATACTTTGTCAAACGACTAGGGGTGAGGTGCTGTGTTCTTGTTCTTGTCAAAAGGATCTCAACCGAGTGTGGAACGAAGACTTTTATTGGATGTCCCATCACTATCGACTCACTCTGCTCCAGACTCATACAAGTAGCAGCTACTGCTTTTAAGCAGCCAGGCAATGCTGAAGCTACTGGGTCTAATGTGGCTGAAAAATATGCCACCGGGCGTCGGCTCAGTCCATGTCTCTGTGTTAAGACTGAAAGTGCACAATTTTCTCTTTCACAACAGAAGAAAGCAAAGTCTTTTGAGTAATCAGGCATGAGCTTCACACAAGCAATTTCTCAGTTTCACAAATGCTTCTAGGCAATCATCATTCCAATCAATTGGATCTTTTGCTCGTTTCCGGATCATCTGTATTAATGGCTTTGCTAGCATAGAAAAACCATTAATCCATTGTCTACAATATCCAACCATTCCCAGAAACATTCTCATTTCTCTCTGAGTCTGTGGCAATTGCATTTCTTTGATTATTTTTATTCTTTCCGGTGTTACTTTTCTAACTCCTCTTTCTATTTTATGCCCTAAATATCTTACTTCTTGTCGACAGAACTGTAATTTTTCTGGAGACACCTTGTGTCCTCCTTCAGCCAAATGGTTCAGTAACGCAATTGTATCTGTGACACAATCTTCTCGCGTTTTTGATGCCACCAATAGGTCATCAATGTACTGAACCAGAACAGAATTTCCAGGCATAATCAATGATTCTAGCCACTTTTTCAAAATCTGATTGAAAATTGAAGGACTTTCTGTGTACCCTTGAGGAACACGACACCATGCGTAAATACGATCTTCAAATTTAAATGTAAAAAGATATTGGCTGTCTGGGTGCAAAGGAATAGAAAAGAACGCTTGGTACAAATCAATTACTGTAAACCATCCTGCATTCCACGGTATCTGATAAAGGATCACTGCTGGATTTGGCACAATTGGACAACAGGGAATTACAATTTTATTTATTTTCCGTAGGTCTTGCACTATTCTGTACTTTCCGCTAGGCTTTTTCAGTCCCATTATTGGCGAATTACAGGGACTACCCATCACCTCTTTTAAAATACCTTGTTTAACCATTCGTTCAATCTCTGGAATAATTCCTGCTTTTACTTCTGGACTCATTTTGTACTGTCAGGTATTTGGATACACTGCACCTTCTTTCACTGTCACTTTAACTGGGTCTATATTTGTCATCAGCCCAATGTCTTTTCCTGTAAAATCCCACACTTCTGGATTGACTGTCGTTCTTAATTCTTCTGGCAATTCATTTTCGGTTATTAATGAAAACATTTCATCTACTTCTGTTCCCTGTTTGGCCAGCATCATTTTATAGACAACGTCCTCATCGGGGGTTTGGAAAGCAACACCATCCGGTGTACAATAGATCGTGCAATTCATCTTGCACAAAAGATCTCTTCCCAACAGATTTACAGGACTGGAATCGCATACTACAAATCGATGCATTTCTTTGAAATTTCCAATGTGCACCTCCATTGGCTTTGTGATAGGGGTTTTAATCTGTTGGTTTGATACGCCTACAACTTGGATTGTCTCTCCCGAGAGGGGTAGGTTTGGGATGTCTGCTGTTCTAACAGTAGACCTGGTAGCACCAGTATCCAATAGGAAAGTAATGTCTTTACCTTCTACTCTCCCATCAACAAATGGACCTGATTGATCTACCGGTAAGGATGCGCCAAGCACGCACTCCTCTTCCTCCCCCCTCAGGCACCGTCATTCTGCAGTATCTGAACGTTCTTCATCATTCTGCAAAAAATATTGTGCAATTGTTCTATTATTCTTACCACTTTTTCCTTGAAATCCGGTGTTTGCACTGAAACTTTGATGGTTCATAAAATTTGGCATAGGAGCTGGTGGCACCTGATATTGTGCAGTGACTACCTGTTGCTGCTGATTCATAAGTACTTCATTCTGCATCTGTGGGATTAAATTTTGATTTGGCCCATTATTATTCTTATTATTCTGAGTACTCTTACACTCGTTCTTCCAATGTCCAAGCTTTCCGCACGCATGACAAGGAAACTTCTTTTCGCTTCTTCTCTGTCCATTCGCCCCTTAAATTTATTGCCATTCGTTCCTTGATTATTCTGACTCTGTTCTTTCACTTGATTATTATTTTGATCATTTGCTTTCTCTTCTTGCTGCTCTGCCAATTTAACTTGAGCCCACATCATTTTCTCTTTTAGTTTCCTACGCCTGGCCTCAATGTCATCTCCGCAATATTTTGCATACTTTAGAATCTTATCCACTGTCTTACTTTGCCAACACAATATGTGCTGCTGTATCATCTGACTGATTTCCGGTTTTAAACCATATACAAACTGATACACAAAATGTCCCATATCTTTATCATAAATATTCTCAAAACCACTATACTGCTTGAACACATGCAATAATCGTTCATAGTACGCATGTACAGATTCATTTGGTTCCTGTGTTGTTCTATCTATTTTTACCCAGTCTGTTTCTTTATGAGGGATTTTCCCTTTCAAATACGTAATTACTTGGTGATACTTTTTCATCACCTCTTCCGAGGGTGCTCCTGTTTTTGCATCTCTAGGATACTCCTCATTAGGCCAATCAATTGTGATCTTACATTCTGTCCATAAATCAGCAGGTACCACTATGTCAAATAGACCATCCAGGTCTTTCAATAACACCTTTGAAACCTTCACAAACCTCTCTACCTGTTTGTACCACTCAACTGGTTTTTCTCTCAACTTTGGAAAATCATTTGTAAATGATAAAATATCTTGTCTACTCCAAGGGACATGAACATATCCACCTCCAGGAACCTCCCTCATTGGACACAATTTTTCCACTTTTCCTGATTCTCTTACTGGAAATGCAGCTGCTGCTTCTCTCGCTTGTACTTCCTCTTTCTTCCTTATCCATCTAATTCTCCACTTATCAATGTCTCCCCATTTTCGCAAAATGCTCATTAATTCCTTTATCTGTAACCTTTTTTCCCCGAAGCATTTACACTTTCTAAATCTTTATCAGTAAAATCCACTCGATAGGGCTTCTGTAACAACTTTGATTTCCCTATGTCTATTCCAATCTCTGAAGCAACTTCAGTTAATCTCTCGTGAAATATTCTTGCTCTCCTAGTTATACTCTTACATAGAAACAACAATTCTTCATCACTGTAAGCATTTAATCTTTCTGTGCCCACACATCCTGTCATCATCTCTTCCAATTCCACTTTCAATCTGCTAATATCTAAAATCTTTGGTTTTGGGATCTGATTGTCCCTTTCCTGAGCCCACCTTTCTATTTCTTCAGAGGTGACTACTGTTGCGCTTGCAGTTCCAGCCGGAACTAAAGGTCTTCTTTCTCTCAAATTCATAGGCGTAACTCTCTTTGGAGTTTCCGCATGAGGTTCCACAATAGGGAGATCCATTAATGAAATAACTGACTCACTTTCACTAACGTGATCATCTGTGATTACTATCTCTTTTCTAGGACTATTTAATGGAACTGTCACAAGTTGTGATTTCTGGGTAATCTTATTATCCCCATATAATGGGATTACTGGACCGATGGTTACTGGTACTGTCAAAGCTTCAGTATTTAAATTCAATTGACTTATCCTTTGAACTAGTTCTTCCCTAGTTTTATTCAAAGCTTCTCTTTCATTATCTTGCAACACTCTGTTGTATGATGTCTCATGTAAAATCTGTGGAGTTAATGGTATTCCCATTACTGGCGCACTTGGGACAACCTTACTAGTTGCTTCTTGATACGGTGGTGGATTCTTAATTAAAATATCCTCTAACAACTCATCATCTGATTCCCCATATCCTGCTATGTTCAAATGTTTTGTTTTCTCCTTACACTTTCCTCCAGATTGTTCCTCAGCCATCAACACTGGATATAACCCTTCTGATACCATCGCTCTCCTCCACTGTTTCATCTGCCCTTCTCGTGACTCATGCAAATGTCTCGGAAAGAATCCTCTATATCTTCCACCTCTGCATTTTTCTCGTTCATATGACTCAGTCTCCCATTCTTCCAAAGCCTCATATTGAGTTAACCTAGGTCTAGGTTCTAAATCATTCATTTTCAATCTCAAATTCTGAAGAATCCTCCCATTAAACGTACCATCCTTAGGAAATGCTAACACACCATCATCCTTCGTGTACTCTACCCAGTTTTCCAACCACACGCAGGTATGATATCCCCTTTCCATCATCATAAAAGATGCTGGTGTCTTCGGTGGCAGAATAGGAATTCCCTCTCTAGTCAACACAGGCTTATCCTTAACAAAGAAATTCTTTATTTTCTTTAAAAAATGACATCTTTCTTTTCTCTCCATACATTCTTGAAGAACAGTACAGGAAATTGTATTCCGCAAACCCTTGAAATCTTCTACCTGTACGTCTTGCACTGACAGTCAAATCAAAATCCAGCATACAATCCTTCTCTCCACCAATCCTAGCGCGACTTCTAACAAAGTGTTCAATCAAATCAGGCTCACACTCGTACTCTGACCAATGTCAGCGCGGCCTTTTCCTGACATCAGTTCTGCTCCTCACTACTGTCCCCTCCTTTACAATGCTGCTCCTGTCACGCGCCCGCTGCTTCTACCAATCCCAGCGCGGCTCACTGTGACGTCAGTCCCACTCAGGCGATTTCTCACCCCCTCCTTTACCAAGCTCCTCCTGTCACATGCCCGCTGTGTCTACCAATCCCAGCGCGGCTCTCTGTGACGTCAGTACCACTCCGGCAACTGACCCTCCCTTTGCAAGGTAATACGAAACTTTATTTCTCAAAATTTCTTTAAACTTCTTTGTTATTAACAACGTAAAAACATTCGCTACTCTGTCTGTTCCACTAAATCAAAAGGATAGTTTATTTTCTTTCACTGCGAGTAAAACCTTCCGCTTACTCTTCACCTAAGCTCCAGAGAACCTGCTACTCTTCCGGTATAACCCGTTAGGGAAATTTGAGACCGATGTTTCACCCGCGAACTCCTTTTGCTGCCAATCTAGCATAGAAGAACCTGCTACTCCTTCAGGGTTACCCTTACTAGGTGATATAGCGCCTAAAGTTTCACCAGAGAACACTTTGCTTTCAACCACTCTCACTTTTATACAGAAAATAGTCCTTATTTTAACACTGCCAGCCCTACCTAGCTTCTCAGTGTTATTCCAACAGACGAGTAACCTCACTGCAGTGTGGTTTCTATCGCCACCTGCTATTCATTCCCCGGGAATTTTCCAGACAACATAGAAACAGGACTATTGGACTTGGCCCTTCTTCCCTGAGTTTTTTTTTTTTAAGTAAGAATAAAACATGGTGTGTCTGAACTGACAATAACAAATGCTGTGCAATGGTGCACGCACCTTTATTTCCACCATCTTAGAAAAGCACTGTGGAAAAAGGTTACTTTTAAAATGGACGCCATGCCTGCCTGCCCATGTGACGCCTGACTGAGGTGGGGTGGCAGGCTAGTTGTTCGTTTCCCAGCACCCCTGCTGTTGGAGGGAAACTTCGCACCCAGGGTGCTCTACTCCTCCCCCTAGACCAGTTGAGACCGGTTTTCTGGGGAACCTTCTGGAAGCAGCCAGCCCTGTCTGGTAGGTGGGGTGAGGGGGATACATATAGGGGGGCTGGGCTGCCATGTGCTCAGTCAGGAAAAAGCGGAGAGAGGCTGGGCTGGACTGATTGAGAGGGGACACTCTGCCAGGAGGTACCGCCACATTGGGCCTGTGTGCTGGCCCCTGTGCCCATCTGCACCCCTCCACCGTCCACAGGGCCAGTGAGAGCCCCTTACTGGAGTGTAGACTGCCATGACAGGAGGAGTACCACGTTATGGGGGATGACTGCTTCTAGGAGCCTCGGTCCTGTTCCGATGAGTACCCACTGCCCGTTGATCTGACCCAGTATTGTTGGCCTGCTCTCCTACCGCCCGGAATCCAGCACCTGGGGAGCGCTATCCTGTCATCCCTGAAGCCCTGGCCCCCTAGCGCCTCGTGAGTGCTACCTGTGGAGTGCCAGGGGAAAAGAAGAGCTATACAGCCCCTGTCCAAGGGGGAGAGGAGCGTTGCCGTGTGGCCCTGAAGCCCTGGTGGGATCTAGCGCCTTGGGAGTGCTGCATCTCCTGTGCCCAGGCGAGGAGTGGAGCTGGTGACCTGCAGCGCTGTGCTGCCAACGTGGTGCAAGGGAATCCCAGCATGTGGGATCCCCCCTTACGCTCCTGAAGTCAGCGGGGCCCACCCCACATGTGCGCTGCCCCGAGGAGCGAGTGGTGGTCAACTGGAGGCGGGAGCCCACCCCGCACTTCCAGAGCTGCCCAGGATCACCGCCGCGGCCGAGCCGTAATTGCCTGAGTTTAGCGGGTGCCTACCCCGCACTTGTGCCGCCTTGGGGTGCTGCCGAGGAGAGCGACTGGCGGGGAGGGGCAGCGGGAGCCTACCCCGTGCCCTGAATCCGCCCAGGATCACCGCGCAAATCCGGGCGTCGATAAAACCCTGGGTCGCTGCGCTGCTCGCAGCGACCCGGAAGCCAGGCAGGACTGCGCCTGGTTGGAGGCGTGACTGGCCGGCCGGAGGCGGAAGCGGGAGGTCCGGAGCCTCGCGGGCTCCAAATTCCAGTCCCGGGTCCCAGGAGGGGGCCCGGGTGAAGTGAGGAGAGGTGCCGGCAACGTCGACGTCCAGGCGGGAGCCCACCCCGCTTCCTGGAATCCAGCGGCTGCGGGAGAATCGGCCGCATGACGGGAGAGCCCCGCGAGCCTTGCCGAGAAGTCCCGGGTCCCAGGAAGGGCTCGGGTGAAGTCACCGGGAGACCGGAGCAGGGACCGGAGTAGCTCCCACAAGATCCCGGTGAGTGGGGCCCATTGTGGAGCAGGGGGTGGAGAGGGCAACGGGGTATATTGCCGGTGCCCGCCCCCCTGTGGTCCTGCCCAGAGGCCCCGTGTGGTCGTGCCGGTCCTCCCAGCTGCCCCGCTTGGTACCAGGGGAGCTGCAACGAGCTACCACCGCTACCGGGGCACAGTGGTGCCAGTTCTTTTGGGGGCATCTTTCTTCATTTCCTAGCCCCGGAGGGGGGGGCTCACCCCTACGCCCAGTGGTGCTAGTGACCGGCCGCACTTCACAGTTGCACCGCGAGAGCGCGGGCAACCGCACCGAGGGGGACATACCATTATTGAATCCCGGAGGAGGGGGCTCCAAGGTAACTGTGTACTTTTGTGCTGCCCCCAGCTGCCCCGCAGAAGCGGGCCACTACTAATGAGGGTCATACCGGGCGCTACGCCCTATGTGTTGTTGGGGCTGGGGTTGCCCCTATGTTCAGAATATATGTCTATTTCTGGTACATAATGTGCTTTGATGCTTCATGCCATTTATGCTCCTAATGAGGTGCCAACCAGATGCCACCGATTGATGTATTTACCTGCCTGACCCTAAGGTAGTGATGTTTATGTTCACAGGTTTATGCCCATTTTGATGCCTATTGCCAAGGGGGTACCGGCTAAGGAGGGTTGCCTCTTGTGGGGTGGTGGTATGCCTAAGGTTGCATGTTATCCCACTGCCAAGCCGATTATGTATGTTGTATTTCCCGGCCTCCTGTTCCTGCCAGGTGTACCAAGGTGTTCATACCTAGGGTTATGCTAATAAGTCTGGTCCTGCTGGGATTTTTCTTCCGCATAGGGTAATGCCGTTAATTTAATGTTTTTACCCCACAGGTACGGACTGATTACGCCTGTTATTACTAATGGACTTTCATATATGTTCTGTGCCTATAATGGTTCTGGCAGCGGCCCGAATGGCGCTGCACTGTACATAATCCCACTGTTTATACCTACCTGGTGCCAGTTGGCGCCGTGTACACCACGGTGATTATTTGTGCTGAGTTCTGCATAATACAGATGCTGTTTTTCACCTAAACTGGTGTGGTCTCCGTTTGTAGTGTGCCTGGTGTGTCGCCTGTGTGTGCTGCGCGGATGCTTTACACAATTCCTCCGGAGTTTGGCCCGCCCGCTCTGCACCACGCTACCCCGTTTCCAACAAGGACACTAACTCTTTTGTTAAAACATTAACCAAAAAATCAATAATCTATACTTATCACCAAACTAGTCACTAACAACCATAGCTCTGCTACCAGTAAACTGATCCAGCGGCTTACTAGCAACAGATACTCCACTACCATATACTCACCTGGGCCCATACAACTCGCTTCCGCTAACACTAAGTAGACCGCTGGAACTTTTAGTTCATAATGATTCTCATACTTCAAGATCTAGTTATTGCTTCTTTAACTAAACCTTTCTTTGATCAAACAGTTCTTTCCTCTGGTCAATGGACCAGTTAGGTGGAACTAGTTGATGGTGATAATTAACATAACTTATTATACATTTCTTCATAAAAAATAAAATGACAGACTCGGTGAGTTTTAAAATCTTTATCTAAATTAATGGGTTGTGAACCATCTCAAAGCGTTTCAGTACAAACACCCTCATTCACGAGAGTGCCAAACCAATAAAATCTCAATAGTTAAAATATTTCAGATCCACACAACAACTATACTCAGAGAGAAGAGGATAGAGAGAAAAGATCATTTATCAAACGATGAATACCAAAGTATGGTGTGAAGACCAACCCCCTGGCCAAAGGGCTGGTAAGGGTCTCCAGGACAGATCAGGAGACAAAGACTTCAGGACAGGAATCAGGACAGGATACTTCACCTCTCTAGATACCGACGACTACGTTGCACCCCTCTCTGACACTCTCTTCCTCCTCGTGGTTCTTCCGCGATCTTCTTTCTAACCCACCCAAATTAAGTAGATGATTCTGCATTCGATTTCTTCATCAGCATTTCAGAGCATCAGCACCACCCCAGCACTAACAGCATCCCGAGCTCTGTATCGCCTCTTTCTCCAAACGACGACAAACCCTCCTCCTTCACTAACTAGAACTACCTCAATTATACCCTTCCATAGGCATGTACCACCCATTAATGTTTCATTTTTACAGAATACTAACTTCTGATTGGACAGGCAAGGGGGGATGATCATCACACCATGCTTATACTTCATTTATTTCTTTAAACCATTGTTCCAAACTCCTACCCTCAAACTTTTATTCCGCCCTTCCTTTCCCATACATCTTTAAACTTTATTAATACAAATGTAACAGTTTTCTCGAATAAGTTCCTTCATATGAACTCTTCACCCTCATGTTCCCAGGGCACATCTCCGCCGACCTTGGACGCGTGACAAGTCCTTAGTCATCCTTTCAAGCTTCCACACCAGGGCGCATGCGTAGCACCACGTCAGTCCGCTCGACTCAGACAAGTTTAACAGGCTCAAATAAGCACTAATAATAAAGTCAAAAGGAGAAATGTTATTCTCAAAAATAAATGATTTCACTGTATACCACCAACCTCTACTCTAACCCATACCATTTATTATTTCTCTTTCTGCATTTGCGTTAGTGTAAACTCATTTTCTAATTTCAGCAAAGCAGGTGCCATGCATGTGAGCTTTCAAGCGGCCATTTTATAGCTCTTTGCGCAAGCGCCAGAATTTCCCTCCAAGCTTTAGTTCGTCATACTACGTAGATGCAGTAGACGCATGCGCAGTAAAGATCCCGTGTTAAAATGCATTCTAGTCCTACGTCCATGTTATTGTAGCTAGTAAACACATAGGCAAGCTTCATTCTTTTCCCGCGTATGATGGAAATGCGTATTATTAATCACAAAACACGTTGTTAGTAATTCGTTAATGAGTTTAAACAAGAGGATTGCTTCCGAGCAAGTCTCGTGTTCGAGTCCTTGCTCCATCAGTGTCACCTGCACACAGAGACTGTTTGTACTGTGTTGGAACGATCACCAAGAGACTACTCACACATATTTAAGACCCATACAAATGTTTGTATTCATATGATTCATAAATACCTAAAAAAGTGTGTTTAAAACAAAAACAAAAGCTCAGAATTAGAGTTAGTCTTCTAATTTTAACATTGCAAGACTACTGGGATTTTCCAATTTCAGGGTGGTCTTTATATCACCAGCTTAGTTATAATATGTGAAGTTAAGTCATTTGCTGGGTTCTGAAGTGAGCTTTTGTCCATGTTGAAGAGGAGTCCAGAAATTAGCGAGTCTTGTACTCCTGCCTTGATGTTGTGTGGTGAGGAAGCCAAGTGGAGGTACTGAGATAATGCTTGACCTGTCTTTGAAGTGGCAGGAGATTCTCTCTTGGATGCTTTGGCCAATGTCTATTTCTTTAGTCTATTAAGTAGAGAATGGTGATGCACTCTAGAAGGCTTCGGATAGGTCCAGTCGTAGTGCCGCAATCCCATTCTATCCCCAGTTGTTTTCAGATGGTCAGGAAGATCAGAGAAGATTCAGTGCCTCTCGCTTGGCAGAGGCTTGTTTGTTGTTAATACTTCTTGATATAGCTCACGATCACCAACGGTTTCTTGATTCTGAAAACTGACCTCCTTTGCATTTTACATGAATATACAACACACAGCAGAGTGCATCTAGAAATCAGCATAAATATACCTGCTTAAAAAGCCAAATTTTGAGGCACATTCTGAAAGACTTAAACACAGTCACAGCACGAAGCTGATGTGGAAGGGAGTTCCACAGTGAGGGTGATTACACAGAAAAGCTTTGCCCCTCCCCCTGATGCCATGCTCTTGCCCGCCCACACATTAGAGGAGCAAGCTGCAAGGTGGAGTTCGGGCCTTCGCTCTCTGCCGAGATGAAGCAGTTCCCTGAAGCTATCTGTTTGGACGCTCCCCTCCCCCTGGACAGTGGTCGCCCCTGCCCCCGGACATGGCCCTGACACAGCCTATACAGCCAAATCAGTTGTATTTATTTATTTAATGCGATTTTATAGAGCGCGAACATTACCCGAAGGTGTCAGAGCGCTTTACAAAAGAACCAGTTGCGTTACATAAGGACTTTGGATTACATGAGTTTCATAAGAGATACAAACAGAAAGAAATTGCAAATGTACAAGTTGTAAAGTCACTCAAGGAAGAGATACAAACAGATAAACTCTAAAATAACATAGGAATGGTAGTAAGTACAAAGGTCTACTACATATACTAGTGGTTTGAGTTATATATATACAAATTGCAAATTTACTCAGGATTACATTTAACAGTGATTAGGCTTGGACAAATATATATTACATTTTACAGAGCAGGAAATTCTTGCCATCGTTCAGCCAGGTGTTCAGGTGGTGTTGCACTCAAGGGTGGTGGTCTTGGGTCTGGAGGGATCCCCGAGTTGGAGATGTCCATAGGGGTAGACGGCGGATGGTGGTGGGGGAAGCAGCACGCTGGATCCCCGGGCCGATCCCGAGGTCATACTGGGCTCCATCCCATGTTAGACGTGCGTATCTCGCGCCGACTGTGAGCGGAGCTGCGGTCGCTGTTTCTCTCTCGATCGGCCACCATGTTAGGGTCAGGCAGGCAGACAGGCAGATACGCGCTGGCCATATTTAGCAAAGTCATCAGCCCGTATTTTCAAGACTCGTAGGCAGCCTTACTTGTGTGAAGATTATGAAAAAAAAGCTCCCGCTGCCCCTTGATCCCATCACGCCGAAGCAGGGCGTCCCCGCCTCACCAGTTGCACAGACGGCGCCATCCCAGGGGTCACATGTGCGCAGCAAAGACCCTCCATGAGCTCCTCCGGTCACGGGCTGCAGCTGCTCCGGTGTGATGCGAAACCTCCCGCACCCCGCTCCTATAGAGGTCACGGTGTGAGCGTGAACGCCTCAAGTCCTTCCCTTCTGCTCCGGTAAGGCGCCTGGGCATCAGCGGCTCCTCCGTCCCCCGGAAACTGCGTCCACCATTTTGTCTCACGCTGCAGCAGCTCTCACGGAGCCCCGGCGAGTCACAAAAGGGGTCTTTTCCTAATGTGAGATGGCATTCGCTCAGCCTCCACTGGATCGGTGGCAGTTTCGCAGCCTCTGTAGCCGGTTTGGCGAGTTTTAGGGCGCATATGCGCTCAGGACACTGGTGCAGACCGGGAGCCGAGGTGGAGTACGTCCACTCGGCTCCCTCACTTCCTGCCAGCTGTAGGCCTTGCCCCTCTTCTGTTGCTCCTTCTGTGGGATTACTCATATCTATACCCAAAACAGCGCACAAACCTTTGCAGCCTGATGCCAAATTCACAATGGGAAAACGTAAAGCCCTAGGAGGCCCAGCCAGAGATCGCCCCCCCGAGGACAACTAGTGTAGACAAAATGATGCAAAGGGCAGTGGGGATTATCTCCATGGATATAGCATTGACGGAGACGAGACTGTCTCTGGGCACCCCCACTGATTCCCGCACAGAGGGTTCCTCACTATGAAATTCAATCACTATAGACAGCGAAATGTATCACCCGGGACCAGGTAACAACCAAGGTAATGCTGAGGGAGCAACACCAGGCCTTAATCCAATGGGGGCACGACCTAAAGCTAGTTCCTGGCTTTCACATGCTGCTAAACAGCCCAGGCAATGAACCCAATCCCAGTCCCTGCTAGCCCACGCGCAGATTCGAACATCTCTGACCTCTACATTTCTAATGGCGAAGGGTCCCTGCACGCACCTCACTCGGCTGTGAACGTCATGGAATCTCTCTTTGGGAGAGTTAAAAACTATTTACACCAAGAGTTCTCCACATTGTTACTGCACATGGAGTCTATCGAAAAAGGCCTTGATGGGATTCTATCACTGTCAAATCAAGCTGCATGTTCAATTGCGGCTGCTAAGGATGGTGTTCAGAACATAAACTCTAAGAGTCAAAGTAAGCTGTCCAAGGTCCCTGATACTCAGCAGCAGGCTGCAACTACAAATGTTGCTAGAGACGCTGTCAAGAAGCAGAGAAGTGGGTCAGAGATCATGGACGAAGGCGCTCCTCATACTGCAAAAGCAGCAGGAGTAAGAGGGGCCCCATTGCCCACTAGCATGGCTACTTAGGGGATTCGGCCACCCACGGCAACCACTTCAGCCCCCCCCACAGAGTCAGCCAGTGATCAACCTTCCTCCAGCATCCTGTCCCTATGTTCTTGTCCTGGTGGGAGTTCCTGAACTGAACGTGAACCAAAAGGAGGGACAAGAGGAACTGACTAATAAGTGTTTAAACTGGCTGGCCCAATAGAGGAAGTTCCCTTGCTATATGGCTAATGAGATTTTGCTTACACGAAGAGTGGGGTGGCTGGGGCTGGGGCCTTATTGCCACTATGGTGATTGTGTAATTATGAATTTTAGATCCCCCAAGGTAGTGCAGAGGTTGCTATTTGGCCCCATCCAACGACCTATGAGAGAGACCAGGATTGAGCTAGTACCGTTGGGGTATTCCTATAAACCAACTTACCCTGTGGAATTTGACAACCTTGCAATAAAGGCACGAGGGGGGTTCTGATGTTTTTAGGATTCCCACTTTGAATCGCTTTAATGCCCTGGAGGGGGTGGAGCGACTAGCCACTGATCAGACAGGCTCACCCTGAGTGATTTCTCCAGTACGAATGGGGAGAGACAAACTGAATGGTGGTAAGGCTTATAACCACGGGGAGGGAATGTGAAATAGGTCCACTATGGCCCTAGGCTTTAATAATGAGGGGCATACTGGCGAGAGGGATGAAACTGCTGCAGGGATTTGTAGGCCTATGGATCATGGCAAGGGTAGCATGTGAACGGGAGCATGAGGGACACCATGGGCCTGCCCGCTCCCCAGGGTCAGTCTGGTCCCCTGGTTGATATTGGCAGTCATCTGAGCTTGAATAACCCTGAGGAACCTGGGCTAAAATCCTTGCCTAAAGTAGCAAAAATGTTGTCCTGGACCATCGCAGGATTAGCCTCTAAGCTGAATATCCCAGAGTGGACCGAATTTATAGACCTGCACTCTGTCTGTCTCTTCCAGGAAACCTGGTCCATAAGGCCATTATTTCGATCAGGTTACGCCCACTTTAGTAAAGAGGCAATTTCAGGTGGGATGTCGACTTGGGTTAATACCAGCTTGACTACCATGTCCCATTTGGTCTATTTTTATAATGTATATCTGAGGCCAGGTGGAGCCTCACATGAGTCATCTATTATTGAATTGTTAACCACTCATATGACAGCAGTAGAGGGAAGTGTTTTGAAGGTTGTGGGTGGTGACTTGAACTGCCAATTTGAGCCCTTAGATGATAATGTTGTAACTCTCACTTCTGAAGTAGATAACGTCTGGGCTATCGCTCGATTAGCTATAGCACCAATTGAGAAATGGTCCTCTTTGGCATTACAAATTAATGCTTTTACTTTGATCATGGGTCTGCATGCTGTGAATGGGAGATCAAGGTCCGACACTGAAGGGACACACACATTTAACCATGCTCCAGGGACCAGTCTCATTGACTATATTCTAGTGGATGTAAGGGCTTGGCCACTGGTGACTTATTTTCTGCTTGTGCAGTGATACAATAGTGATCACAATGCATTAGTTCTTGAGGCTGACTTTCCTGCACTTGGTAAGATCACTGGTATTGAGCCCCCCTTGATTATAGGCTGCATGTGACATGTAACCTGCGCAGAATAAAGTGGGCTAGTATAATGGACTCAGAGAGCAGATGGGGGAAATTTATTCCCTGGTAGCCGATGGATTAAGGGATCTGTTAAATGCAGAGAGTGGTTTGGGTATGGAGATAGAGAGGAATACGATTTGTATAACGTTTGTATAACAATCTGTTTATTAAGCTAACGGGCATCTTTTTTGTTACGTCCAAAAAGTCCCATGAGAAGTGGCCGCCACAGTCTTGGTATAATGGAGTGTGCAAGAAAGCTAGGCCTGCCCTGTTGTCTGCAATACGGAAACAAGACAAGGTGGGAATTAAAGCCCAAAGGGCAATGTATAGGCAGGCTAATGGAGTAGCTAAAAGGAAATGGGAAGAGCAATGGTGGGAGGATATGCTGGCCGCCATCAGGAAAGGGGACCTCTGCACCATCTGGAATTTGGTCTCAATGAGATGTAGGGGAGTGTTTGCCCAACTACGCCCAATGTGTTGGCAGCAGACTGGGTTACACACTTTTACTCCCTCTACTCTCTGAAAGTAGAGGCAAATCCTTCCGAGCAAAGGATATTGGGCATTCAACCTATGGAGGAGTGGGGAGGATCCTTACATGAATGACATCTAACCCAATATCCCTAGAGCATGTAAGGGTGGCAATTACTAGGATAGCACTGAATAAAGCCCCTGGGTTGGATAAACTACCAGGGGATCTGTACAGGAGTGAAATAGGTGTTTGGGGCCCATATCTCCTACTAATATTTAACAACATCCTGGGTGGAGCGCCAATCCCTCGTACTTGGGGAGGGTCCGAGATTATCCCCATTTATAAAAAGGGATCTCTAGCTGATCTCTGTAATTACAGGCCCATCAGTCTAATTGACTGATCCCCCCAAAAAAAATTTGTAGTCCCTTGCTCACTTTGCCACTGGATTCAAGCTAGCCTGGCTGATGAGGGAGGGATACCCCGAAACCTGTACCAGGATGCTTGTTTCCAGTCCAGGGAAGACCTGGCTTGGCAGTTCGGGCTGGACTGTTCCCATGAGGAACAGGGTCAAGACTGATTTGCATATGGCTGGGTCTGAACTGCGATGACGAAGTGAGCTAAGGAACAATGATGGATTCAACCCAGATCTGTGACTGGCGGTGAGTGTCTGAAAAGTTTCAGCGCTCCGTCCATCATCTCCTTGTGTTTGCTTGGATAGCCATATATAGGATATATAGAATACATTGAGTTCAGCTAGAAAAATGCCTGTGGTTGAGAAACTGTTGATTTTGTTAATTGGAGCATAGCAACCAATGTTAGTAAGATATTTAAGAAGGTTGTGGTTAGCATGGATCCCATGGTTAGCTGACTGATGCTCTGGTCTTCACCAGGTCATAGAATTCTGAAGGGGACAGCTACATAAAGCATGTTAGTGTGGGTGAATTTCTCTTTGGAGCGATCCCTTGTCCCTTTGGCTCAAATTGCAAATTAGTTGTTTTTGTTGATAAGTCGGAAATTCATTGTTTTAGCTTTCATAACAAAGTAGTCTGCCACTAAGTTTAAAAAACGTATCCTGATTGAGGTGTGCTCATAGAAGTGCATTCCCATTTGTGGAACATGGGAAGTATTCCCAGGAAATTCTTTAGTGTGTCGCATGGCATTGGATAGCTTGTCTGAGTAATGAGCTCATTTTACTTTTGTTGAAGGTTGATTTGTAAATCAACTTGAGTCTTTGGAGGTGGATTTTGTCTTGAGGGTTTACACCAATGTTGTAGACATGCGGACAGTTCGGTTTCTTTATTTTGTCACTGATCTATCATCCTCTGTATCATTTTGTCAAAGTCTTTGTTATTCCAATTGTGCAACTGGTTGATGGCAATTATCTATTCTGGATTAGAGGTTGCATTATTGTGTGATTTGAGTACATCCATGTTGAGTTTGTTCCATTGTCATATGTTGTGGATTATGCTGTTGCCGGTTATAGTAGGTTTTGATTGGATGTCATGGATGAAAGAAATAAGATGATGCTCAATCCAGGGAATTAACTCATTTCTTTTTATTGTGAAGATTGTGTCCAGTGTTTATCTTGCTGGTTTGTAGGTCCAATGGCATGAGATGTTGTGGGCTTCAAGGCTTGTTATGATGCTTTTTGGCTTAGGCATGGCTAGGCTGTCGAACCAAATATTCCGGTTAACAAGGAGGCACATATAATAAATATATTTGGCAGATATATTTGCTATGGCACCTAGGAGGGTACTTATGAAGACTATATTACAAGAGGCCTCTATTGTAGTAGGAAAGTACAATAGGAAGTACAGGTAGATGTGCGTCTCACTAGCCGTGATTCCCAGATTGATACTCACATGTCTTCACTTTTGGAGGTTTCAAGCGATTCCTAGAGCATCATTGCTAAGTCCCCTCTGCTTTCTCTTGCCCATTTTGTGTATGACTTTGATATCATGCAAAACTCCATTACACTGTCTGGAAAGGCAGATCTTCTCCAATAGGGTGCCCACCTTTGCTATCAACCCGCAGATTATGGTGATAGTTGACTAGAGTTTATACAGGCAAAAAAGACTTTTGAGGTACAAACTGGAATTATTACTACATATTTTACAACATATTGACGGGCACTATATGAAGAGAAGGAGACTCCTGTAATTTGGCATGAATACCAGTATCTGCACCCATTTACTCCCCCTCCATTTGAGGCATCTGCAAATAAACCTAGGAGGCATAAAGAACACAGAGGAAGGGCTTTAGCTTTATAAGTTGTCTCTTTGGGCATGTAAATGCTAACTGAGGTATATTGGAAATACCCACTGTGAAATCCAAGTAATTTAAGAAAAGCTGCCAAATCGCTGAATTACTCTATGCCAAGTTTGAAGAGCTGAAAACACAAATAGCAGAGACTGAGGCAGATTTAACTTCAAAACGGCGATAGGTAGGCCATATTGTGCTCAATTACCTGACATGCAGCTCAAGTTATAGGTCTTTGAAAATCATTACTGATGAAATATCTTTAGGGCTCATAGACCTGTAGAAGAGACTGAGAGCCCAGAACTAAAGTAATTTATTGTTCAACTATGCAAGTTTTTCTAGACCAGACAGATCAGATTGGAACTTTGCCACTAGGGTTCACTAAGTTTTCCATTCAAGATCAGTAGCTTTTGAAAGTACGCCACCATTCCAGGGCTATCTTGATATGTTTAATTATTTTTATTATTAGGGAGATATAGTTAGATAGTGCTTGGGAAAATCAGCCTCTTCTTTTTTTTAAGATCCGCATTTTGCTGCACCACAATGGACCACTGCTGGCAACTTCTTAAGTTAAGTGGCCCATTTAAAAGAAATGGTGCCCAAACAGTCTTATAAGAACACAAGAACAGCCGACACGTGTTTCGCCCAAAGGGCCAGCAGGCCAAGGGCTTTTTCAAGGCTGCTGGAAAAAATGTGAGCATAAATAAAAATAACAATAGCGATACAGAGTAAACCGGTACATAAGTGACACACATATGGCTACTGTCCTAGTTGCCAGAACAGGTAGGGCCTTGCAATGTATGATAACGGCCTATGCCTCTTTCATGACTTCCCTCGATCTAAGGGTCAACGAATCGAAATCCTTTATAGTAATAGCAGACCCTACAGGGCGTGGGAAAGCACAATTTTTCCACCTTCGGGGCCCACAGATTAGAGGTAGACTCTTTCTCTTATTTGGGAGTCATGTTTGACAAAGGTCACACCTGGGTTAACATGGTCAAAAACAGGGCGGTAGTGATGGAAAGTAGCATGGCAGCTATCACTAAATTTGCCAAGAAACTGGGTACAAAACTTATAAAAGTTATAAAGAGTATATATAACGCCAAGACAATCTCATCTATTACTTATGGAGTAGGGGTGTGGGGATGTCTCCAATTGAGCAGCTACAGATTCTTGAGGATAAATTTTTGAAGCGGATGGTTTCTCTCCCGGTATCATGCTCCAATTTTAATTGTCATGTGGAATTGGATTTCCCCTATATCAGTGACCTAGTAAGGTTTGCTCCATTAGCTTTATGGCATTCAACTTGGAGGAAGAACACAGTATTTTTAACACAATCCATTATAAAGGATTGCCTTAAATTAGACAATGTGCACAAAATAGAATGGTTGCATCATGTAAGGTCAACTCTGAATTCTTTGGGTCTGGAGGATTTGTTTAGAAACCCTAGTTGAATGCCTTCAATTGTCCAAGAAGGATCTAAAGGAAACATTTTTGGCAAAGGTGGTGCGAGAAAGAATGGAGATAAATAAAGACAAACCAACAGTTAGGATATATCGACACCTCTCGGCTTTAGCAGAGGGAGATTATTGCTACTTAGAGGAAATTCAGAATTTACAGCACCAATATATTTTAGTAAGATTTCGCATGAATCTGTTCCCTCTGATGGTGGGTTATCCGGCGGGAAAATTTAAGCACTGTGACTTGACTGTTTGCCCTTGTGATGGAGTTTCGGAACAATCAGACCTTCATATTATTCTATTCTGTGACTTCTATAAAGGGGAAAGATTAAGATATATACTACAGACTCTGAGACATTATAATTTTAGACAATGTAGAGTGGCTCCTAAAATTCTTTAAAAACTTAGTAATCCGTTTATTAGCTGTGTAGTAGCTAGTTTCCTTTGGGTTTGTATAAAGAAAAGGAAAATTACTTCCTAGTCATTTTTAGCAAGATTAAGATGTACTTGGAATTTCTTCTATTTTAGGCTGTAAATTTTAATGAAATTTTATGCTTTTAATATTGATATACTGTGCTTTTATGATCTTTTATTTTTAAGATCGAATAAAGTTTTACGTACGAACGACACACATATGGTCACATATAGTCCAAGATCATCAGGAAGCCCAAAGCAAATAGAATAATGTGCACTACTGAATACTATATCTTGAACGCAATATCGGATTTACTATATCCAAAACGCAATATCGGATTTTGGGACTTCCTTGCCCCAGGACTCTACGTATTTACTTTTGGCACAAACCTATCACAGTTCCAAAGTATTTGCTTTACATTTGGTGGTCCCTGGGTGAAGCCACCTGATAGGTACGTGCTACACCAAGAGTTGGGTCCTGTCCTATTGTGTGTGAACCCCTGCAGCACCCACAGCCAAAATGAGCTAATAGGTTTATAAGAACCTGCTAAACTCAACATAAAGAGGGACAGCAAAACCCTTCTTTGCATGTCAGATCTATTGGCTAGCTAATTACTTGATCATGGGTTAAAAGTCGGGGGTCATGATGTGTCTGTAACAGGTGATAGTGAGTAATGCTCTCTCCTGCTGTATGGGTAGTTTACAGTGTTTACCTATGTGTAAGTATTAAAGGAGAAGAGGGCGAAGTGGGGCTGGGGTGGCTGATTTGGGGTAGATGAGTGAAGTTAAAACACTGGTAGGTTGAGTGGCAGAGAGGATAAAAAATAAGCAAGATGTAGTAGAGAATTTAGCAATGTGTTAAATAGTAGAAAATAAAAGAGGCATGTAGGTTTTCATGGGAAAACAGAGAAGTAATTTGGTACACATTTTTGTCTTAGAAAGCTAAGGGCCTAAATGCAGTGGGTAAGTACACAGTGGTTAAAGGAGTCTTTGAGGTAACAGAATTTTGATTTGGTACGTTGCAAGAGAAACCCGTTTATGAAAATAATCACTGCTTGATCAATGGACGGGGGTTTTAGTCCAGGTTATATTACATATTAACAGTAATAATGTAGGGGACTGCTTTCATGTGTAACCCAGGTTAGTTCAACAATTAGGGTACTACCAGATGTGTAAATGAGTGTTAGACCTGACATCATTGGCATGGTTTTCCCCTAAAGGTTTTGCTTTCCATCCTCCTGACTTGCTGAATTAGTTTTTGTTGGTCTTAAGACTGTGCACACTTTGCCACTGCTAACCAGTGCTACGGTGCTTGTGCTCACTCCTCTAAACATGATCAAACTGGCTTGCACCCAATTGGCACATTTAATTTACTTCTAAAACCTTAGTAAAGTGGTACCACATGTACCCAGGGCCTGTAAATGAAATGCTACTAGGGGTGTGCAGCACTCAGTGTGTCTTTCACTTAAGTAGACTCTTTAAACAGATCTCAGGACTGCCATTGCTTTCTGTTTGCAGTTTTAAACTGTTATTCCGACCTTGCAAAATAACCATTTTGCCATGCCTAAACCTTCCTTTTAATACATATAAGAAACCCCTAGGGTAGTTCCTAAACAGCCCTTAATCGAGGGTGCAGTATATTTAAAAGGTTATACATTTAATTTTACATGTACTGGCAGTGAAAAACTCTTAAATTAGTTGTTCACTCCTGCAAGGCCTTACCTCACTCACAGGATAGCATTGCTTTACCTTACCTTATTACATTTAATAAGTGATAACTTTCGCTTGGGAACAGGTAGAAATATCATATTTGGTCTCTAAAGAATTGTAATTTAAAATCCTCTGTAATGTTAAAGTCACAATTCTGAAAATGCCACTTTTAGAAAGTTGCCATTTTCTTGTCCTAACCATTTAGTGCCTGCACCCTGTGCCCTGGGTCACTTGACTATGTGTAGTTGGCAGTTGGCCTTTGTGTATTCCTCTCAGATTGTTTCACACAGGAGGACTAGCTGTTGACAGGATGGGCCCCTGACAGAATGGGTGAGGGTGGAGCTGTCGCCTACCACACTTGCACTTCAATAGGAGCTGCCTCCTGCACTCACAAAGAACTTCACACTAGCCCTTTATCACCCTAGACATCTTGGGACCTGGGCATGGGAAGGAAGAAAGGATGGAAGGAAATTCCAGATGTGGGGGAAGTCTAGAAGTTTCTCCAAAAGCTTTCAAAGTTTCAAAGCTGGCACCAGGTATAAAAAGTGGACCCTGCAACTAACTCTTCAGTATACTCCCGAACCTGTGAATACTACAGAAAAGGGACTGCCCTGCTGCCAGAGGACTGCCCTCCTGTCTAAGGTCTGCTCTGCTGTCTGAGAAGGAAAACTGGGCCTGCTCCCTTTTTTCTCAGGCTACCTGAAGTGAATCTTAGGGTCAGCTAACAGACCTCTTGTTCATAGCTACATGGATATATAAAGCTTCAGAGGCCTCCCTGCAACTGCCCAGCTGACCTACTGCGACTGAGCCTGCAACTAGACAAGCCTTATCCATAATGGCTTCTGCAAGAGTAAGTCCCTAATTCCCAAGCAGCACCTCCCCAGGTCCTGGGCATTTGGTTGGCATCAGCTTGTACTCCTCTGAACACAAAGGAGAAATCTTGACGTTTTGGGCTCTTCATGACCTCAAAGGGGCACGTTCCCGCTGAGATCTTGCTGCCTGTTCTGACCCTCAAGAAATGCTCAGGTAAACCCGACTCTTTGCCCTACGACTGCCAGGGAAGATCAGCAATGCAATATCAGCACTGCGCGCTACAGCAGCAACAGCCTGCAGTGATCGCCAATACGAAGACCCAGCAACGACAACAGGTTCTTCTCGCTACAGTGACGACTGCCCAAAACGCCTGGCCTACTCTTAGTGCTACAGCAACGACCATCCACGATACTCTCCCTGCACCTCGCCATCTCCTCCATCGTGAACTGGACTCTACACTGGATTTTTGGAAGATACCAGGATTAACCTAGCCCCTGTATCCAGCCCACACTCCATTGCAGCCGTCTGAATTTATACTTGAACCCGGTCTACACAACCAGATAACCGCGAGTGGCGCTTTGTGCTTTTTCAGGTTCTATACTTATCTAAATCTTTGAAATTGCATATCTTCGGTTCAACTTATTGGATTTTTGCCGTTTTGGTGTCAAGTATTTTAGTAAAGTTTACTCTACTTTTCTAAATTGTTGTGAAGTTTTTCTTGTGTTGTGTTTTCTCTTTGTTACTGTTTGTGTGCTACATAATTATTTTACACATTGCCTCTAAGTTGCCTGACTGCATTTGTGGCAAGCTACCAGAGGACTAATCACAGGTTAATTTGGTGACTTTTGTGGTTCACTCTGTATTGTGATTGTTGCTTGCATAACTTTCACTCCCCTTAATCAATAACCTAATTTCTCACAATGACACGACAGGGAGTAATGTGGATTCACAAGGTGTATCAGTTATATTCATGTCTGTGCAATATTACGTTCTGCTATGCAGGTTACCAAATACAGGGTATATAATTCAGCTTTCATCTGCAATCTTTATTAGAACATTGGAATGTTGAGCCCTTCATTGAAGACTGTGGAGTGGCTCAAGGTCAATAATGGCTGCTAACAAACTTCTGGTCCAGCATTCCGAAGGCTTGTCTTTCTGTGCCTTCCTTTTTATTTAGAGCATTCTATCCTCAGAGGGTGGAATTTTCTAATAGCCTTATAGCCCTCCTTTTATGGGCTGTACTGCTTGTCATGAACCGTGTGAGATTCTGGCTTGATATATAATGCACCCTTATGTAAATGGGCACCCTGCACCAATCCAGACAACCCTTATGGTGATTTTAGTGGTCTTAAACAACCATAGAAAGCTCTCTAAGTGGTAGCTGTGGAGAGCAGCCTTCAGGCTTAGTCCAGAAGGAGTGTAAAGCAGCTTGTTTTACCAGACCATAATCTTATAGGTATAGATTAAGTGAAAAAGAACCACACAGTGTATTTATAAAAAATATGTATTTATTATATGACACTCACTAACACATACAGTTGTCTCCTAGCCAGAGATATACACAATGCACCCAATACTTTTTAATAGAAACAGGTAAGTAGCACGAAATACACAGTGGTCACCAGGGGGAGACCAAACCATATACTAAAATAGTGGTATGCGAACCACGACTCGAGTCAAGACTATACCCAGAAGACGTAGAAGTGCCGGGGACCCAAGGAACCACCCGAGGTAAGTAACCCGGAGCCCCACGGAGGCCGTGCCCAGAGTGGGAACACGACCGTGGGGTCAATGCAAGTCAATGGGTAAGTTGCGGTTGCAATTTTAAAGAAGAAGGACCCTTCCCAGTAGACCCTGAAGAAACCCCATGGAAGACGGAAGATTTGAGAGCCACCCCACATATGGATACCCTAGGAACCAGGATACCTACACCAGGGAAGCTGGGTGCATAGTTGTGAAGTGGCGTCGGAAACCGCAGTCGACTCAATGGGAGACTTCAGGAAGATGCCGCTGCTGGAGAAGGTGAAAGTGTCCGGTGGAACCCAAAGGTGGATTCAGGATAAGAAGTACCTGCAAGCAGAGGGCACAAAGTCTATGCCACTCAGGAGTGACCAGGAGGCATGGAAGACGAATGCCCACCAATGTCGAGTGTTGCAGGGAGATTGACAGTGACCTTGGAGCTGCAGCTGTGAAGACCAGGCGATGCTGTGGAAGACCAGGAGCCATTCATAAGCTGTCCCATGTCGGATGTCGAGAGTTGAGGGGTCGGTGTCCGTTGAGAGCACAAACAAGCCTTGGCAACTGCAAACAACGTAGAAAGCGAAGAAGATGCAGTGTCGGGACCAGCAAGGTCCAGGTGACTCACCACAAGTGTGGGAGTCAGGTCAGGCCACGAGCAATCAGGGGAGCCCACAGAAAGCAAAGACCCTCAAGAGGACCCACAGGCTGGAGGCACTGGAGTCGCAAGAGGACCTCGAGCAGCTCACCAAAGATGCAGGCCCACGGTGCAAGTGATGCAGTGAGAACAAAGATCTTGGTCACAGGAGATGCTTGAGATGGGAGCTACTTGGAGCCCGAAGATCTTGATGGAAGAAAGCCAACAAGCCTTTGCAACAGCAAGTCCATGCGGTGCACAGGGGTTCAGTTCCTGCGGCTCCGACGAGGGATACTGGCCTCAAACTTGGTGAGAGGACAGGGCAGGCCTTGAGGGATGTGAAGAACTTGTGTCGCTGAGCCCTTCGGAGTCCGTGGGAGCCCAGGATCAGCAGACCGATCAGCTTAGTTGAGGTACCTGCAGATGCAGGGAAGTGACTCCTTCACTTCAAGAGAGATTCCTTCAGGTGTCTTGGATGCCCACAGCCTTGGAAGGTTCCTGTATGGAGCACAGGCACGGACGTTGCAGCAGACAAGCAGGGCGACAAGATCAGAAGCAGCAGGAGTCTTCCCAGTTGCAGCCTTGATGCCCAGAGCGAAGTCCAACAAAGTCCAGAGTGCCCAGACGGTTGAAGAAGAAGTGGTGTCTTGAAATGAATCTTGTCCCATGATAAATCTAGGGACCCACCCTCAGGTAAGCCCTTAAATACCCTAAGGATAGGGTTGGGACGGTTCAGGGGTCCCTCTTAGGGGATGGGTCGGCCAGTGGGGAGGATACTCCCATGTCCTTTGTCCAGTTTTGCGCCAGGGGGGAGCCAATGGATCCCTGAGCTGGTTTGAACTGGACTATGCAAGGAGGGCACCAAATGTGTCCCTTCAAGCAGACTGAGTGGCACTGGTAAGCGCTCCCACCTGGCCCCAATACACTAAACCCTGTCTGGGAGGTGGTCACACCTCCCTGTGACAGGATACTTATTGTTCTGCCTTCCCCTGCTCGAACCTGGCTCAGCAGCAGGCGGGCAGAATCGTATCTCTGGTCGGCAGCATCCATGTTGTGCTGTCCGGGTCTTGAAGACTGGTACCGGGAGCACTGAGGGCCTCCCGGAGGAGCTTTACTGTGCATGGAATCATACCTCCCACACCGTTTACGGTGTTGGGGTATGATTCCAACATGTTTGATACCAAACATGATAGAGTTCGTTACAGCCATTTTTGGGATGGTCATCGCGTAATGACGCATGGCCACTCTATATATCGTAATGGCTGATGCACTTACAGCCCGGGAGAATGGACTCCAAAGGCTGCAGGGGTGTCCTGCTCCTGCAGGGGCACCCTCACACTTAGAACCGAGCACCCTGCCGTCGGGATTGAAAGGCCTGCTTTAGGGGTGACTTATAGGTTTCAAGTGCAGTGACCTTATATATAGGGAAACCTATATCTTTCGTAAGTGGTGCTATCACCAGCTTACACAGGCTGCAATGGCAGGCCTGTGGTTACAGTTTGAGAGGTCCCTCATGGGTGGCATTATACATGCTTCAGCCCATGGGGGACCCCTGGTGTACCTATGCCCTGGGTACCTCAGTACCATATACTAGGGACTGACAAGGGTGCACCAGTGTCCAATCTGGGATGTACCTAAGTACTTATCATACCAATTTAGGGGAGAAGCACAGATACTGGGGTCCTGATTAGCAGGTTCCCAGTCAGACTAGTCAGAAACAGCATAGCACCAGGCAAAAAGTGGGGGTAACCATAAAAGCAGATCCTACTTTTCTATAAACCTTCTCCCTTGTTATGGGCCCTTGCCTGCAACTCGGGCCTATAACTTGGGGACAGGGCTTTTACAACCAGTATAGCCCTCAGTAGTGGGCAATATTGCTATTAATGTGAGTGGTACTATGCTGAATATTCTAGAGCTAGTGAGATTTGAGCTGCCATGATGTCATAATCAGAATTCTGATGCTGGGATGTTAATTCTGAGGTGAAGAGCTGGATCCTTCATACAGTTTATCTTTAAGAGGCAACTTATATTTAATATGCTACCCTTGGCAAAAAGAGAAAATAAACGTTCAAGAGTCTAACTCAAGAAATAAGAATATGGAGTTTTAGATACCTGAGTTAGGGAAAGATCTTCCCTAGGCATAGTTAAGACTGGATCTTCTAACCACTTTTCTAAAACACAATTAAATGAATTTCATTTCTTCCAGAACTTCTTTCCACCTAACTCTCCAGAGATGGGGACAATCAGTCCCTTATAGTATATTCAGTTACCATATAACATATTCATGTATACAGATGTGGTTCCTTAAGTTGATTATAATCTTGTTAATGAGTTAAACGAGCGGATTGCCTCCGAGCAAGTCTCTTTCTTACGAGACCTTGCTCCATCAATCCCCTCTCTGATGGCATTTTGAGCCATCACAAAATTACCCATCCCTTCCCAGATGCCAACTTTAGCACATCTCAGTTTTCTCCTTCTCCTCTCCTCATGTCGTCAGTTGCTCTTTTCCTTCTAAATCTTTCATCTTTTTGTATAACTTTCCATTCATTTCCTCTAACTGAATTTCATCATATTCCCTCTTTCGTTTCTTTCCTCTCCCTTCTCTTTCTAAATGTATTCCTCTCTTTCCCTTGCTTCTGCAACATTTACATGTGATCATTACTGTCATTACTATTGTCATTATCACAACTACTGGTAATATTATTTGACCAAGAAAACTTTTTCCAAAATTAGTAAACCAATTCCCTATGGATGTTACACTTTTTGTTAATATTCCCCATACACTGTCAACCTCCAGTTGGGTCAAGTCATTATGCATTCTTGTAATATTTCTAATATAGCCTTTAATTTCCTTACTTTTGTCTGGAATATAAGTGCAGCAATGTTGAATTTTCAACATACCACAGACTCCGCCCTCTTTTGCCAATAAAATATCAAGAGCAAGACGATTTTGTAAGACCATAGACCTTATTGCAACCATCTCTGTATTGATCATTAAGAATCCTCCGGCAGTATCTGTAGAAAGACGATCAACTATGGTTGACAATTTGCAAATTTTACGTGAATTTAGAATGACTCCAACTGAGGGTATCAATGCACTAAATATATCACCTACTATTTCAGAAAAACAAGCTCTTCTTCTCCGTGTTAGTCCATTAGAATTTTCATTGATTCCATTGATTCTGTCTACATGGTAGATCTTTGGAAAAACTATTCCAAAATAACAGCTCCCATACCATCTTGCAGGTAACCTATAATAAGCATTATTCCCACATACATAATAAAGTCCTGGAAACACAGGATCAGTTCCCCCTTTTAGTCCCCACCCTCCTAAAATTAGGAAGTTGTGTTCACATTCACTGGAACCAATGAAATTGTTATTATAATCTGTCTTTAACCTATGGAGGCAGAATTTTCCCCTTTTCACAAAGTCTAGGGACATCGCAGCATGAGCTTCGCCCTTTGAATAAATTCCCTCTTTCTCAGCCCATGGAGTTACCTGGGATTTCTGTTCAGCAGCTTTCTTTGTTAATTCCTGTCTCCTTTCTTCTACTAAATTTAAAAACTCTTTTTCTTCTTCA